>QANY01004968.1:0-485479 GCA_003255025.1 Datisca glomerata | reverse complement strand
GGGTCAAAGAAATTTCATTTTTCTCTAGACAGAATCATCCTGCATCTGTATTTTGGGTAGGAAACAAAAACATTCTATTTATGGAAAATATTATAAGGAACAAAAGGAAGGAATAAGAAGTCCTCTTTCAAAATAACATAAATATATATATAGACAACTACAACCATTCAAATAAGAACAGGAGTCATCCTGCATTTGTGATCTGTATTTTATCCTTTCTTTGATAAGAGTATTATTTAGCTAAGATGCACAAGCACTGCAAAAACATGCAAGGAGAGCTCCATAGTAAGCTTTGGGTCACTATGAAGCATAAACGCCACAGTTGGTTGAGAGGTGCTGCCAGGGCAGCTTGCCTCGCTCTCACCATAAGTGAGCTCCTGAAATCACCTTGAAATCACTGGCAAAATCAGCAGCAATTAGACAACTGAATCAGATTTCACAAAATTCAATATCATCCAAGATGGTATGAATTTGTAGATGTGTCCATACACTTCCATTGCAATAATCAGTGGACAAAGTTTGCAACAACTGAGAGTCACATTTCTATAAAATGTTAAGGTAAGACTCAATCGAACCAGAAAGTCAATATTGACAGTGATTGTTATAAATAACAAAAAAAAGTGTTGACTCTCACAATGCAAATCAACAAATATGTTACAAGTTTCTCATCCTTTTACATATACCTGTCACACCTCCATCGAAAGGAATCAATCCAATGGATCTTGGCAATGCTTCTTGCAGGCCTGTAATCATTGGTTCAAGTGTAGCTATCTGAAACAATGTTTAAGCAAACCATTAGGCTAAAATCTGAATTCCTGATCAATATTGTCTTTCTTGGAAACATGATGTGAAATACCAAACGTTTTATGCTCATGATAATAAATGTTAATATGGAACTTAGCTTTCCGGAGAAATCTACGTGAGATGGATGTCGAGGATTGTTACAGAATGTTATAGGATAATACAAGCTGTTAATTACTTTATTTTAGGGATCCTACTTGTATAGTAATTATCTTAATTATAGAGATCCTAATTATGTAGTTTCCTAAGATAGTTTTTCGAGCTTTGTATATACATGTGTGTATATTCTTCACTGAATGGAGAGAATTTAATTCTTTTCATCTCAAATAATATGGTACCAGAGCCATAGGCGTGCAAATTGAGGTTTTCTCTTTTTCATTAAAACATTAGGGTTTAGTGTTTTTTTTTAGGGTTCCACCTTGGACAACTCAAAAAGGAAGCCCTGCGCGTGAGCCTCACGCGCTGTCGCGAATTTCTGCGTCTCTCCCACGCGCCAGCGCATGACGCTTGAGATCGTCTCCGGCAGCCCTCGTCTGTTTCGTCGGTGTTTCCCTGTCTCGTCTGTACCTGCTGCCTTGTGTTCGTAGAGGTTTGGGTTCTTCTATTTTCGGGTTTCTTGCGTTTCAGCCCTATTTTTTCGCTGCTGCTGCCTTGTTGGTTCCTTTTTATTGGTCTTCTCTTCTGTTTCTGCATATTTGGTGTTATGGCTGAGAATAAATCTTTTGTCACGACGGGTGTGGTACCTATAATGTCTAAAATCACGGACCATAAACTAATGGGTTCAAATTATTTGGATTGGAGTAAGACCATTCGACTGTATCTACGAAGTATTGACAAAGATACTCATTTGACTGATGATCCTCCTCAAGATGATTCGAGGAAGACATGGCTCAAAGAGGACGCTCGATTGTTCCTGTAGATTTGGAATTCTATTGATAGTGAGATAATTGGCTCGATGAATCATTGTGAATTTGTTAAAGAACTGATGGATTACTTGAAATTCTTGTACTCTGGAAAAGGAAACCTCTCTCGTATTTATGAGGTTTGCAAAGCGTTTTATCGTGTGGAAAAACAAGATCAATGTCTTACGAATTATTTTATTGAGTTTAAGAAGACGTATGAGGAGTTTAATATGTTGCTGCCTTTTAGTCAAATGAAAAGGTTCAGTAACACCAACGAGAGCAAATGGCCATCATCAGTTTCTTGGTTGGCCTTCCCTCTGACTTTGAGACTGCAAAATCTCAAATTCTTTCTGAGTCTGAGATCTCCTCTTTACAAGATGTATTTAGTCGAGTACTCCGTGCAAAAGGTACTTCTCTGGTTCAAGTCAGTGGTGCTTTGGTAAGTCGAAATAATAATTATGCGCCGGGGAAACAAAGTGTAAACAAAGGAGGTGGCTCACACGGGTTTGAAACTCCAACACAGGAATCTAGCGGCATTGTGTGTCGATACTGTCATAAGCCAGGACATACAAAATTTGAGTGTAGAAAGCTTCAGTACAAAAATCAGAAACCTCACTCGGCACATATTGCGTTCACTAATGACGCCCCCGAGCATGTCACTAAGTTAGATCCCAAGTCTTTGAAGTGTATATTCCTTGGTTATTCTCGTCTTCAGAAAGGTTATAGATGTTACTGTCCCAGTCTTAACAAACATCTTGTCTCAATTGATGTTACCTTCATGGAAGACATTCCTTACTTTCCGTCTTCTACTCTTCCCGCTCATCAGAGGGAAGATGATGATTTGTTGGTTTATACCATTGTATCCTCTGAATCTGTCCCAGAGTCAGTTTCAGTCAAGCCTTCTATTATTCAAGTCTACTCCAGGCGTAAACCTCCTGATTCATGTCCTGCACCGGCTCCTTTGTCATCAGATCTAGTCTCGAGCGATGATCTTCCTATTGCGTTACACAAAGGTAAACGTCAGTGTACTTATTATATTTCTTCTGTTGTTTCTTATAACTGCTTGTCATCTTCCTCTTGTTCTTTTATTGCATCCCTTGATTCTATCTCTATCCCTAAAACTGTTCACGAAGCCATCTCTCATTCTGGTTGGCATCATGCAATGATAGAGGAAATGAATGCTTTAGATGACAATGGTACTTGGAACTTGATCGATTTACCTTCTGGGAAACGGGCTATTGGATGCAAGTGGGTGTTCACGGCTAAAGTCAATCTGGATGGGTCAGTTGCTCGATTGAAAGCCCGTCTTGTCGCTAAGGGATATGCCCAGACCTATGGAGTGGACTATTCTGACACTTATTCTCTGGTTGCTAAATTGACATTTGTTCGGTCGTTTATTTCTTTGGCAGCTACTCATCATTGGCCTTTGCATCAACTGGACATTAAAAATGCTTTTCTTCATGGTGACCTTCAGGGGGAGTCTGGGCGAGTTTGTCGTCTTCGAAAATCTCTGTATGGTTTGAAACAGAGTCCTCGTGCTTGGTTTGGGAAATTTAGTCAGGCTGTTGAATGGTTTGACATGATGAAGAGCAAATCTGATCATTCTGTGTTCTACAAACAATTGGAAGCTGGTATCATTCTTTTAGCTGTGTATGTGGATGATATTGCAATTACAGGAAGTGATACTACAGGAATCTCATCCCTTAAGTCTTTCCTTCATACTCAGTTTAACACAAAGGACTTAGGGATGCTAAAGTATTTCTTGGGTGTTGAAGTCACAAGGAGTAAAAGGGTATTTTTTTTATCTCAGAGAAAATATGTTCTTGACTTATTAACTGAGACAGGAAAATTGGGGGCAAAGCCTTGTAGTACTTCAATGTCTTCTCACTTGCACCTTACGGGAGATGGAGAACTAATGGAAGATCCTGAGAGATACAGAAGATTGGTTGGAAAGCTGAATTATCTTATAGTGACTCGTCCAGATATTGCATATTCTGTCAGTGTTGTTAGTCAGTTTATGTCATCCCCAACAATTCATCATTGGACAGCGTCAGAACAGATTTTGTGTTATTTGAAAGGAGCGCCTGGACGTGGTATCTTGTATGCAAATCATGGACACACTCATATTAAATGTTTTTCAGATGCAGATTGGGCAGGTTCCAAAATGGATAGAAGATCCACTTCAGGTTACTGTGTTTTCGTTGGAGGAAATTTGGTCTCATGGAAGAGTAAGAAGCAGAGCGTTGTGTCAAGGTCCAGTGCAGAGTCAGAATATAGGGCTATGGCACAGTCTGTGCGTGAGATAATGTGGATATACCAACTCTTGACTTAAGTAGGTCTTAAAACTTCAATATCAGCAAAATTGTGGTGTGACGACCAAGTTGCCCTTCATATTGCATCTAATCATATATTTGATGAACGAACTAAGCACATTCAGCAAGATTTCTACAGGGTATGTGAAGACTAGAGAACAATTAGGGGATATCTTCACGAAAGCTCTGAATGGGATTCGAGTTGATTATCTTTGTAACAAGCTGGGTATGATTAATATCTATGCTCCAGCTTGAAAGGGAGTGTTACAGGATAATACTAGTTGTTAAATACTTTATTTTAGGAATTCTAATTGTATAGTAATTAGCTTAATTATAGGGATCCTAATTATTTAGTTTCCTAAGATAGTTTTCCTAGCTTTGTATATATGTGTGTGTATTTTTCACTGAATGAAGAGAGAATGTAATTCTTTTCATCTCAAATAACAAGGATTATATTCACCTTTTGTCCTAATTGGAGGATGTCTTGTTTGTCTTTATAATCTTTTTGATAAAAGAGTGGTCTTTTGATAGGTCAGCGATCTTCAACTACAAGTCATATTGTCATTTCTTGTAGGCTGATTTTGTTGGAAAGCGTTTAGAATACTTAGATATCTAAAGGGAACCGGAGAAGAGGTATATTTTTCCCCAAGGGAGCAAAGTTAGAACAACAAGCCTATACAGATGTTTATCGGGCTGGATCAGTTATGGATGGGAGAGCGACATCAGGTTATTGTACCTTCCTGGGAAGAAATCTTGTTACTTAGAGAAGCAAGAAGCAACCAGTAGTTGCAAGAAGCAGAACTCACAGCCATGACACAAGGTATGTGTGAACTACTATGGATAAAGATATTCCTCACTGATTATAGAATTAGTTGTGAAGGACCAATGAGGCTTTATTGTAGACAATAAATCAGCCATCAATATAGCCCACAATCCAGTTCAACATGATCGCACAAAGCGTGTTGAAGTGGACTCTGGACCGTCACTTCATCAAACAGAAGCTGGAAAGTGGACTGATTTGTGCACCATACAATTCATTTCGGAGAATAACTTACTGATATCCTACCCAAAGGCTAGCTGTTAAGCCATTCATGATGATTACTGGTAAACATATTCACCAGTTTGTGGGGAAGTGTTGGAGTATTTGGTTATTATTGGAGATTGTACAGGCTGTATATTATAAACTGAAAATAGCTTATTTTCTTGTATATAGTTTTCCTGTTTAAGTCTATATTTTAGGAACCATTTGGTTTGAAAATCTAGAATGATCATGGTAAATGAATCGATGAAAAGACATAATTGACATGTTTGGTTGTGCGTGGTAATTAGAATGATGGATGAGAAACAAGACTCTTATGTTTGGTATAGATATAATTTCATAGGAAATTTGTGTAAATAACTAAAGTTCCCTCAGTGCAGATTTTAGATATATAGTGCACAAAAAAACTGTGATGCGCAATTTTTACACTAATTTTAATAGTTTTAGATTAAAATTTAATAATATTGGATGAAAATTAATAACATTCAAAAATATTGGACTAAAATTTAAAACTAATTAATTTTGATGACTACATATTTAGTCATGTGATTGCTATTGACTTAATAAAATTTAAAATATAATTGTGAATAATGTTCTTTACTTTTCATAAATTAACATTATTTACAATATATTATAAATTTTATTAATTCAATACCAATCATATCACTAAATTTGTAGTCAAACCAAAATTAATTTGGAAATCAGGCTTCCCAGACAAAATGAAGTTTTTTGTTTGGCTAGTGGTTTTGAGGAAGGTAAATACTTGTGACCTATCGCAGAGGAGGAATCCCATGGCCTGCTATTCTCCTCACTGGTGCAATCTATATAGAATGATGCGGAATCATTAGACAAACTGTTTATTCATTGCATATTCTCTTCTCAATCGTGGTATAAACTTTTTGAAGAATTTGATTTGTGTTGTGTGGTGCATGGGATGTGATGCTTTATTGTTGATTAACATGTTTAATTAGAACGGAATAAGAAAGAAGAGTTTGTGGAGAGCTTCATTGTTTTTCGTGCTTTGATGCGTTTGGACCGAAAAAAAATTCGAGAATTTTTAGGTGAGGCTAAAGACAACAATATGTTGTGGGGACAATGCAAAATTTATGACGTCTAAATGGGTTTATTCCTCGTACCTTTTTAAGGAATTTCCATTCTTTTTGCTTCTTCAAAATTGGAGTGACATTGTAAATTGAGTAGGCATTGTAAATTGGGAAGTATTGAGGATTTTTTGTCCTCTTTTTAAGCTTTTTAACATATAAATGAAAATCTATGTTTCTTATTAAAAAATGTTACTTTATGCGTCATAATGATGATACATAAAGGTGGAACTGTGGAAAAGGACACGTGTAACCTTAAGTAAGGACCAGATTTACCTTGGAAGGTAAATATGGATTACCTCACTTTTTGGAGATAATTCAATTACCTTCTTAAAAAGTAAATTAAGGTTGCTGACATCTTCAAGGATTACTACAAAGTAGGATACATAAAGAAAAACCACAAGCTACGTTGATATTTACGATAACGTTCCAAACAAAAACTGTTTGCATTATAACAATAGTACCAAGTATTTGGCGGATGTAGTTGTGTGTAATTTTGGATTTCAATGTTTGTTTTGTTCTAGTTCTGTTTCGTTTTTAGTTTTTGGTGGATTACTCATCCTCCAAATCCTGCTCTTGTACTCTTTTTTTTAATTATTAATATATATTTTCTGTTTCCTATCAAAAGGGGAAAAAACAATAAGTACCAAGTATTCAGAAATTCAAACATGTTGGTGAACAATTTTATAAAAAACAATGTACCTTTTGGTAAAAAAAATATAACATACCTTATTTGATATATGATCCAGCAATGCTCGAATAAGCCACGGCAAGGATCTAGATCCAAGAAGTCTCACAATGGAGTACATGTGGGGTATCCCAAAGAATCCACTATGCAACCGTGCCAGACTTTGATGAGCAGAACTCAAATCCTACCATGGTAGCAACAGCAAAGAAAGCAAAAATAGCATTAGAAGTCCTACAGAGAGTAAAAGACATCAAAATATTTCATTGCTGCTTTAAAAAACTAAAAATACCACAAAGCCAAAAGACTACAATCATATTTTTTTTGTTGGGCTCGGGTCTCCGGAGCGTAGTTCAAACTACAAACATATTGTTTACTTATTGCATAAATAATGTCAGTATGACTTAAAACAATCACAAAGATTTCTTTCTACAATGATGAATACAAAAGGATTTTTTTATTATAATAGAATACAAAAGGATATTAGGAAAGCCAATAAGGTTGTTGAAATATTTACAGGTTTGCAAGTTACCTGAATACCACAATGGAAGTTAGGCTTGGCATGAGGAACTGATGGCTTTTGAACAGGAACAGGAGGAACCTTTGATGAACGAATAAAGCGCTGAGTACTATTGCAGAGGACGAAGCTTGGTAGGAAGTCATTTTGCATCTCTGACCAAATCTGACATAGAAGAACCAAGTAAATATTGCCCAAGAAAATACTGAAGACCTAAAATTTGCATCTTTAAAGTTCAAGTTATGCAGCAAAACAAGGATTCTTGACAAGCGCAACCCAAGAGTGTGGTTAATCAAAATCACCCTCTCCTACCCTATTACTATAAGTCGTGCTTTAATCCGGTCAATTAGAGGAACTTTTGTGGCAAGGCAGCGCAGAAGAAAACAAGTTTCATCTGGTCAATGGGAGAACTTGTTGCAACCTTTTCAATTTGGGTGGACCGGGCATTAAGAATCTTAGGAAATTCTGCCTCTTGTGGGCAAATGGATGTGGATATTTATGCATAAGATAACCAGTTTATGGAGGTTAGCAATCCATGCCTTGTTCCAGGAGGATTAATTGGATTGGACTTCGAGGTTAAATCAGCCTCCAAGTGGATGCAGTGTTTAGAAACAGGCGTCCCCCAAGTATCCTGAGGCTCGCTTTTCTCCTAACTATTGTAGCCTCTGTCAAAAGGATGTAGAATAATTCTACTACTTGACGCTACATTCTTTTTTTCTCTTGTCAAGTTTGGAACAAGATCCTTAAGAAGTTTGATGTTGTTGGTCTATTCCCAGAGATGTAAACTGTATGTTGCAGCTCCATTGTTTTGGTAGTGGTCCAATTTGAAGAACAAAAATCTGTGGAGATCTTATGCAATGGCTACATTAAGGTTTGAGGAAAGAACATAATTTGAGAATTTTAGGGTATAAGGTTATTGCAAAAGTAAAGAAAAGGCTAAATGGGTGGAAGACAGGTTGTTAATTTACCGGATGCATATTAAATTTGATAAATGCAGTTTTGAGAAATATTCCAACAATTATTCTATTTATTTAGATTTACATTACAAGTAGAAAGAATGTTAGAAAAGTTCATGAGAGGTTTTCTATGGGAAAATGGATGGGAAGGAAAGACTAGTCAGGCTCCGCCCTGGACAGGGGGCTTCATCAAACAATATTACAGCTTGACATTCAGGATTTTATACAAGTTCAACGATTGCACAATGAACATGCAGGAGGGCCATGGTATATGTCCCTCTTATCCCCCTTCACTTCAAGTCAAGTGACAAGAGTTGATGGACACACACCTGCCTGATAACTACAGGCATGTGTCTTGAACGGATGAGGATGAGGCTTGTCCATGTTAGAAAGGCTACCCTCCCCCGACATGGCCACCTCAATAGGTTATATGTGTGCTCCCCCCTCCCCCCACCAGGCCTTGGGAAGGAACTTAGACTCTAGAAATCCTTTGGAGCAACTTAGCTATTGGCGCCATCATGTTCCGCCGATATGGCTAACTCGCCATGCCAACTTAGCAGCATGACTGATACTCACTCCATGATGTGTCGCTGTTTGTTAGGGGCACATGATATTCCATTTCCCACCTCAATGTGATTAGTTGAGGCAGTTAAAAAAAGTTACAATTCAGTAACTAAATGAGGATTAGTTAAAGGTGGTCCCTTTCCTTTCCCGCCTAAGGACTGTCCCTCTTCCATTTGGGGATTCTCCTCCGCATTATCCACTGTCATGCTTTCCTCAATTGAAGCACCACCACTGAGCTTTGCCACCTCCTAAGGCTCACTAAGGTGCTCATCTTTCAGTCCAAGTCAGCCCTCCACGTTTTCAGGTGACTCTGTTGACTAGGCTTATTCCCGTCTAACCCTCCTATTCACTCCCCCTTACACTCTCAATCTCGAGATAACAGTGAACTCATGTTTAGTGATTAGGATATTATGATCTATTAGGAATGAGACTCGATGAGTAAACATATTCATTAGGAATAAGACTCTATGAGATGCTAAACAATGAGAAGATATACTCTAGATAATATATTCTTGATCTTGTGGGATAAGATACATTTTTGGGTTTCTTTGTGAGTATTTAGATCTAAATGGTTTAAGGATACTCTTTGATTTTTTATTAATTCTGACTGGTTTGCTCTTTGTATAGAATGAATTTGTCTTTTGATTTCAGCTAGGATGCCTTGCCCTCCGAACTATACTTTGTTCCTATCATTTTATTAATACAATTTATGTCGCCTATAAAAAAATATATTCTAGATAAAGATTTCGCATGACACTTCTAATTAAATGAGATTGTATCTCTTAGGTAATTCATTTATGTGGTCACAATAAACTAAACACTAAGTCTCTAGAAGAGTTCTAGAAAATTGATAATTTTACTTGAAACGCCACGTATGGACTTAAAAACCATCTGCAATAGATCAAATATATGATTATTTTATGATTGATTTTAAGATTTTATCATGAATAATTCTAGAAACTGACACAAACATCATCCAGCATCATTTCCATTAATTGAAGCGCCTCAATTAGTTTAGTGTAATTCTGACAGATGCTTGTCTACAACAGACTTGGGTCGACCTTTTTTAATAAGAAACAAAAATTTGTACTACTAAGAAAAGTAATTACAAAAAGGTCTGGTGGATAAGCAGTCCAACCAAACACCAGAGAGAGAGAGAGAGGATAAATCCAAATACGAGCAAAGGAAACAAGGCAAGAAATTTGCTAAACCTGGGAAGCAAGCCGGCTAGAAAATGACACGAGAGACATGTTCTCTTGCATCTCATTCAACATAAGACTAAATGAGTCGATTAAAAGGTCCTTTGATAGCAAGTCATGGGTTTGTTTTAGGACGTCGATCAACTTCTCTAATTCCTGAAACATATTACTTTATGAACGTCTTTATTGAATTGGATCATATTTTCAACCACAAAGAGGAATGAAATTACTCACCACTATAGCACAAAGATCTTGAGATTCAAACCGGTCGAACAGATACTCAAGGTTGTCTCTGAAAACTTTGTTCATTCGTTGAGCAATTAAACTTCGTAAATCAATTGTTCTCCCAAGTAACTGTAAAGAAAATGGAGAAATGGGTACACATCAAATCACTCTATCTCAGTCTAGAAATGTCGATTAAGTCTATATTTTACCAGTTAGTCACACAGATAAATCATTTAAGACTAAGAACTGAATTTTCATATTTCAACCTTGACTCTAGTCATCTTCAAAAGTACAGTGAACTTCATAGGGTTGACCGCATATTTTTCTCCATTGTCAATGGCAAATAGGAAAGATGAATCAAGAAGCTCACTGAGAATTAGAAACCATCAACCATCAGAAAAAACGTCTAATTAGCATTTCTTAAAGAATATGTCTTGTAACATCCATAGCCAAAGGTCATACCTTGCTGCCCAACTCTTGTAGTATGTAAAAATTGACTCGCACAATCTTGAGACAAAAATATCAAAACAATGATCCACCTGTTCCAAATATTAACTCCTCACAAATTTTGCAAATATAAATTCTTTTTTTAAAATGTTACAAATTCTCATAATAGCGAAGATGCTAAGTTGCACAAACACATGCGGAAGGCTTTTTTTCTTTAGATAAAAATTAAGATTATATTTAAACTGAAAAGATTACAAAGAAAGGAGGGTAAGATGTCCTCCAAAAAAACTTGAATGCAACACGTAAATAAACAAAAAGTTGAACAAAAAAAACTATGACCAAACATCCTATAAAAAAAGTATGACCAAATACAAGGCCAAGAATACAAAATAGGACTTAAAGAACCAGAGTTCAAAATCTTAGATTTAGAGGCCCACAAAGACGCCAAAAAGAAGATCGTCTCAAAATCTTCTTCTATATTTTCAAATATTCTTTTATTACTCTCCAACCAAGTAACACAAAGAAAAGCAGCCAAAGCACAAAGCAATAAAGTTCTTTACTCCTTTTTATTTTTATGAGATACAAAAACATTTTTTTTTGTAAGTAAATTTGTATTAGAAAAGGAAACCCCGAGATAGGGCAATGCAGCCTAAGAATATTATTAAGGTAAAAAACACGGACACCCCTTGAGGTTTGCCTAAAAAACACGGACACCCCTTGAGATTTGCCTAAAAAATACGGACACCCCTTGAGGTTTGTCTAAAAAACACGGACACCCCCTCTAGTTTCAAAAAAGACACATAAGTCCAATTTGTTATAATGGAGTTAATTTTTAAGTGAAATGACCAAAATAACCCTAAGTTTTCATCTTACACAAGACCCTTACCCAACCCACTATCAGACCCTTACTTGAATTAATGCCATAGTCCCCTCAATCTCCCCCAAATAAAAGGAAAATTAAAAGGGAAAGACCTCTCAGATAGTCTTCAACGAAATAAAGACCTAGGAATGGGCATTACAACTTTCATCTCTTCGAACGAAGAGTTTCCCAGACTTCGAGAATGAAGAAAAACCCAGATGCAGATGACTCTAGCGTAGATTGTTCGCGAACGAAGGGTTCTCCCTAACTCTCGATAGTCACTCTCTACGAGATTGTTCGCAATTGCCGTTCGTTGATTGAATCTCTTTTCAAAAGCTAAGAAGAGCTCCCACACTCTGACGTTTTGGTTTAATGAGATTTTTGGTTTTTCAATTTCCTACAATCTGAATTTTTCATGGGTTTTTCAGTTTCTACAATCTGGAATTTTCAGTTCTCCAATCTGATTGTTTAATGAGTTTTTCAATGGGTTAACGACAGAGAGGGTGGCCACCAACAGCCGGCAACGGGGAGAGAGAGAGAGAGAGAGAGCGACCTCTGTTGAAGGAGATGGAGGGTTTTGAAGGAGTTGATGGTGAGAGAAAGATCACTGGGTTGAAGGAGATGAATAGTTATGAAGAGGAGAGAGATAAAAAGAGATCGTTAACTCTAGGAAGCAAACTCATATTGATTCAAGATATAAGGGGTAAATAAGACTTTTACCTTCTCTCCGTTCGGGTTATCAAATGACCCATTAGAAATGGTTTTTTATTTTTTTGTCAATGCCCATTAATGATGGTTAAAGGAGGGTATTTTTGGTATTAAAAACAATTAAATGCCGTTAAGTAAATATTTAACGATTTTGGGGTTTTTTGTCCACAAAATGAAATGTAAAGGGAGGTTTGTGTTTTTTTCGAAACTAGAGGGAGTGTCCATGTATTTTAGACAAATCTCAGAGGGTGTCCGTGTACTTTTTCCTAATATTAAATATAAAACGACAGTACACAAAAAGTTCGGAGGATAAGTAATCCACACTGAACACCGAAAAGACAAATTATTCTATGAAAAACAGCCGCCCAATTTGAATTAAGATAAACAAAGGAAAACTCTTAAACTCCTTATTGTTAACGACCCAAAAAGAGATGATAAAGTGAATCTTTTCCCAGAAAGAATCAATATCCTCCAAAACATCTTCAAAAATCCTCCAATTCCGCTCCAACCAAAGATATTATAAAACAGCAATAGCCTGGTATACCACAAAATCTTGAACTTCATGGGAAGCTTCAATGAAAATATTTCCTTAAAAGTGATTATCCACAGTCCTCTGAAACACCCAACTAAACTGAAGATGGGACATCAAACGATGCCACAGCGAAAGTTCTGTTCTTCTTATTAGACTTCCTTCACAAAAAATCAGCAAGAAATAAAGAACACACTTTCTGGAGAGTGCTAGATTTAATGGAGGATAAGAAATCCACCAAAAGAAAACAAAAGGAGAAGAAGAGAAAACAAAATTGAAAACTAAGACCAAACACATGGCCAGGAAAACAAAATGGAATTTAAAGAACAAGACTTTGAAGTCCACAGAGAGGCTAGAAAGAAAATATTTTGCCATAAACTCAACGATATGTCTGTTCCACTCCAACCAGTTGCTCCAAAGAGAAGCCACCAAGACACAAGACCACAGAACTCTTTTCTTTTTATTAAACTTCCTCTCAAAGAAGTCTCCCAGAAATAAGGAAACCACATTTTCAACAAACACCCACACAATGCCAAAGAAATCCAACAATCTACACCAGATGCTGAAAATACAGGACATCGCATAAGCAAATGATCAATGCTTTCTTCATCCCTCCTACATAGAACACACCAAGAAGGACGCAGACACCAATACGGAAACTTTCTCTGAAGCAAATCAAAATATATCACCTAACTACCCCAAGAACAGGCTGACTAAAAAATAAAAATAAGAATGCAATAAAAAATCAAATGATGTAGTTCAGTTCACTACCTCAGCCTCAATTTCATCATATAGGAAGCGTTGCTTGAGCCTGATCAATGCACATTGAGCAGAATCATTGTAGATGTCAAATGGAATCAGAACACTCTCAAGGAGACCTGGGTTTTGAGACTCAAGGACGTAGTCAACCAGCATCCAGGGAAGGGAGCATTCAATGGGAAACTGCAAGAGGGGAAGATAAATCCTTAAAATTCCAGGAATGGTGGAAATTAAAAAACATTCAAAGAGGGCAAATACAAAAGTGTTCTATTGATAACAACCAAAAATAAGCACTTAAGTATATCAAGCAAAAGAATTCTTCTTTTACAAAAAAAACAGAAATTGTATTTATTTCATAATAAACAGAAGTTTGCATTATGCAAAAGGTATCCCCGTGATCACTCAAGAAACAATGCCCCTCTAGCTTTAGATGACAAAAACCACCATTGTTTTATAAAAAAAGAGACCACTACTAGAAGTTTTGTGTCCCTTGTGGGACATGCATCCCATAAAATTGGAATCATACAAAATGTTCTTTGGAGAATAAGGATCCAATGAAATACAATATACTTAAGACCATAAAGACTTCCAACTATTGACAGTTAACTATAAAGAAACATACTTAAAGTCTTTAGACTTGGATGCCCACAAGGAAGTCAAAAGGATAACTCTACTCCGAGCACCAGTCTCTTTAGAAATATATCAAAAAGTCTGTCATTTTTTCCAAACATAGAACCCAAAAAATGCAAAAAAAAAACAAAAAACAATTATGCATCCCCAAAGTACTCTCTTTTAATTAACCCATTACTAAATCTGAGGACTAGCTTCGATAAAAGCTTTTGAAACTGATCCATACTTTTCTATGGGAAACAAACGATTTTAATAAAAAGGAAAGAGTGCACAGTTTTTCCATGAGCTAATTTGTTGAGAATTGTGTGTTCTAGCATTCGTGTTTATTCAGCCTGAGGTTCTTAGGTACAAAATAAAGGGGAAAAATCATTTTGATAGGTAAAAAACTATTAAAATAATACAATTCCATAGTCATAGAAAATTTACTTGAATAACACGAGAAGTCTCCAAATAAAACTCTCTAAACCACAGGAATCCAAGATCTGTCAAAGTTGCAACAGTCACTGCAAACAGCATTATACAATGTATATCAGATAATGACGTACAATAAATGTCAGTTAATAATGTTCTCTTCATAGCCCTGAATTTATTTCTTAAAGCCCTCTCCAATAGGGCATCCAAATAGTTTTTTTATCAACAGATCACCTAAATGTGTTATCAAGAATCTGATAGTGTAAAAAGAGAAGGAAAGAAATGAAAAGCAAATGGCTGAAAGTGGAAAAGAACCCATAAAAGTTTATTTTATACAGAGGAAGCAAACCCACAATAAAAAAACAAATAAAAAGGACAAATGCTTTGCCCCGTTGAGTAATTGATAAGCAGAAGCAAAACATGATGTTGATATAACAGAGATTACATTTCCTCTTAAATATCACCCTTTGACACTTTGAACCCTTACATTTCCTCTTAGTTTCAGCATATTTTTAGACAAAGTTAACCCTTTATCCCTTCCACGTTATCTATAAAATCCCTTCTTTCTCAAGGACAGAACACAAAAACCAAATTATGCCTGCATTCATCCTATTCAATATTTGTAATTTTGTTCATGAGGATGACAGCATATTTTGATTTTTTCCGGTTTGTTAGTGAACAAGAGGAAATTGTGGAATCACGTGAAAAAGAAAGAAGTCTTTGTCTAGATATAATGAAATTAATGGGTCCACTATTTACTTTAGACGGCACGGTGCAATTGCAGTTGGAATAGTTTTGGAACCTGAAATTCGCAATTAAAAGATCAAGTTCATAATGCCAGAGGTATAATTTGAGGGACAACTGTGTATTTAACCATAAAGGAAATTTTGGCTAAAAGACATCAAATATAATGAAATTGAGTTAAAAAGGTTAAAAAGGAAATATATTCCTAGAACAAAAATTTGTTAAACGTGAATGAAGACCAAAGTAGAGATGAGATGAAAACCTGGGTAGTCAAATAAATTCAGGAAGAAGCTAAGCTTGTAAAAGAAGGCTTCCAACTGCTTCAAATCATTCACCGGAATTTCGGATGCACTGTTCCCGAAAAGCCCCCCAGGCTTCCGAAGGTTACCACCAGATACCACCTCATATATCAAAAATTGCAAACAGTGGACCTAAATCAAGAAGATAAATCAAAAAATTCAGACTTGGCTCTGTTTCTATAAAGTCTATCTATCTCCTTATGTTTTGACACAGTTACAAATTCACAGGGATTGAGGGATACTATAACTTGAACCAAAGACCCCATGGTTTGGAGTGTGGTGGCTTAACCACTGTGTCAACCCATCTCGTCATACAATCTATATAACTTGTGCTCAGAACATGCATTTAACCATAATAGAAAAGAAAATGAAATTAAAAACTGCTAAAAATTGATTGACTGAAACTAGATATTTAACTATGAAAATTTTATAACCGTAAAATTGAAATTCAATTTTACAACCGTAAAATTGAAAATTTGTTTCAGTAAACTTGAATTTTTTAATTTATATATTTGGCATATGCATTGTATGGTTCTGTAAAAATATTTTTTCAATAAGAAACAGAAAGGATAGCTCTGATCAAGGCAAAGTTCAAGGTATAAAATTGGGAGAATGAAGTCTTTACAAACAAGAAAGAAAATTACATCCAAGCTTTCAACCTAATAATCATGAACAATGGATTATGGCATATGCATTGTATGGTTCTGTAAAAATATTTTTTCAAAAAGAAACACGAAGGATAGTGCTGATCAAGGCAAAGTTCAAAGTACAACTTTGGAGAATGAAGTCTTCACAATCAAGAAAAAAGAAAATTACATCCAAGCTTTCAACCTAATAATCATGAACAATGGAATATGCTAAGAAACTTAGCAATGAAGCCATAGAGAACCAACAAAAATCATCCTTCACCAAATAGCCTCTAGACACTCCTCTTTATCTTTTTCTTAATAAGAACTTAACTTCTCATTAATATGTGAAAACTTCTCTCCATCATATGAAACCCTCCTATTATGCTCCAATCACACCGTTTCACGAATTGCCATCAAGACGAAAGTTCCTTCCGATATAAGGAATTAATGACAGGATGTTCCAAGCAAACAATCATCATGTGAAGAAATGGAGACAAGGTTGATAACCACATCCACCCAAACTTTGCAAACAGTCTTCCAATAAAAAAATACGAAAAGTTTAGACATCATTTTTAATGTATAGAAACTGAAGCCCATTTGTAGGAAATCTCGGAGAGAGATATTAGGAGATATTCTGGGATATGTTGGTAGAGAAAATCAGGGCTAATAATCTGGTCCTAACGTTAAGAAAAATGGTTGTGATATTTCCTAGTTTAGTGTAACCAAATTTTGCATATATAGTCTAGTATGGATTGTAAATCAATTAAGAATAATATAGAAAATTAGAATTCGTTATCTACATCGTATCAGAGGTCAGCTAGGTTTTCTGGAAAAATATCACCGCCGTTTGGCTAGGGTTTTCGGGAAGATATTACCGCCGATCCGTGTTCATCCCAGCCTTAATTGTTGGTTCCTGAATTATTCTCTTCAGCCTTCATTGCTGTTTCTATTTCCGATTCCTCTCTTTCACCGATTATTTGATCCTATTCCACCATGACGGATACTACATCATCAACGCCATCACTGTCTTCAACAGTGGAAGAAGAACAGATCACACGGAGGACAACAGAGCTCCGGAACATCCAGGCAGCATACAAACGGAATGGAAAAAACTACTTGAAGTAGTCTCAACTAGTTTGAACGTTCCTGAAAGGAAAAGGGAAGTTGGGTCACCTACTGGAGACAGCACCGGAGAATGGAAAGGCAGGATTTGAAGCGTTGGAAGAAGAGGATTCAATGATCATGTCATGATTATGGAATTCCATGAGCCCCAAAATCAGTGATACATGTATGTTTCTCCCTACAGCAAAGGCGATCTGGGATGCTCTTCATCAAACGTATTCCAAGGTTAATGATGCAGCTCTAATATATGATATCAAGACAAAGACAACCGGCTATGGACAGGGGTCGAAAACAGTGACAGAGTATGCTAATTTTCACCAAAACCAGTGGCAGGAACTGGATTATTACAGAGCAATCGATTTGAACTATAGCAAATGTGCGGTGGCTATCAAAAAGTTTATAGAAAGGGACCGAGTTTATGATTTCTTGACTGGCATAAATTCTGAATTCAGATTCTTGGCAGACCTGAATTTCCATATTATGTTAGAGTCTTCTTCAACCAAAATTCCGCTCTTCTAAGCTCAAAACCTCAAGGGCTGGTACTATACAAAACTGTTCCAAATAAGACCAACCAGCCAAGCGTACAGGACAATCGCGATGAGCAGTGGTGCACATACTGTAAGAAACCGCGGCACACCAAAGAACGATGCTGGAAATTGCATAGGAAACCATCCACACGCAATCGTGAATGGGGACAAAAAGGTGGACAGCAAAGGCAGGCTCATGTGTCGGTTCTCAACTCAAGTGTCGAAGCAGACACGCCCTGAGAGCAAACCCCGAGCGACCCACGCTGAGAGCAAACCCCGAGCGACCCGCCCTGAGAGCAAACCCCGAGCGACCCACCTTGAGAGTAAACCCCGAGGAAACGATGAAGTAGAGAAGCAGGCCTTGAAGAGGTGTCTAAGCAGAGAATTTGAAATAAAAGATTTAGGAAGATTGAAGTATTTCCTTGGAATTGAGGTGGCTCGATTAAGGAAGGGAATCTTTATCTCTCAACAAAAGTATGTTACGGGTCTGCTCAAAGAAACAGGCATGACAGCTAGCAAACTAGTCGGAACTCCCATTGAACAAAATCATAGATTAAGTGAGGCTCTTGGAGATAAAACAATGGACAGAGAGATGTACCAAAGACTTGTTGGGAAACTCATTTACCTTGCACATACTAGGCCAGATATAGCTTACTAGTCAGTGTTATTAGTCAATTTATGCATGATCCTAGAGAAATTCACCTACAGGCAGTCTACCGAGTACTTCATTATTTAAAGGCGCATCCTGGGAAAGGAATTTCATTCAAAAAGAGATCTGAAATTGATCTGGCAGTCTATACAGATGCGGACTTTGTAGGGTCTCCAGTCGACAGGAGATCAACTTCGGGCTATTGTACCTTTCCTTGGAGAAAACCTGATATCCAGGAGAAGTAAGAAACAAAGTGTTGTTGCAAGGTCAAGCACTGAAGCAGAGTTCAAAGCTATGGCAGCTGGAGTATGTGAATTATTGTGGATCAAAATTATCCTAGAGGATATGAAACTATACTGTGACAACAAATCAGCTATAAGCATAGCTCACAACCCAGTGCAACATGACCGAACGAAACATATAGAGATAGACAGACATTTTATTAAAGAGAAGCTAGACAGTGGACTGATTTGCACTCTATGTTCTGACAGCGCTTCAACTTGCAGATGTGATGACAAAAGGATCGTGTACCAACATGTTTCATGAGAATGTTAGCAAGCTGGGAATGAATGATCTATATTTGCCAGCTTGAGGGGGGAGTGTAGGAAATCTCGGAGAGAGATATTAGGAGATATTCTGGGATATTTTGATAGAGAAAATCAGGGCTAATAATATGGTCCTAATGTTAAGGAAAATTAGTTGTGATCTTTCCTAGTTTGGTGTAACCAAATTTTGTATATATAGTCTAGTATGGATTGTAAATCAATTAAGAATAATATAAAAAATTAGAATTCTTTTTCTACACCAATGGAACGTGAAACGTTGACGATTGACCATACAGTTTCAGAACATCTCTAAAATCATCATTGGTTTAGTACTACCTTGTACAATTCTAGAACAGTTCGAGACAATTGCTCCTTCAGTTCTTATTGCTTATCCTCCGAAATTTTGCACCTTCTCTTTTCAATGCAATTTCTTGTTTCTTATTAAAAAAAGATGCTCCTCTGATTTCCTGACTGGACAGTTATTTTTTATTCATCTTTGTTTACACTTCGCCTTATTCCACTTAAATTTTGTTGGGTGGATTACTTCTCCTACCCATTAATTTAGTATAAAAATGCTATTGAACCACACACTATTACGACATGCAGAATAGGAATCAGAATAATAAAATAAACCTGAGCAGCCGTTGGTGCAACTGGCCGTGGATAAAAGAAGTTCTCTTTGCTTTCTTCTCCCCCATGTTGGGAAGATTGTATTTCTGATTCAGATTTGCTTCTATTTGCCATCCAGTCAGCCGAAAGGGTCCGCATGTCAGAAAGAATCCTGACGGTTGGCAATCGAATTGGAACAAAGAAATTTTATTTAAGTGAAGTAATCAAAAAGATCCGAAAGGGTAGATACAAGCATGTATCATTCCAATAGAATAAATCAGCTCATAACAACTTTTACAGCAGAATTTAGCTGCAAGTTGAGCGTGCATCTGTGGATCATCAGTTTTCAAAAAATAGTAACCCAAGAAATTCAAGAGTGCATGACACTTTCATAGAACCTTTCCAAGGTGCAAATTCAATCTACATAGTGGTAGGCAAGTACCTTCAAGGTTAAGCTGTTTTCTTATATGTTTTTGGGTAAATAAACTTAGTACTTGTGACTTAATTCAGATGATGAATCCATTGATTTGTATTTATCTCCTACTTGGTGATTGGTGTCTAGGGATGTAAATGGGTAGAGTATGGTATGGATAGTGCCAACCCACCCCATACCCATGAACATTTTGTTGGAATGTTGTCCCACATCGGCTAGACTTACCCATTATATGCAAGTTATAAAACTCTAGTACCCCTCTCCTTGACACCTAGGTTTTAAGGAGTGATAATGCTGGGCTTTTCAACTTGGTATCAGAGCTTGATTGAGCCTTTGTTTGTGCCGTTTAGTTCGGTTCTTTGTCCGCTTAGGTCGGATTGTTTGATATGCTGCTTAGTTCGGCTACCGTGTTATGGTCTAAGAGGGTGTGTTGGAATGTTGTCTCACATCGCCTAGACTTGCCCATTCTGTGTTAGTTATGAGGCTCTAGTACCCCTCTCCTTAACACCTAGATTTAAAGAGTGATCGGAGTGGGCTTTTCAACTCATTTTCCATCCACATACCCACTACAATACTCATGAAAATTTCATGGATAAAGTATAAGACCCATTTGGGTATGAGTAACCAACGGATTTTTCCTACCGCAATTTGTGCTCGGCAATAATTTCAAAATAATGTGAAACTATTTTTATATATCTTATATTAAAATTTCACAATAATGTTTCAAGTAGCGAAAATCAAAATAAACATAATTTAAAACCCATCTAAGTCATGAAAACTTATAAATTTAAACTTGCTCATAATCATCCTGATTTTCTTTCTTTCTTAAGTATTTTCACAACTTGATCACCACACCAGAAAAAATATACATACAATTATTTAACAAAAATGAAAATGAATACATAGAATAATTGGGTATGGATAACGAGGTAAATGGGGATGGATAACTCTAAACTCGCACCCTATCATATCCTCATGGATTTTTTTTGTATGCTCATATCCTACCCAAACCCATTTTAAAACTCTCATACTCTATCCATTAGGTTTGGGTACTCGTGGGAACCCCAACTCGTGAATAATACTACCATCCCCATTGATGTTAAAGATGATTGCGGACTAGTAATCATTTTGTTTCTTCAATAACAAAGCCTTTGGGTAAAGCTGATCAATATTTCTAATGTTTCTTGGGTAGTTCCAACAAATCCTTTAGGGGAAGTTTGGTTAGGCCTATCTGTGTAGTAAAGTACGTGGTAAACTTATTTTTCAACATTTTTCCATATTTGTTTCAAGTATTTTCATTTGACATGATAAAATTATTTAACATGGTTAATTAACAATCCTACATTATTTTCCCCACCACTTTCCCACAAAAATCTACTTTATCAAATAATTTTCCCAAATCACTTACACATCTTACCAACATATCTACACATTTTCTAAAATATCTTTTACTTTCACGAATCCCCATAAAAACATCATTATTTGTTTGCATTCTCCCTAATTGATTTTGGTAGTTTATTTTCATCAATTACAAAGCCTCGCCTAAGGGTCATAAAAAATCCCGACAGAATCCCGCCCAATCCCGTTTCAGTCCTAGCGGAACCAAACTCGTCCTTTTTTATAAGAAATAGAAATATTATATATATAAAAAAAGATAGAATGTACAAAGTAGGTTCAAAGGAAAAGAATTCATAACTGAACACCAAAAGCCTATAGTTAGTCTATACAAGCAACCATCCAAACTCGTCCTAATCCCGAATTTTCAATTTTTTCCCGTCTTGAATAAGTTCGGAACATAATTAGGACTCGACTTTTTATACGGATCTGGATTTTCATCCCGCCCGATCCCATCCTGAAAGACCCGTCCCGCAAACCTATCCTGGGGTCTGTTCCCTAAGATTAAGATATGCACGTGTGAAATATTATTTTTGAAAAATTTAATGATACACAAACTCTTCATATATGTATAATATAACGTTTAAATGATTAAAAATAAATGTTCATAATATTAAAAAATTCTTCAAATTTAATAGTTATTTCCTTCTCTAAAATAAATATTATTCATAAAACATTATAATTATCAAAATAAAAAAGGAGACTATAACGAGATTGTTTGTCATGCCCCGTTTCTCGTCCCGAGGACTGGGCCTGTGGGAGGGGGTTGGGATGAGGGTTTCTACTCAATCATTTAGTTAATTTGTTAGTGTGTAGGAGAAATATATATGAAATTTTATTATATTAGAATTTAAGTAATCATTATAAAAAAATTAAAAACATGACAAAAAATAATCAATAATTTAATCTACTTACACATCTACACACGTTTCAAAATAATTATTTATTCTCAACTCCCTATAAATTCAATTTATATTCCAAGCTCCTTTGAATTTATTAGGTGTATGTATCATAGCTGTCAAATCCGTTTTGGTGGTCATTTCAATTTTTTGAAAAAAAAAACATTTTAAATATTTCGGTGTTCTAGTATTTCAATTCAGAAAAAACATTTTGAACATATAAATAAGTATTATAAATTTTTTGATTGATAATATAAGAAAGAAAAATTGAAGTATGACTTTTTTGTTGAATATAAGGATGTTTTTCTTTATTATTTATTTTAATTTAGGGATAGTTTAGTAATTGCTCTTATTGTTTTTCTTCTTTGCGTATAAATACCCCATTGTATCTAGATTTGTGTTAACTGAATACAACATTTTCTTCTACCTTTTTTTTTCTATTTGGTATCAAACCTAATATAACCTTAACCCTAAATAGCCACCCATCACTACTGCTGCCCTTGACTGCCACTACCGCCTACCTTTGTCGTCATCCACCACCGCCGACCGCCAGCCGCCGCCCACCTCCGGTGACTTTTCCCAGCGACTTTTTTTTCATTTCCAACTTCATTTTTTTGAAGTTGTTGGTTGCCCTAGCTAGTGTGCTAATCAAACCTAGGGTTTTCCGTGATTTTCGGGTTGCTGTGTTTGTAAACCACAGTTTGGTCACATTTTTTGACTTTTTCATGATATAGAAGGTTGTGAACAAACTTTCTTTGTCTCTCCATCGGATTTTTGGCATTTCGTGTTGCTTTCTTGGATTCGAGATGTCTGAAATCTTCAGGTTTTGCCGTTGCTACTAAGCCAGATCTAGATTATCCAGTGTCCGATGGGAGAGTTACTAGCGTCATGTTGAATGGACACAACTTTGCTGCCCATCCTGCCTCTTTGGCCGCTTTTCATGTCCGCTCTGAGAAACCTAAATGAGTTTGGATTTCGGTGCTAATGATGATATGACTGGTGAGTTGTCTCTATTCTCCACACCTTTGGATCATGTTCATAGCTCTGTGCGTCTGGCAGACGGTTCTATGATTAGTATGAGTGGTATGGGGAGTGTACAACTTTCACATGATCTTACCATTTTCTCAGTTTTTCATGTTCCTAAATTTGCAATGAACATTTTATTTGTTAGCTGTCTTGCTAAATCTCTTAAATGTGCTGTCATTTTCTTAGCTGATAGTTGTTTCCTACAGGACCTAAGTTCAGGGAGGATTTTCGCCAAAGGATATGAGCGAGACGGACTATACTACTTCGGGCTAAAGACATAAGCCTTTGGCATGCCTGTTTGGGACATGTCAACTTCAGTACCTTTGTTTGTTATTTCCCACTTTAGTTGATGCCTGCAAACATTTTCATTTTAAATGTCAGATTTGCGAACTCCCAAAACATTGTCGAAAACCTTGTATTTCTCGCATGCATAAGTCACCTGCTATGTTTGACTTGATTCATTCTGATGTGTGGGGACATCGTTATTATGTTATTTTATCGATGACTTCTCTAGGTGTACTTGGGTTTATTTACTTAAGAAAAAGTCAGAGATCTCGAATGTGCTTAAACAGTTTCTTCCCATGATTAAAACTCAGTATAATATTGTAGTGCGTGGTATTCGGTCTGATAATGGGGGGAGTACATTACTAGTGATCTTGTCACTCATTTATCCAACCATGGTAGTCTCCAGCAGCTTACTTGCCCGTACACCCCTGAACAAAATGGGGTAGCTAAGCGAAAGAATCGTCATCTTATAGGTGTTGCCCGATGTCTTCTAAACGGTATGACTGCCTTACAAAAAAATAATACTTGGGACTTAGTTGCTCTCCGTGAGGGAGAGAAGACAGCTTGTTGTCGTTGGGTGTTCAACTTTAAACATAATGCAGATGGTACAGTTAATCGATACAAAGCTCGTCTAGTAGCCAAAGGCTTTACTCAGATTCCACGCAAAGATTTTACTGACACATTTGCCCTGCTTGCTAAACTTACTACTGTTCGACTCATTATCTCTCTTGTTGCTTCCCACTCTTAGCCCTTGCAACAAATAGATGTCAAGAATGCTTTTTTGATTGGCGATTTGGATGAGGTGATTTATATGGATCCTCCATCGGGGTTTCAGGCTGAGGGGTAGTATTTTAGGAAAGTTTGTCGTTTGAGAAAATCGTTGTATGGTTGAAACAGTCTACAAGAGCTTGGTTTGCTCGATTTAGTGAGTTGTCCTTCGATTGGGTTTTTTTAGATGTCATTCTGATCACACGTGCTTTATCAAACGGAATCTGACAGGACAATGTGTCACTCTATCAGTTTATGTGGACGACATTATCTTAACAGGTGATGACACTTTAGGCATTGCTGGGGTCAAGAAAGATCTCAGTTCAACGTTTGACATCAAGGATCTGGGTGGTCTGAAATATTTTTTGGGGATTGAGATAGCTCGTTCCAGGAGTGGTATTTCTCTCTCTCAGCGGAAGTATGTACTTGATCTTCTCAGTGACACTGGGATGACAGGATGTAGATCTACATCCACTCCTACGGATCCGAACATAAAACTTTTTGTTAAATATGGTGAACCATTGACAGATTGGAGTATGTATCAGAGGTTGGTTGGGAGACTTATTTATCTGACAAACACTCGCCTTGACCTAGCATTGTTGTGAGTCTTGTGAGTCAGTTTATGCATGCTCCCCGAACTTCCCATTTAGATGTTTTTCATATCTTGAGGTATTTGAAATCTTGCCCCGGTCTTGGTCTTTTCTATGACTCCAAGAACACATTTGATATATCTTGCTCCACTGATGCTGACTATGTTGGGTCTAAGACGGATAGAAGATATACATCTATTTTTGTTCTTTTTATAGGAATCATCTCATCTCTTGAAAAAGTAAGAAGCCGTCTGTGATTTCTCGATCTTCTGCAGAGGCTGAGTACAGGGCTATAGCTCAGGGGGCATGTAAGGTTCTTTGGCTCCACTCTATTCTTGGAGAACTTGGTTTCCCTGCCCGTTTGCCGTCGACTCTATATTGCGATAATAAGTCAACTATCAAGTTAGCTGCATGAGAGGACCAAACATATTGAGGTTGACATCCACTTTATCTGGGAGAAAGTTCGGTCTAAAATTTTTTGCACAAAGTTTGTTCTTTCATCTGAACAAGCTGTTGATGCTCTTACGAAACCAGTCGGACCATTTATACTTAAGTCCACTCTTCGCAAGTTGGACATGATGGACATCTATGCGCCAACTTGAGGGGAGTGTTGAATATAAGGATGTTTTTCTTTATTATTTGTTTTAATTTAGGGATAGTTTAGTAATTGCTCTTATTGCTTTTCTTCTTTGGGTATGGTATAAATACGCCATTGTGTCTAGATTTGTGTTAACTGAATACAACATTTTTTTCTATTTTTTTCTCAAACAACAAACAATAATTTATTTGTAACAATAACATATAATTCACTTAATTGTCTGACTAAAACCATTTTTCTAAAAAAAAGTAGAAAATAAATATTAAAAAAGTGGAAAAAAAATTGTTGCGCTACCTGAGAATCAAACCCAGGATACAGAGGTGAGGAAATGACTTTAGTAAAAGGGTTAAGTGCCACTTAGCATGAGCAAAATATATTATTATATTTAGTTTTAGATCGTATTATACGGAATCAGAATATTCTACCCGTTCCAGATGGAAAGGAACGAAATTAATAACTATCCACTAAAAAAATATATGTAATGGGGAAGTTGTTATCTACTATTATATGTTTTAATCTATTAATATGAAATGACGGTTATTTATATCAGATATATTTATGATATATAAAAGAGAATTTTATATGTAATAATTAATTTTGTGATATCATAGAAAAATTTAATTAAACACTTCATGAATTATTAAGATTTTTAACCAATTGTCAGCAAAGAATCTATATACATCTTTGCTATATAAATTTTGAACAATTTGTCATTGAGTTTATATGTACGGTGTAAGGAAAAAAAATAGATTCAATTTTTTTCGCATAGTAAGAGAAAAATAGTGGATTAGATTTTATTGATGGAGTCAATAAAATAGTTAATCTATTAGTACGTAAAAATATATATATAACATATTGTGTTGTATTAGAATCTATAAATAATCATTGACAAAAAATTAAAACTTGATAAAAAAAACTATAAATAATCAATAATTTTATTACTCTCATATACTTCATATAATTTTCCCAACAATTTCACCAAATTTTTCCAACAACTTTACCTAAGTTCTACCTATCAAACAAGGTAATCATACTATCCCAGTAACTTTTTAACATAACCATGTGTTATCAAACATGGTAATCTTAAAATCTCATCATCTAATTTTACCACTTAAACTTACTCAGAAACTTAACTTTCTCAGTATTCTTACTTAGCCTGCATCAAACAGCCCCTCCGAGTTATTTTCCACAGATTTTAGTTCAAAGTCTTCTATAAGAAAAGGATGTTAGGTAAATGTGTTGTAATGACTTTATTCACTTCGGGTAAAGCTGGTCAATAGTTCATTTTACGCATTTGCATAGCTACAAGAAAAGATGTCGTTCTCCTAAACTTCCACTTAATTTTTCCTCTTCTACTATATTTGTATAAAATAGATTTTTGTCGAAACAAATTTAGAGAGACCTCTACATAATAAAAAGTATCAAAATACATCTTGCACCTATTAGGTATGAAGGAAGGAATTGTATATACGATAAAAGTGACAGTAATACTACGCGCTTTCTATCAAAAAGTCAAGTGATAACACAGAAATTACTTTCTTGGTTGAATATTCTTTATAGGAACTTTCTTGGTTGAGTATAAACAAAAGAAAACCAGTCCTGAGCATGCAAAGACTAACGTATTCTTTTATAAGGAAACAACATGTATTGATGAGGAAATGTACAAAAGCGGTTCGGAGGATAAGACTAGAGTTTAACCAAAAGTTCAGAATTAATAAAATTTAAATTGGTACCTTGACAGGTCCTTCTTCTTTCGAAAAGTAGTACGTAACATGGTTGCCAATGTGTTCTGGACGAAATCCTGAACTTCAGCATGTATTGTTTCCCATAAAGCATCAGCTACCAACGTATCACAGCGCTGCATCAAAGATCCAATGCTCTTTATGTAGCTAACCAGCTCAACAAGCACCTTTCTTTCATCGACACTGTAATTGTATCGTACCACCTTCACAACAACACAGCTAGTATTTTAGCATTCAGCAGAGGATAAATTAAGGACTAGTAATTAGGATTATAGACAACCGAACAGATATACACAACCATGCTATCCAAGAACATGTATACAATGACATAAATATATTTCAGTCTTTCTGATCAATAGTGATGGGGCAGCTGCATGTATAGACTAATTAAGTCTTTTTTGGTGTTCGGTCAGAATTTCTCATCCTCCGAACCGTTTCTTGTAATTATTCTCTTCATTTCAATTTGTGTTTCTTATAAAGAAATGATACACACACACATGTATAATGTATTTGTCTTAGATTTCTCCCGGGTATGACCAATTAATATTTATCCTCAAATACATACTTTAATATTGGTGGTGTCTGGTGACTCGATACTCCAACAAAACATTAGCAAGAAGAATGCTTGACAGCATTAAAAATTCTCTCATTAGCAATTTGAAGATACATTATCCTTTGGTGTACAAACTCCTATTTCTTCAATATCATATACATTTTTATTAATAAAACTTTTCTGTTTCTTATAAAAAAAAATATACATTTTTCTCATCAAAAGAAGCGGAAAAAAAAAGAAGTAGAAGAAGGTTAGACGAGAATGTCCAGCTTTACAACCTCCCACATGCAGTATCTGTTTACACTACATGAAACTTTTATTTTCAGACATCCAAAGATTAACAGTATCCCAAATTGCAATGAATGCCGAAAAAGTTGTTTTGGAGGAGCATTAGTCTTCCAGTTACTTTTCCTTAGGAAAGCCATAAAATTTGATCTGATTCTGGTAAATCCGATCGAGTATATTTGGCAATACAATGCTGGTAGCATCTTCAATAGAGTCTAGCCTGTACCTATGTTTGGCAATAGAAAAGTGGGTACAAGCAACCAATTGAAAGAGGGTCCATCTATAGAGATACTTCAACATAACAACATGAAGTAATCTGTTAAAAACTTAGCATACCTTTTCATAGTCAGAAAATGATGCCGATGTTTCATGTGGTTCAGATGAAAATGAATCCTTGCACGGGCGAGAAAACTTCCATGCACATTGTTCCCAAATACGTGCAGTCCATCTGCTTAAGAGCTGAAAACCTTCGACAATCATATCGTACATATTTCCCTTTACTTCTTTGCACCACTCAGTATCTGCACTGTCGGTCGACTTTAACAGCAGCAGCTATTCAATAAAGATATACAGATGTTCAGAATATTATCACAACAAAGAAATTACATTTTACAATGGGGGGAGAAGAGAGCACCTGATTCATTGATGAACCGAAACGAATGATGAAATCATCATGTTCGGCACGGATGGCAGCAATGTGATTAATGATCAAATAATGTCTCTGATATGTATATTATGTCAAGGCTTCACTAAAAAGAACTGAGTAGCTTGAAATCTTAATGCACATGATTCCATCTCCTCGTCAGAAATATTAATATGTTCTGTTCAAACACTCAACTATATTTGCAACTAACAGGAGAATTATGGGATTGCCAGACAGTTGAAACAAATATCACATTTGAATTTATTCGCAAGAAAAACAAACAGTAGCTAGATTTTAGAGAAAATTTGTTGAATGCATCTAATTTTCATCATTCAATTTCCTTTAAGCACATAATGGCCATCAAGATTCTAGATACACAGTAAATTACAGATCACCAGATCATAAATAACCATGAATCGTCTATTGTCACTATACATACAGTTATTGTAGACTGCTAATCTAACATTCAAATAATATCATTTTCCCATTACAAATTTCGCAGTTTGTGCTATATGATGTTAAGAAATTCAAGTAAATTCTTTTATGAGTAAGGTAAAATATTAACAAAGAGAAACCCAGAAGGCCGTACAAAAAGATTTTAAAAAGGATAAAAGGAAACCAAGAGGCAAAAGAAGCTGGTCTCAATCTGAGGATCTGAAGAGAAGATCCATTCTTTACAAAGGTTATCAAGAGAAAGAGAGACTATCCAAACTGTTAGAAAGGACTGAGCTGTGTTTTGATTTTGTTTTTTGGCATTCGGTTGGATTGCTCATCCTTCGAATTCTCTGTAAATATTTCTTATCAATACAATTTGTGTTTCCAATCAAAGAAAAAAAAAATATCCAAACTGTTAGAAGTTCTCTCGAAAGCCCTTCTATTCCTTTCTGACCTAAGCGTCCAAAAATGCATAAAGGAATCAGTCTCCATTGGAAAATACAGTGAAAATTTAACACAACACATAGGGAAGAAAATCTGAATATGTTAATAAACTCGAATTTAATAAAAGATAGCCTTGTTATTCACATTCAGTTTTAGAGTCAATCCAAACTGAGGCATGAGAATTTCAATTTCAAAATCATTTATTGCAGCAATGTCAGCGACATAAACATTAGAACCCTATCCACAGAAAATATTTTGAAGAAGCTTAACAATCTAACTCTTTTTTTTGTCACTACAACATAGCCACTAGTTATGTGAACAACCTAACAAAGACTTTCAACTTTCAACTGGTCATTTTTCAGTCATTAAACTGTGAACGATCTACTAATTCTAACATCTTTGTGAGAATAAGAACAAGTTTTAAATGAAAACCAAATGTCATTATCAGCGATTACTACTGTAGAAAATCAAGTAAAACTCCAGAAGAGAGTAAAAAAAGAGCTCAAGTTTGTATATCATAGTTAGTAAAAATTGACTGTTGCAACATAGGATATTCTTGTGCCTCACGAGGTGGAAGCTCATGAGGTGCTGGAAGAGTGAGAAGGCGGGTTTGGGCAGAAAACTTTGGAAAGTACATTGACAACTCTTTCAAGATTGCTGCAGGAGATAGATGAAGATCAGGAAATGCAGGAATAACAGGATCATTCTGCCAAGAGGAAAAGAAAAAAATCTCAATCTTTAATATGATATGATAGAAGCAATACAAAGCAATTTCAAAATCATGGTAGATACTACAATACCTTAAAGATATTGATCAGCCTGTTGATTTTCACCCTTTTATAAAGTGATTCGCTGTCTTTCTCTGAAGACATTGCTAAGACAACAAGAACAGGCAAAATGCGTAGAAGAATGTGTCTCTCTGGGAATAGGATAGCAAAATCCAACTCCAATGACTCAACAGCAAAGACTATGAGAACTTGGAGAATATCTTCTACACTATTTCTAGTCAAGGAGTTCAAAGAGAGAAAAGGAACTTTAACATTTCAATTTTGTCAGCAAGAATATGTCAGATCAGATACTAGATTTCCTTCAGCAAAACTTGAAAGGCATTTAAAATGTTTCAAATATAGGTGTCCAATGAGAGTTAATTTTTTTGCTCCGCAAAGAAGAGTTACGTATGTCTCGTCAAGATGGAGAGATATTGATCACTTATTTCTTCACTGCTCCTCAGCAAGATCACTTTGCCAGTTGTTTAATTGCTTTAAGATTCATAGATTACTCTCTTATTGGATGATTGTTTGCATAATGCGTTGACTAGGACTAGAAATTCAATGAAAGAAAGAAAAACTCTGTATTCTTCAGCAACGAAGACTAGGTAGATTTTGCCATTTTGAGACAGGTGATCGAAAAAGAAAAAATATTCAAGGGCGCTTTTGAAGAAACAGAACTTATTTGGCAAATCGTTCCAACGGCAATTAGCAGTCAAGGCATTTGTATTGTTTGGTACAGGAAAAGAATGCAAACAATTGTTTCAAAGAAAATGAGGAAGAGTTGAAAGTAGCTTTTGGAATAAAACTGTTTATTGCTTCTCTTAGACAGCAACCTCTGGCATGCCAAGCATGCTATTTAGAGTACTTGAAACTACCTTTTTGTTTGAGAAACAAATACCTAAATAAATATTCAAACTCAGAGGCTAATTCTTTTTTTATCAGTAACTCAGAGGCTAATTCTACTATGTTTTTCAGGTTTACAAGGGCCTTCTATTTGCATTCGATGTATATTATGGAATATTTCTTAGGTTGAACTTCTAGCCCATTTAATCCTTTTTCATATAACAAATGAAAGTTTATTGATGAAATCAGATTTAGAGATTCATCATCCTTGAGTTATTCTCCCTTTTTATAGAAACTGCAATTCATTAATAATTAGAAGTTACAAAGAAAAGGATGGTAGAACAAGAAGTTCTTACAACCTAATAACAAAAACAGCCGTGTATTACTCTCCTTTCAAGTTCCACTTCCTTAAAGTATTCGCTAAGCTTGCTCGTGCATATTAATGACCTAATATCTCTAGATAGAAACCCTCATTATCTGTCCTTGTTTATTGGAGGGCTGCTTGTATAGTGATTCATACTCTCTCTTTGAGGTTTTGTTGGTGTTTTATTAACCATGCTTTATTTCTTTGCAGCAGCCATAATTTCTTATACAAACAAATTCACTAAACAGGATACTTGTTCACACGGAACATCTCGACATGCAAATTCAATAAGATAGCCCACCTGGTACTTAGAAAAATCTGAAAACATTTATAAGAAACAATAACTATAAGATGTACCATGTAAAACCCTATTATGAGCACTTCAGTAATAAAATAAGAAAATTATGCTAAAACTTGGAGACAAGTCACGATCTACATCACTCAAGCCTACTATCTTCTATGGTATTCAAGATGATAAAGGCACTTCAACATACCTGTAAATCATCTAATTCTTCTCTCATTGAATCAGTATCCTGCCATTGAACACTGACTTGTGTGAATGTCCTGAAATTTTGGGATGGATCAATAACAATGGAGGTTGAATTTCTTATCCAGACAGACCGCCACAATGTTTGTTATTTCATCATAAACTTATACAAGAAGTAGAGAGGAAACAGAAATTGTATTAACAATCAAACATACATAATTTTATTTTACACAAAACAGAACGGCAGTGTATTGACAACAAGAGTGAGTACAGAAGATTCAGTGGACAAGCAATCCAACTGAACAAGAAAGGTCAATCTTTACAACAAGCAATCCAGTCAACAGTGATGAAAAACAAAGGAATCATTCTGAAAAATTTAAGATAACCGAAAGAGAAGTCAAAAGCAAATTCTAGACCACACTTCAAAATCATCAAAAACATCATCAAGAACTCTCCTATGCCAAATATGTGAGATCAGATCTGAAGTAGCTTAACGCCATTTAAAATAAATGCAAAGATACACCAGTTATAGTTCGCTTAAATTTGGTGTCTCATGTCAAACAAATTATGATTCCACATTGAGCCAAAACAATTAACAAAAAAGACTTTATCAGTATTAACCGTAAAAAGAAAAAGAACCCAAAACAACCTTTAAAGAAAATATATGAATGGAACTTAAACACAGAAAGCAAATAGAAACCGTATACTGTTGGTAAACAGACCTTAACGTCCAACACAGATTAATGAGTAGTTGAGCTGAAGTTGTTTGTAATGATTACGGTTCTTAGCTTATTGGGACTTCTAGTTCTCCCATCCTTTTATTTCTTTCATTCTTCTAGTGAAATTTCAGTTTCTTATCGGGAAAAAATTTTATGTACCTATGAAGTTTTTTTATGAAAACAAAAGATTTTATTAAGATTATAGGACGACAAAAATCCAACTAAATTAGAAAATCAAAAAGCAAACCGAATCATATATGTCTAAGAAGTGAGTGAGTAAAAAGTATCATCCGAAACCATTTAATATTCAAACAAATCCTATGACGGTGTAAAGCCTCATTCAAACAGCAGCACAACAGGGACAATAACGTCAAGCTGATTTAAAATGCAAAAAATGAAAGAATGGGATCACTTAAGTAGGAGTATTTGGGTTTCTGGTGAGAATTTCAAATATGAAAGAAGGGTCGGTTCTTGGTGAGAATTTCAGAATGGTTGGTTGTCGAGTGAGGAGCATTTGGGTTTACCATTCGAGGAAAAATTCAAAATTCAAAATTTCTCACAAAGGACAAAAGGCGTTGAAGTCGGGTTTGGGTTCTAAGGGTCACAGGCCGGTGGAGTCCCAGATAGGAGATAGGAAAAGAGCCCGAAACCAGAAAGGAATTTTCAAAAAACGGACTCCCAACATTTTTGGGCTACGACCCAAAGGAGTATGGGTGGCTAAAACTAACTCAAAAGGAAAAAGCCCAATTGACGACAGGACCTTTACACCTGCCAAAATGACTTTAATCCCAAATGACCCATCTGGGTTTCAGGGTATTCGGTCGAAGGCCATGGGAGACTGCAGTGGTTCAAAAGAGAACTGGGACTTTGCGGAGGACAGGCTAAAGCCATATTCGGAGAACCTTTTTTTCCGCAGAACTCCATTTCGCTTTGAAAGCATGTGGCTCCTAGAAGAAGATTTCTTGGACTTTGCGCGCAGCAAATGGTGCAGTTACTCTGTGCATGGGAATGCTTCCTTCATCCTCGCTCAGAAACTCAAACGCGGATCTTAGGCAATGGAATGCTGAAATTTTTGGGAATGTGCAGGCCGGCAAGACTAAAGGGAGTGATTGGAGGAAATTCATAAGTTTGATCTGGAAGACCAGAATGAAGGCCTCTCCCAAGATAAGAGGCTTTTGAGAGATGAGGCCGTTGAGAAGCTGAATCGAGTTATTTTGGCTGAAAAGACTCATTGGAGGAAAAAATCTAGGGTTTTATGGCTCACACAAGGGGATCGTAACTTGAAGTTCTTTCACGCCACCACCCGAGCTCATAGGCGACACAATCACATCGGGAGTTTAGAGATCGAGGGAAGGGTTTTGAAGGCAGAGGAAGACATTAATAAAGGGGTAGTAGATTTATTTAAAGATCTGTTCTCCGAAAATCACAATGGGAGGCCTAAGACCGACGATCTCTCCTATCCCTCCTTGACCGAGGAGGAAGCTTGTGCTCTAGAAACAACCTTTTCCGAGGAGGAGATCTTCACACCTCTCATGTCTGTGGAAGGTGAGAAGGCCCCGGGCCCAGATGGATTTCCTATGTTATTCTTTCAGAAATGCTGGGACTTTATCAAGGTGGAGGTTTTGCAAGCTCTTAATTTTTTCTACAACCAAGGTAAATTTGAGAAGAGCTTAAATGCTATGTTCTTGGTTATTATTCCCAAGAAATAAGGTGCTTCTAATATTGAAGATTACAGACCCATAAGTCTTGTGGGGGGTTGGTATAAACTGCTTTCGAAGATCTTGACCTTGCGGTTAAGAAATGTTATTCATAGATTGATAACTGAAGAGCAACATGCTTTCGTTTATGGAAAGCAGATTCTGGATGCGTTTTTTATTGCGAATGAGAGCATCGCCGTGAGAATTAAGAGCAGTACTCTGGGGGTAGTGTGTAAGCTTGATATGGAAAAAGCTTATGACGACGTCAACTGGGATTTTTTGCTCTATGTTTTGCAAAGGATGGAGTTCGGGGAAAAATGGAGAGGTTGGATGAAGACTTGTATTTCTGTCATCATCAATGGAGTCCCGAGAGTTTCTTTCCCCCGTACAGAGGACTGAGACAGGGGACCCCTTTCCCCTTCTTGTACATTTTGGTTATGGATACCTTAGTCGTTTTTTCCATAAAGCCGTCGAGGCAATCTGATTTCGGGTTTTTCAGTAGGCAATCTGATTTCGTGTTTTGTGACGCCAATCCTCGGAATCTTTTAAATCTGAGATGTATTTTACTTCTTTTTTAAGTTGTTTCAGGTCTTAAGATTAATCTGAATAAGAGTGAGATTATCAAGATTGGGGATGTATCCCACATGGACATGTTGAGTGGGATTCTCAATTGCAAAGAAGGCACTTTCCCGTTGTCCTATCTTGGACTTCCTTTAGGGGGTCATGTAAAGTACAAACAGGTTTGGGACCCGATCGTGGAGAAGTTTAATGCTAGGTTGGCTTCTTAGAAGGGGTTGTATCCTTCGAAAGGGAGAAGAGTAACTCTTCTAAAGAGTGTTTTTTTCCAATTTGCCGATTTACTACATGTCGTGTTTTCCTATCCCGGTTTCGGTGACCTCTGTTTTAGAGAAGAAGATGCGGGATTCTTGTGGCAAGGGGCTAAGGCGGACAAGAAATTCCATTTAGTTTGATGGCAGAAAATTTGCTGCCCTTTGAGACAAGTAGGCCTGGGCATCCGAAAAATCAGCACCTTTAATCAAGCCCTTCTCGCTAAGTGGCTTTGGCGTTTCTCACAAAACCAGCAAAGTCTTTGGAGGATAATTATTGTTGCAAGGACTGATGATAATTCTTTGTGCTGGTTCCCCTCTCCTAAGGCCTCAAAAAAGGCCTCTCTTATGTGGCGGTGCATTTGTAAATGTTGGGATTCTTTTTCCACACATTTTTCGAAGTAGGTGACAGGAAAAGGATTTGGTTCTGGTCAGATCTTTGGCTGCTACGTATCAAAGCATTTACTGTTTGGCAAGGGACGATGCTACGATGGGGGATTACTTGGAATTAACGGAGAGGGACGTTAATTGGAACGTTATCTTGAGAAGACAGGCTAACGACTGGGAGTTGCAGGAGGTTCAGAATTTTTTTAGAGTTCTTTATGCATATCAGATTGGTAGGGTTGAAGAGGATTCAGTAAGATGGATCAGAAGAGGAAATTCCTCTTTCTCGGTCAAGAGCTTTTCAAGCTTCTCACTGACAACGATGATGGGGAGGGGCTTTTTCCTTGGAGAGGAATTTGGAAAACTAAAGCTCCACCGAAACACGCTTTCCTTTTGTGGTGTTCTATGTAACTCCAACCTAACGATTGATAACTTGCAGAGGAGGGGGATTAGCATGCCTAACAGATGTGCTTTGTGTAAGAAAGAAGCAGAAACTAACAATCACTTATTTCTGCATTGTCCTTTCTCTTAGGCTCTATGGGGGAAAGTTGTGGACAGCATCTCAATCAAATGGGTTATGCCTAATTCTATCAAGCAAGCTGTTTTGGGCTGGTATTCAATAAATGGAGGTTCCATAGACAAGTCTTTCTGGGCGGTGATCATTCACGCACTCTTTTGGGCGATTTGGTTCAAGAGGAATCAGAGAGTATTTGAGCGGACTGAAAATTCATTTTGTAAAGTATTCTTATACTTTAGAGGCATTCTTAAAGAATGGGTGAACACCCTATCCCCAAGTTGGTTTTTGAGAAAAGCTGGGTGAATAGCCTTCATTTTTTGTGTTTATAATTTCCTTTTAGGTTGTTTTTGCCCTATCTCGAGGTCTTCTTTTCTAATATAAATCTTACTTATAAAAAAAGAGGTATTTTGGAATCCTGTTGTGGATAAGGTCAAAAGAGATTGGATAGTTGGAAGAAAGATTGTTTCTCTAGGGGAGGTAGGGTTGCCCTTGGTTCGTGCTATGTTGCAAAGAAATCCTATCTATTATGGGTCAATCTTTAAAGTTCCTAAGCAGGGTGCTGGTTTAATTGAGAAACTTATGAGACATTTTTATTCTGGAAAAGTGTGGATGGGGTTTAGGATGTCATCTTGTTAAGTGGAGTAACGTTGAGGAAATTTAGTGTTGAAGAATAAGGCTTTGCTTGGGAAGTGATTGTGGAGATCGGCTCTTGAGTCTTGAGGTTGATTCCTTGTGGGTTTCATTATTCGAAGTATTATGGTTTCCTATCTAGTGGACATGATTCTAATTTAATGAGTTCTCAAAAGAAAAAAAATAGTACCACCGAAAAATTGTAAATGATAAACAGCCACATTCTCTCTCCCAATCAGTAAAATTCAAAAAGTGCAATGGACACTTGTTTAATGAATAGCAATGAATGCTTTATGGTATATAGAACCAAACATGTGAGAGGATGAAATAGTACTAAAAATGACCATCTTACCTCTTATACCAAGAGAAATCATTAGGTATGCTTGCTTTTGCATTTTTAAGATGATCAAGTTGCACCAATACATCAAGCAATTTCAACATGGACCTGCAGTAAACAATAACTGAAACTAATATGCTTTGTTACATGCAGTAATAATTGAACTAACAGATGTCGTAGAATGAAGTGATTATAATTTACAATAAACTGAAGAAAAAAGAAAAACAGCTGACATGCTGCTGAGAAGCTTAAGTTCTTTTTTGTATAAGAAACAGAAATATTATATAAATATATAAAGAAAGAGAGAATGTACAAAGTAGGTTCGGAGGAAAAGAATTCCTAACCGAACACCAAAAGCCTAAAGTTAGTCTATACAAGCAGCCATCCAATTACAACTGAGCATAAATAAAAGGAACATCCTTAAAAGCCTTAGTATTGGCAGCCAAAAAGAAGTGAAAAACTCTTCAAAAATTCTTCCGTGTCCTCTCTAGCCAAATGTACCAAAAAATTGCAAGCGCACCAAAACACGAGTGTTTTAAATGTCTTATGGATTTTCAGCTGGAGAACCTCACCCAACAACCCCTCTACTTGCTCCTGAGGAACCCAACTGAAACCAAAATCAGATCTCCATTTAGACCACAGAACATGAGCAAAAGAACAATGTATGAAGAGATGGTCCAGACTCTCTCCATTTGTGCCACACAACACACATCTCGAAGGAGACAAAGCCATCTTCGGATGTCTAGTTTGGACCACATCATGAGTGTTGATCTTACGGTGACCTAAACACCATCAGAAGAATTTGATTTTCTTAGGGATTTTAGCGGACCAGATTTCACAAAAGGAGAGGTCAACCTGACTTCTATTATATACAACCGAGTTGTTGGATGAGGCCAAGAAAGAAATTTAGGATTTACAACTAAACACCCCCGATTTATCCAACAACCAAACCCTTTCTATCAGGATTATGAATAGAAATGGAAATATGCATTAAACTATCCATAGCAGAAACTAAGTCCTTAGATTCTCTATCATTAAGATTTCTGAAAAAAATGAAAATTCCAGAAGTTTTGGCCTGACCAAAAAGACCTGACGGGGGAATGATGAAGATGCGATAACCTATAAAGTCTGGGAAACCTAGAAGCCAAAGAAGTATACGAGCACCATGCATCTTCCCAAAATCTAATACTATCCCTGCAACCTAAGGAGTATGAGTAATACAGAAAAAGATGGTTTGAACTCTCAAAGTTGCTTTTGCATAAAACACGCCAAGAAGGAGATAAGCACATATAAGGTCTTCTCTTTTGAAGTGTATCAGCAGTACTTACATAATAGAGTCAAAGGGAAGGAGATAAGCACATAATAAGATTTCCAGGAGGAGTTGACTTTAAGAACCTTAGAATCATGTGCACTACATCCATATGACACCTAAGAGGTGCATGCATATACTGGCTTACTATTCCCACTGCATAGGCAATATCAAGCCTTGTGTGGGATAAGTAGTTAAGTCTTCTTACCAGTCTTTGATATCTTCCTTCATCAGTTGGTACCCCCTCTGAGCCTAGCTGATGGTTTGGTTCAATCAGAATATTTATAGGTTTACACCCTAACGTCCATGTTACATTCAGTAAATCCAGAGTATATTTCTTTTGGGATACAAAAATCTCTTTCTCAGATCTTACAACTTCAATGCCAAGGAAATACCTAAAAGATCCCAAGTCATTATTTTTGAATTCTTTTGCCAACAAGTTTTTTAATTTATGCATTTCCTCCAAATTGTTCCCTGTAACGATAATATCATCTACATAGACAATAAGAGCAGTTAATTTTTCATTTGAAGAGTGCTTGATGAAAAGTGTATGATCTCCTTGACTTTGAGAGAAACCGAATTTAAGGAAAGATTTGGTGAATCGCTCAAACCATGCTCTAGGAAACTGTTTCAACCCGTAGAGAGACTATTTCAACTTGCAAACCTTTCCTGGACTAGAAATATTCTCAAAACCTAGAGGCATATCCATATACACTTCTTCATCCAAGTTACCGTGTAAGAAGGCATTTTTAACATCGAATTGTTGTAGAGGCCAATCAAGGTTGGCTGTCAAAGTTAAAAGAATTCTTATGGTGTTCATTTTAGCTACTGGTGCAAAAGTCTCTTGATAGTCCAGCCCATACGTTTGAGTGTATCCCTTAGCAGCCAATCTAGCTTTGAATCTATCAATTGAACCATCTGCTTTATATTTAATTGCGAACACCCACTTGCATCCCATTGTTTTCTGGTCTTTGGTTAGATTAACCACTTCCCAAGTATCATTCTTATGCAAAGCTCCCATCTCTTCAAGAATAGCTGTCATCCACTTAGAATCTTTAAGAGCCTCATGTACACTTATTCTAGAGGGATTTTTTCATTGGGCAATTGTGAGATAAAAAGAGCTAAAATTTCCACTTATTCTATGAAGAGACAAAATTTGAAATAGGATGTTTAGTGCATGCCCTAATGCCTTTTCTGAGAGAAATAGGAACATCAAGATCAGTTTCAACTTGAACATGAGAAGAGTTGAGATTTTCAGTACCTGAATCAGGGTGAGATGATTGGCCTTGAGACAGAGAGATATGGTTCTCCAATCTATCTTTCTTTCTTCTGGAGTATGTTAGTGACTCATCATTCTTTTCCAGTGGAAGGTGTACCTCTGTTTGAGAACTATCTGTAATGGTGGTACCGTTTTGTTCCAAATTACCACCAAGATTTACCTCATTTAAAGTAGAGATAGGGATATCCTGTATGATTGGAAACGGAACAAACCAAGACTGATCTTCCTTTTCTTTTCTCTCCCCCTGAAGATCGGGGGGGGGGGGGGNNGGGGGGGGGGGGGGGGGGGGGGGGGAATAGGATTGATCTTAAAAAAAAATTACATCCAAAGTAATAAATGTCCTCCAAGAGGGAGGGTGATAACACTTATATCCTTTATGTGTGTTAGTGTACCCTAAGAAGATGCATTTGAGAGCCCTAGGATCAAATTTAGACCTTTCATGAATGTATACAAAAGCAACACAACCAAACACTTTAAGGGGAAGAGACCCTAGGAGAATAGAGTTTGGAAAACGATTTCTTAAAGTATCAATTGGTGCAACAAATGACAGAATTTTAGAACAGCAGTGAGGGTAGTTCACCCCAGAAAGTCTTTGGAACATTTTTTAAAAACACTATTGCCCTAGTAATCTCGAGTATGTGCCTATTTTTCCTCTCAGCTACTCCATTTTCCATTTTGTTGAGAAGTGTTAGGACAAGATGTTTGATGAACAATTCCATTATCAAGAAGGTAAGTCCCAAGAGTTTGAATTAAAAACTCTCATCGTTACCAGATCGAAAAACTTGAAGTTTTGCTTGAAATTTAGTTTGTACCGCTAATAAGAGTAGAAGAGCCATCAACAACTTTAACTTTCTGATTAGAACAATGAGAAAAAGTGTAAAAAACACTAGAGTTATGAGTCATATGGTCAGATGCCCCCAAATCTATTATCCAAGGGTCAGAGGAAGTTTTTGAGGTATTAAGGGTCAAGCTAGACTAATGTGATTGTGCTAATGAACATGCTGTAGAGGGTCCTAATTTTTGTCCCATTATTTTGTACAAGAGTTCTAATTGTTCCTTAATGAAAGGGACTCCTCCTGAAGTAGATCAAAAACTTGCTTCAAAAAACATTGGCTCCATGATATTTGAAATGGTTTTAAAAACAGCCCAACACAAATAATGAAAGACCCAGCAAAGCCCCAATAATATCACAGCCCAAATATTCAGACCGATCCACAAAATTACCAGCAAACTTAGAATTTCCACCGATTCAGCAATTCAAACCAACCATGGAAAAAGCAGTCCAGCAGCGAGCAACAGAGAAAGCAGATCCAAATAATCCAGAAACAAACCCGAGAGAGAGACAGATGTCACCGAGCACTCAAAAACCCAAAAAAACAGCACATCGTTATCGCAGAGAAGGAGAGAGAGAGATCACCGAGAATGTCGCACAGAGAGAGGGAGACGGCTGTCGCACCAGAGAGAGAGACGCCGCACCAAACCAGAGAGAGAATTTTTGTGGAAATCCAGAGAGCAGTTTGCAGGGAAACCCAGACGTGCTGTTCGCGGAGAAACCCAGAGAGATCTGTTCTGTTATGCATCAAAAAATTAAAAAAAAAAACTAATACTAATTCGAAGTCAGATGGCGCAAATTAGAGAACTCGCAGAGGGAGACTCAGAGAGAGCAGCGTTGAGACCAGAAAGACCCAGAGAGAGAATAGCGCCGAGAGAGAGAGACCCAGAAGTTGTCGCAGAGATCTGCTACAGAGCGAGCCATCGCAGAGAACCTGAGCGCTTCGGAAGTTGTAGAGAATTCCGAACAAGGATCGTTGGAATAGAGAGAGAATCAGGGAGTGAACCCTAGATTTAGGTCGGCTCTGATACGATGTTGATGAATAGAATAATTTCATTTCTATTTATCAAGCTTACAAAGAGAAGAATATATAGAACCAGATATAAACTAAGAAAGGAAAAAATAATTTACAAAAATCAAATCTCTTAATTTACTCCTAAAATATTCCCTACGATAACAACATAATTACATATTTCCTAATCTAGTAAATAACTTGTTAAGGAAGGATTTCCTACACAATCATCCTCTTCAAAAAGAATTTAGAAGTCATGTTCCGGAGGAATAAAAGAGTTAGTTGGCTCTTTCAAATTAGAAACAAATGCACCCTAAAGTATAAACATCCATTTCGGAGTCATCAAAAGTATTACTGTTCCTCTCTGGCCAAAACAGACATAAGGGGATCAGATTCCACACTTAGAATCAAAAAAAAATTGATAGGAAACAGAAAATTTATAATTAAAAAAAAAGAGTACAAGAACAAGTTTTGGAGGATGAGTAATCCACCAAAAGCTGAAAAGAACAAGAACAAAGCAAATGACACTGAATTCCAAATCAACACAGAATTACAACCGTAACAAATTTCAATTGTCAAGAAAAAAAAAGGCCAAGGGGTATCCTTAAAAAATTTCAACTTTGACGACCAAGAAGAAGCCAATAAAAAGCTTTCTTCCATAAAACTGACTCATCAGCAAACTCATCTTCAAAAATTCTTCCATTTCTCACAAGCTAAAGAATCCAAAAAAACAGCAAAGACCGCATGATACCACATAACATCTTTCCTTTTATTTCCACCCCCGAAATCTGTTGACAGCAATATCTTGTTTGTTACGGTGTTCCAGTATTTTAGGAGTAAGTTTAGAGATTTATTTTTCGGTCTATTCTTTCCAGATTTGTAGCAGTTATTTTTCCAGATTTGTTTTCCTGATTTATGGTTATCTTTCCAGATTCTTAGGTCTATATTTTAGGTAGTAAAACCTGTATATATTAGGGTTAATCGTACTCAATAATATATATATCACAGAATTTTATTTTTCTTCTCTGTTTTCATGGTATCAGAGCAGTCTTTCTTTAATTTTTTTTCTTTAATGGCTGAAACGGCCATGACCGGCGGGGCAACTCGAGATGGTTCATCGGAATCATCTAAAAAAGTGTCATCGTCATTGCTTCGGGTTCTAATGATTCTCATTCTCTTCAAATAACTCAGTACAAACTCAATGGCGAAAATTTTCTAGAAGGGTCCCAATCGGTTGTGCTGGTGATTCGAGGTAAAGGCAGACTTGGTTACCTGACAGGTACAACAAAGGCTCCAAAGGAAGGAGAAGCAGGCTATGCGACTTGGAAGCAGAAAATTCTATGGTTATGGCATGGTTAGTTAATTCCATGGAACCTAAGCTCGACCGAACCAATTTATTCTACAAAACAGCGAAAGAGATATGAGATATGGTCCAAGAAATGTACTCAGATTTGGAAAACTCAGCCCAATTCTTTGAGATCAAATCTGCCCTAAGAAACAAAAAACAAGGTAACGTTTCAGTAACAAAATATTTTAATACGCTGACAGAGTTGTGCCAGGAGATGGATATGTTTTGTGATACAGATTGGCATTGTGCGGAGGACAGTGTGAAATATAAGCAGATGCTTGAAAAAGAAAGGGTATTTGACTTTCTTCATGGATTAAACAAAGAGTTAGATGAAGTTCGAGGTCGGGTACTTGGAACTAAACCTTTTCCAAACATTAGAGAGACCTTTACAGAAGTGAGAAGGGAAAAAAGTCAAAAAAGGGTCATGCTGAGTGGAGTTAAAGAATCTGTCTCAGATAATTTATCCCAAAATTCTGCTTGTCTCTAGGAAGTATGACTCTACTGGTTATGGAGAACGTGGAAATCAGAAGAATGACCGAGCTTGGTGTGATCATTGTCAACGCCCGTATCATACTAAAGAGACATGCTGGAAGATACATGGAAAACCAGCAAATTGGAAGCCACGCAAACCAAGTGAACAAAGCAGAGCTTTTCAGGCTATTTCAGAGGAAGACAAACCAGGAGGATCAATTTTTAGCAAGGGACAGCTTGAACAACTACAAGCCCTTCTCTCTAAATCCCAAGCATCTCAGTCAAGTATGTAAATTCTGTCCCAAACTGCTCTATAGCGCAGAAAGGTAATTATCTCTCTGCTCTAAGTGCAAAATCTGATGTTAATGGCCCTTGGATCATAGACTCAGGGGATTCTGATCATATGACTGGATGTTATAAATGGTTTTCTACATACACTCCATGCCCTGGAAATTTAAAAATTCGTATAGCTGATGGATCTCTATCATCTGTTGCTGGAAAATGCTCTATTAAAGTTTCTAATATGACACTAAAGTCTGTACTTCAAGTTCCAAATTTAACATGTAATCTAGTTTCTATTAGCAAATTGACAAAAGATTTGAATTGTGTGGCTAAATTCTATCCTTCATATTGTGAGTTTCAGGATTTGCTTTCGGAGAGGACGATTGGCAATGCTAAAGAGCATGAAGGTCTATACTAGCTTGAAGACGATCAACAAGTGAATAAACATGAAGCTCCTTTGGCTATAAGTAGTGAATCTCTGTCTCTAGTGAAATTATGTTATGGCATAATAGGCTAGGTCATCCTAGTTTTTCTTATTTAAAAACATTGCTTCATTCTCTGTTTAAGAATAAAGATGTTAATTCCTTCCGCGGTGAAATCTGTATGTTTGCCGAACACACCCGTGTCCCTTATCCAAGTCAGCCATACAAGTCATCTAAACCGTTTTCATTGATCCATAGTGGTACTTGGGGTCCCTCAAAGGTTAATAACATTTCAGGAACCAGATGGTTCATAACCTTTATTGATGATCACTCACGGGCGTGTTGGGTTTACCTTTTAAAAGAAAAATCTGATGCTGCCTCAATTTTTCAATGATTCCATAAAACGGTACTAACCCAATTTCATGCACAAATACAAATTTTCAGAACAGATAATGGCCGTGGATATATTCAATTCAATTCTCGGTAACTATCTCAATGAAAATGGGATTTTCCACCAAAGTTCTTGTGTCAAAACCCCTCAACAAAATGGTATTGCGGAACGCAAAAATCGCCACCTGTTGGATGTTGCTCGTGCTATCATGTTCACTACTCACGTTCCTAAACATTTTTGGGGTGAGGCTATTCTAACTGCATCTTACTTGATAAATAGACTTCCGTCTAGAGTTCTTCAATTCAAAACACCTTTAAACATCTTACTCGAGTCCTATCTACAAACTCGGTTGATCACTTCCTTGCCTCTCAAAACCTTTGGGTGCACTTCATTTGTCCACAATATCAGCCAGAATCAAGGGAAATTAGATCCTAGAGCTATAAAGTGCATCTTTGTAAGGTATTCTCCAAATCAGAAGGGGTATAAGTGATACGGTCCAGCCACTAAAAAATTGTATAGACGTCTCTTTTTTTGAAGACCAACCTTTCTACCCAAATCCCAATCTTCAGGGGGAGACAGTAGGCGAAGATAGGCTTTGGGATTTCTCTATTCCTCTTCCAGTTGTTTCCAGCCTACAAGAACCACCACCAAACACAAATTCTCCTATTATGTCAGCAACAGAAATTGATTTAGAAACAGGGAGAGATTCACAAAGGCCTAGTCAACAAACAGCTCAAGAAGTACAGCCCTTCACGCACCAGCCACGTTGCCAAGAGTCCAATCCACGGGTAAATACTCAATCTGAAATTGAAACATCTGATATTGTTGATACTTCAAGCCTGCCACCAGTAGACACTAAGCCTATAGACTTGGACATTCCAATAGCTCTCAGAAAAGGTGTAAGAGCATGTACACAACATCCTTTATCTAACTATTTATCTTACAGACGATTGTCACCAGCATTTAGAGCTTTGACAGAAAAAATTAAAAAGAACGAAGTTTCAAAAAATATTCAAGAAGCTCTTGAATGACCAGAATGGAAGGCTGCTGTACTTGAAGAAATGAGAGCCTTAAAAATGAATGGAACTTGGGATGTTGTGGAGTTACCAAAAGAGAAGAGTTATGTAGGATGCAAATGGGTGTTTACGATAAAGTATAACTCAGATGGTGCAATAGAAAGGTACAAGGCCCGACTGGTTGCAAAAGGGTTTACACAGACTTTTGGGGTAGATTACACCAATACGTTTGCTCCAGTTGCAAAGTTAAATACTGTAAGGGTGTTATTATCTCTAGCAACAAATCTTGACTGGCCTCTACATCAGATGGATGTTAAGAATGCTTTCCTTAATGGAGAGCTTGAAGAGGAAGTATATATGGATTTGCCCAATGGTTTTGAAGGAAGAAAATGGTGATAGGAAAGTGTGTAAGTTGAAAAAACCCCTCTACTGCATAAAGCAATCGCCAAGGACTTGGTTTGATCATTTTGCAAAATCAGTAAAAAGACAAGGGTACAATCAGGGCCAAACAGATCACTCTTTTTTTCAACACTCTCAAAATGGAAAAAAGACTATCTTGATAGTGTATGTAGATGACATCATATTAACCAGAGATGATACAAAAGAAATGGAGCGGTTGAAGAAGGTCCTTGAAAGGGAAATCAAAATCAAAGACCTCGGACAACTCAGATATTTCTTAGGGATGGAAGTGGCAAGAAGCAAGAGAGGTATTCTGATTTCCCAAAGAAAATACACATTAGACTTGTTAAAAGAAGCATGAATGCTTGGCTGCAAGCCAGCCGAAACACCCATAGATCTGAGCATGAAGTTTGGACGAGCAGATGATAAAATTCCAGTGGATAGGGGGAGATATCAACGACTGGTGGGCAGACTGATATATTTGTCTCACACGAGACCCGATATTGCATTCGCAATTAGTGTAGTGAGCCAGTACATGCATGGTATAAGAGCAACTTTAAGCAATTCATCGAATCTTGAGGTATTTAAAAACTACACCTGGTAAAGGTTGTTCTTTGAGAAAAATGAGATTAGAAATGTGAAGTCTTTTACAGATGCAGATTAGGCAGGTTCTGTTGAGGACAAAAGGTCCACGTCTGGTCATTGTACAAAGGTTTGGGGAAACATAGTTACTTAGAAGCAATAAACAATCAGTTGTGGCCTGAAGCAGCGCAGAGACAGAATTTAGAGCTCTTGCACAAGGGACTTGCGAACTAATATGGTTAAAGAGACTAATGGAAGAATTAAAAGTGGCCGGTACGTATCCTATGAAGTTATATTGTGACAATAAAGCCGCAATAAGCATTGCGCACAATCCAGTACATCATGATTGAAAGTAGGCACGAAAATGAGTTATGAAAAATTGGACTGAGAAAGGGGGCTAAAAGATTTAACCCACTCTTTACGACTAAATACAAAACAATTCCTCACACTATCTTCACCTCATAAATTCTAGCATTCCTTCCTCTCCAAAATGCCCAAAAGAAACATAAAGGAATAAGCTTCAAGTGCTTAAACTGAAACATTGTGGTCTCTCATCTCCATCTCCCACCACCCTAACAGCAAGCTAAAAACTGACATAGGCATGTTCCACTGAACTCCAGCCACCACCATATTCCAATTCCAAACATCTCTTAGGGAAGAAACAATGAAGAGAAAACTGTTGCATACTAACTTAGTTAAAATTCATCCTGGAGAGGCAGTGCAAATTTAAGGATATTCCATTCGTTTTTGTCCTCTCAAACTGGAGAGGCATTGTAAATTGAGTAGATTTTGTAAATGGGGAATATTTGGATAGTATTGAGGAGGTATTGTAGTATTGAAGTATTGTAGTATTGAAGTATTGAGGATTTCTTGTCCTCTTTTGTAAATCCTTTTATTAGATAATGAAAATCTTTGTTTCTTATAAAAAAAATCAGCATGCCTGTGAATCAAACATCACCTTGGTACGATTAGGAAAAACTAAAGAAGGATATTCTAACATTAGAACATACCAAAGATGAGTTATTGTTGGGCCATTAATGCGTCGCTCAGGTCTAGAAAAGCGTTGCATATCGGCTGCTAACTACATGAGAAATCATTCATGCGCTGGTGAAATAAAATTCAAAGGTTACATGGAAAAGAAATATATATGTGTGTGTGTGTGTGTGTGTGTGTTATACAAGAAAAATACACATAACCTCCACACCTTTGACGCAGCTGATGCTTGCCATCTTTGGATTTCACGCAGACGACTCATCTCCAAGTCAAGAACTTGATATGTTTCAAGATACAAGTCAGCTTGACTTTGCTTCATAGATTCAGGAAGCTGTCACGTTTATACAACACAAGATAATATAAGAACATATCACAGGGATAAAAGTATAAATCAGTTTTTACATGTTGTAAGAAAATTTCGTATTATCTTTAAGCAAATATATTATTCAAATAAATATTTCATCTGAAAATAAAAAAGGATACACTGGAAGCAAATTATTATAGGACATATTTGCCACATAACCGTAGTATAAATTTTCTCATCCTGCTTTTTTATAGGTTCAAAAAAGTTATCTTAACAAAAGAGTACAAGAATAGTTTTCTCGTCTCTTTTAACAAGCCAAATGAGCACAGTTTCCACCAAAAAGGCAGGTTGTACACATATTAAGCATCCATAAATGCATGTCAAGTTACTTAAAAGAATATCACATGATTGGAATGGTAGTTCCCAAGTTTCATATCACTTACCATTAATTTCGCAACCCCTAAAGGCAGGAATTTGTATTTCTTTTCCTTTATTAGTAATTTGGTTCCAAAGAGAAGCGTGGAAAAATCACCACCTCGACCTCTTGAGGTGATTTGGCCAACCTATGGTTAAATACCTGGATTTCTATATTAAGCTCTAGAACATCAAAAGGAATGGTGTTGAATCCCTATTTTTATGTCTTGCCTCGATAATCCTTCTTACATAGGATTAAGGACGAGTCACGAGATCATGCCACAGTGTTCTTTCATAAAAATCATTGCCTTGAATAATAATTGGTATATGTATGTGAATCTATGCACCCAAGTTTCGTAGACCACCTGGAACTTTATGGTACGAAATAATGGCAGAAATGACTACAAAACCAAATTTCTACCTTTGATACCAAATTTAGAATATAGGCAAAGATGACACCTATTTTACCTGAGGAAGAGCTTTGACACAACTTCGATATGTATAAAGCACTGATGTCATCTCCTTCCCCTCTTGGATAAGGGTGTTCTGCATATGTTATATGTTATGCTTAAATCATAATAAGAGATCCAGTCGCAAATACAGGGAAATCATAAAACTAATCATTAGTGTCTTCTATGCATAAGTTACGGAGTTTCAACGTAATGGAATTTGAAGAGGCGTGTGGCATACCAACTGATTAAGAGCTTTTGTGTCTTCAGATAGAGACAGACGATATGCAGAAACATCACTATACTCTGCAAGGAGAAAGAATCTCTTAGTCATTGAAATAATAAATTACCTTATCTTGAGGGGGAGAGATGAGGGAGATATTTCCAATAAACTTAGATATCATTTCACATCATCATCCTAATGAATGCCGTCCTAATCCATTTTATTCAGCATGACAACTATTCTTTGCAATATTACATGAATTTAATAAGTGAAGTTCGTTGCGTAAACTGTTTCAATTAACGCATACCGATTGGACTCTCAGTAGCGCTTCTCTCCGTTGACACCCAAACACCAGGCCCTTGGACCTCTGGTTGCTCATCCTGCACCATTTTTTAACTCAGAGTTTCAGGCGAAAATGAAAACGAAAAGGATCAGATCCTATAATACAACAGAGAGAACTTAATCTTGAAAACCCAAATTTGGAAAAATTCATGAACAATGAGCTGAAAAGAAACCCAAAAAGAGAACGGTTTCAGAAATTGATGGCGATTTACCTCGAGCGAGAATGTGGATAATGCTGCAATTGCTTCTTCAATAGGAACGGCCATGAATTAACCCGTGCCAGTCAATATCTGAATGCCTTCAGAGAAAACATCAGAGCGAGAGTAAAACAAATCAGCTTAGAGTCTTAAAATACGTTTACATATTTGATATTTCAAGCGAATAAGAGACTGCCTCCGGTCCGGTCTGGCGCACTTGTGTAATTTCGGAATCTACAGCCTTTGCTAAGCAAAAATTGATTTTGAATCCCCTTCTTTTGGGATTTTTGAGTATTCGGTAATTTTGAAAAAAATAATAATAAAAATATGATATTTTTGACATTAATTCCAAAAATAAAGTAGTTCAGGACATTTAGGTCACGTATAGGCCACGTAAAAGGCGTGGCCCAGATATGGGTCACGTAAAATGCGTCTTTTGAAAAAATGACTTCCACATTTTCTTTTTTAATGCCTGCGACCGCGAAGAAGAACACGCTTCAGCCCGCGAACGCCTTCCTTCCCCGCGCCGATTGTGGCTGAAGTTTTACTGTCATTCCGTCGGCATTACATTCTCTTACTCTTATCTCACTCTCAATCTCTCAAATCACTAGCAAGAACTTCTCAAACCGGTATATTTTTAACTCCTTTGATCTCTTAAATTTGTTCTTCAAATCTTGAAATTATTCATTTTTTATGAATGTTGTATGGATATATGTAATCAATTTTGTAATGTCTCTCTTTAATCTCTCTCAAACCCTAGATTTCATGTGTTTTGGGTTCTTAAAACCTTGAAATTATTCAATTTTATATGCATTTTCTCAATTATGTGATGTTTAAACTCTTAATATTTGTAAGATTTAATTTATGAATAGGTTGATATATATGAAATTGTAGTTATTAACTTTGAATTTGTAGATTAATTTGTAGAATTTCTAGATCTAATTCGGAAATTGTTGTGTATTGTTTAGTAGGTTGACAAATGGGGGAAAGGCCTATAGTAGTTTTATGTTACATGAATGGTGATGTCATAATCAGTGCAAATAGAATTTCTTATGATCAACCTTCAATGAGGGGAATTGTAATTCATGAGAAAATTACTTTTAACGAGCTATATAATTCTTTATATCTTTCTCGTAATGGAGGACAACCTTCAAATGACTCATAATATTTGACTTAGTACATTTTTAATGTAACTCAATGTAATATTTGACTTATTACATTTTTAAATGTAATTCAATGTCATATTTGACTTAATACATTTTTATGTAATTCAATGTAACATTTGACTTAGCACATTTTTATGTAATTCAATGTAATATTTGACTTAGTATATTTTTATGTAATTCAATATAATTAGTATATTTCGAACGACAGTCATTTTCATAATACCATGGAGCCTAGACCACAAGATAGCTCGATATTGTATTTACAAGATCAACATAGATCCCAACATGTTTGGGACCAGGAGGATTCCCATGCTTTACATTGTCGTTGATATACTACAGTTGTTCATCAGAACATGCCACTCCGTAGACGTATTATTCCATATTTGGTACGTGCTGGATTTTATGGAGTTGCGAGGGTTGGTTTTATCGCCCTCGACTGGCACTTGATCACATATTTTGTGGAGAGATGTACTATCACTCTACAAGGTGTGCAAATACAATTAGGACTTCCAGTTGATGAGATGGTGGTAACGGGTAGTACATATCGAGATTGGCCAAGGACATGTGAAGATTTATTAGGATTTCGACGAAGCCCCCGTGACTTACAGGGATCACGTTTACTTATGACGCGTTTGACTGCACATTTTCCCCCATTATTTGATGATGATGGCGAGCTTTATATGCAACGTTATGCACGTGCATATATTCTACAACTTACCGGAGGTACCCTTTTGTGGTAAGTCAAACATTAAGCTGCATTTGATGTTCTTGCCTTTACTAGAAGATTTTGCCGAGGTTGGTCAGTATAGTTGGGGTAGTGCACGGTTGTATAGGGAGATGTGCAAAGCCAGTATAAAAATGCTTCTGATATTGCTGGCCCACTAGTATTACTGCAATTATGGGCATGGGATCGATTTCCACATTTGGCACCAGTGAGGTTGCAACGGGTGAGACATGATAATGTCGGGGAAGATGGACTTCCAATGCCACCTCCTCCTTTGGGTATACGGTAAGTCAACTCATTTGATTATTATATATGTATGTTATCATTTACATGTATTTAACTGTGCAATTTATCTCATAGATGGAGAGATGTTTTTAGTCTCACAGAGAGCTCCACACATGTTCTTGAAGTGTATCGATTAGCATTAGATAGACAAACTCCAGATCAGGTAATACTATGTTTTTTACTTATAACATAGGTAATACTCAGGTTTTGTCATATTATTTATAATATGGTTTTTATCGGTTATATGGAAACCTTATAATGATACTATCCATACACTTCTTAAATATTGCATCATCAATGGAGATATATGACGGTCTTTTTCTCCCCTCATTTGCTTTCATATAGTGGAATGGCATCAACTGGATCGTGTTCTAAGACAATTCGGTATGATTCAACGTGTGCCCGAGCCATGTCATACCGAAAGACGGTTGCATGACATATACTTAAGAGGGAGAAATGAATTAAATTGCGGTATCCAACATCAGGCATACGCTGAGAGATGGGATGAGCGTAGAACACACATTGCTGAGGGACACGTGGATGAACATGGATATGATAGCTCATACATGTTATGGTATCAGAGAATCACACGGCGATACATAACTCAACAGGGAGCGTTATATGATTTAATGGTCATTTTTTTATTAATTTATGTAATTAATGATGCTTATATGGTCATTTAATAAGTAACTTATGTAATGTCTTTTTATCTATGCAGACGGAGAGTTTGGACAATATTAACAATTTGACACTTGATGATACTGAGTTGTCTTGGATAATGCCTCGAATCCGTAACAGCGTAGAGGAGGAAGAGCTAGTGCTCCTAGAGGAGGAGGTAGAAGATATGCTCGAAACTCGTCTATTGTGGAAGATGCTCCTATTGTGGATGAAGAAGACTCACATATTGTGGAGGAAGATCCGCTGCTTATTGTAGAGGAAGAAAGTGTAGCAGCAGCTATTATAGAAGAAGGTTTATCCTCACAAGTAACTCAACTACAAACATAAAAAAGACGCCCAAGAAGAATGAGAAGATGACCACCGTGTGGAACGTGATTGATTTATATTTTTTGTATTTTGATTTTTGTGGAATAAGATAAATGTAAAGTAATAAAAATTTTAAAAATGAATGCTGTTTCATTGAGAATGTTAAAAATGTATGTTGTTTCATTGAGAATGTTATAAAATGTTCTGCAGAATGGATGATTTTTGTATGCAGGGTTGTGTTATTGTGTTGTGTTGATGATTTTTGTAATGTGGGAAGTATCTGCGTGCATCTTTTGTAAAGACGCCTTTTGCCAACTTGAAGTCGTCTTTACAAAAGACGTCTTCCGACTTGGCGATTTCTACCGTAGTTTTGGAATTAGTTTCAAAACTAAATTATTTTAAAAATTACATTAAAGCCAGAAATACTCTCTTCTTTTGTTTGATTAATTTTAGGTGTTCCGGCCTATTTAAAGGACATATTTCTCCTCTCTCTCTTCTTAGACAATACCCATGGATGCAGATCACCCCAAGTTTGTGGAAAATGAGGTGATATGTTCTATCTTAGTTGTCGATTTCTCTGAAATTTTTATAAACGTAATGTACTTCAAAAAAATAATTAAAATATAATACTTTTCAAACTAATTTCAAAAGTAAAGGTACGGTTAAGACAAAGTCATCTTTTATTTGCTTCACACTCTTATAGATGACCGAGTTTAATTGCTTTTTGTGCATTTTGTTCTGCTAAAGTCTTTTTTTCTTCCAGCATTTGCTATATCATTTCTTTAAACCATTTATTAAATCATAAGATGGTCAACCATTTCTTAAATCATAGCATGCTTTGTAGTGATCATGGATAGAACAACCTTATGAAGATGTTGGGAAATGGGACTTATTTGATGTTCTGACAGTAGACTCTCATTATTACTTATAAATGAGCATTAATTTATCTTAATATGGCTAAACTATTAAAATGTTTAAGCTAAACCAATCCTTAACTTCTAACATGTAAACCACTGATATTAGTTTTGAAGCCTTGTCGTTTTAAGGATGGGATTTTCGAGAAACATGAATGTACTCTGCCCTCAACAAATAGGAGCATATAGCTATCTCTAGCAGGTCCATATGATATATGAATGACATATTCTTGATTCACAAATGCGACCTTTTTAAAGAAATTATGTCATCGGTCAATAACAGAACATAGCGATTAGAAAGAAAATAAGGTGAGCTAAAATTAACTTGCAATTACATTACTCGGTTCATGTTCATTAAGTAGACATATGTTATTACTTTGTATTTTTATTTTGCTTTACAATTAATATGCAGTTTATTAATTGTATTGAATCACATACTTTTCTACATTGAATCATAAATTGATGTTGGTCTTAGAATTGTTTGCTTATATTTTTGTCCTGCCTTTGGAATTGCTTGCTTATATTTTTGGACTTGTTATCATTAAAAAGAGAAGGCTAAATACGGTGATTTTAAACTGCCGCCAAATGATTAAACTTACAAAATATATAGTGGTGGTTTTAAACTGCCGTCATATGTGGCACTCTTTACAAGAAGTGGCACAAGTATGTTCCCTTCAGATTTATTTATGCTTCTGACATATAGATCAATTAACCCCGAAAAATACGTGGAGCGTGATCAAACTGTCGACAAAAATGTAATTTTGTCGGCGGTCCTCCAGCGGTTGGCAAAACTGCCGCAAAAAATCTTTACGGCGGTCGATTTTACGGCAGTTGTAGTCGCATTCCCCTCGCCCCACTGTCATTCGCTGCCGATTTCGTCGGAGTTGACTGCCATTTCACCGGCATTAACCCCCTCTCACTCTTATCTAACTTTCTTCACATAAAATTTTCTCAATCTTTCAAATCACAAGTAATAACGTCTCTAACCTTAGGTATATTTTTAACTCATTTGGTCTCTTAACATTGTTATTCAAATCTTGAAATTGTTCATTTTTATGAATGTTGTATGATATATTCCATCATTTTTGTAATATCTCTCTATCACTGTATCTTTTAAACCCTAGATTTCAATTTATAGTTATAAATATGTTTTGGGTTCTCAAATTTTACATGAGTTTTCTCAATTATGTGTTGACTAAACCTCTCAATTTGTAAAATTTTATTTATAAATGTGTTGATATGTTATGGTATTTGTAAAGGAAAAAATCCACCGTCTTCGCGAATCGGTCGTGAATTTTTTACATCATAATATGAAAATCAAGAGAATAATTTAAAGAGAGAAAATAACGACACCATGATTTACGTGGAAACTCCTTAAAGGAAAAAAAAATCACAGAGAGATTTTGATAGTATTTCATTATGGAGAATGGGTTTACAAGGCTAATGAGTGTTGAGAGTTGTTGTCCCCCCGTTTGGAGTTCCATCTTGCCTCTATTGATAGGCCTTCAATCAGTTAAATAGAATATGAAACAGCTTATCTAATTCTATCTGAAAATAGGATCAACATAATATTCTCTGAGATCTAGCTTATCAACAATAACAACCAAGTGAATCTTGACTGTCTGATCGATCCAATGGTCTTGATTAGCTTCTCTTTGGATTACCACGTCAGCATTCCATGTACTTTCCCCTTATTGGTCAGTTCTCACTCTATCTTCTCTTTGATGAAGTCTTCGATCTAGATCTTATCACGTGCCATGTGAAATTATTCTTGTTCATTTGCCCACATTACACTTGATGAAGTCTTTCTTCATGCAGGTGTAATGATTTGATTCCTTGATCCTTTAGATTAGATTCATTGGGACCTGCAAACAATAATGATCTGCAAAAGTTATCAACAATTATAGAGAGTTGCTTTACCGACTGATGTGCGTTTGAGGGTTGCATGTGCTTTCTTTTATTTCATTCTCCTGTTCTCATAATGGTTTGTTCCAACGTTTTTTAATTCTCGTTCTCGCTAAGAATATTACTTGGCTCTCTAATTTACTTTTTCATTAAAAACCTGATCTGGCGCTTTGGTCTTTGCTCCCGATCAAAATTTGATCTGGTGCTCAGTTTTCATCTTCGCTAAGAGGTCTGATCTAGCACTCGATTTCCATCTTTCCCAAGAGGTCTGATATGACGCTTGATTTCAATCTCCCCCAAGAGGTTTGATCTGGCACTCGATTCCGTTCTCATTAGGGGGTCTGGTCTGGAGCTCGATTCCGTTATCGCTAGGGGGTCTGGTCTGGAGCTTCAAATTTTGGTTTCTCTACAAGATCTGATCTGGAGCTTGGTTTCTACTTTCGCTACAAGATATGATCTGGAGCTTGGTTTCCATCTTCACTAAAAGGTTCGATCTGGAGCTTGGTTTCATTCTCACTATGGGGTCTGCTCCGACGATTCAGATTTTGTTATGATGTTTTGACTCTCCCTAGTCATTTCTTTCGTCACTTCCCATCCTTGTGCTCAGCTTTAATAGTTGTTAAAACAAAATTTCTAAGCAGCTATTTAACACGTTGTTAACCTTCTCATTGAGGATACACCTGCTAACCCTTCTGTTGAAGATGTTGTCGCTGATGCAACCATATTCTCATGTATCTTTTTGTAATTTTTCCTTTCTTCCAAACGTATCAAATTTTCTTTTTCCTTTATTTATAGTTCTTTTTCCGTTGTCAATTTTTTCCGTTCACAGGGACTGAATTGTTTGAAGATGACTTCTAGTCTTCTTTTGAGAACAACATCTGATTGTGGAGTTCCTCCAGTTTCCTTTTGCTACAAGCTCATTGATAGAGTTTTCTTTTTTTCTTCAATACGGGCTCATTGATAGAGTTTATCTCATTTCTTTGTTTTTCTTTTCCTTCTCTCATACGTTAAGATCTGCGACAAGAATGTTGTACAAGAACAATAAATGAGTAAGGAATGAGTGCACCATTTCATAATTTCATTGCAGGAGTTTGAGTTTGATGTCCCACTTTCATTGATTGAATTTCTCTCATTTCTTTATTTTTCTTTTTCATTCTCTTTTTTTGTATTTTACCTTTGTACTTCAGCTTCAATAAATATAAATACTTAGTTTGTGCAATTTTATTCTATTGAACTCTCTTTTTGTTGTATTAAACTTAGGTTCAAGTAAAAAATCATGGCCTCATCTTCGTTCTGAGAAAATGAATTACGAACTGTCGTTTTCTTTTGAGAGAATGACTAAACTTAGGTTTAAATAAAAAATCAAGGCCTCGTTTCCGCTTTAAGAAGCACTTACGAACTGTCTGTTTTCTCATGAGATGAGAACTTAGGTTCAAATAAAGAACAATGACCTTATTTTTGTTTTTCGCATTCTGGGAGAATGTCTCACGAACTGTCTACTCCCAAGGATTTAGATTCAAATAAAGAACCATGGCCCCGTCTTGATTTTCTTCTGAGAACGGCGTATGTAGACGCTCCCAAGGACTTAGGCTCCTTCAGTGGAACCATGGTCCCATTTTGGCTTCTTTCTGAGAGTAGGACTTATGAATTGTCCCTCCTAAGGATTTACGCACTTAGTTCCTTCTGAGAGTAGGACTTATAAATTGCACCTCCTAAGAACTTACGCCCTTAGTTCCTTCTCAGAGTAACACTTATGAATTGCCCCTCCCAAGTACTTACGCCCTTAGTTCATTTGAGAGTAGGAAATATGAATTGCCCCTCCCAAAGACTTACGCCCTTAATTCCTTCTTAGAGTAGGACTTATAAATTGCCCCTCCCAAGGATGTACGCCCTTAGTTCCTTCTAGGAGTAGGACTAATGAATTTCCCATCCTAAGGACTTGCGCCATTAGTTCTTTTTTAGAGTACGACTTATGAATTGCACATCCTAAGGATTTACGCCCTTAGTTCCTTCCGAGAGTAATACTTATGAATTGCCTCTCTCAATGACTTACACCCTTAGTTCCATCTAAGAGTAGGAATTATGAATTTTCCCTCCCAAGAACTTACGCCTTTAATTCCTTTTGAGAGTAGAACTTATGAATTGCCACTCCCAAGGGCGTACACCATTACTTCCTTCTGAAAGTAGAACTTATGAATCACCCCTCTCAAGGACTAACGTCCTTAGTTCCTTCTGAGAACAAGACTTATGAATTTCCCCTCCCAAGGACTTACGCTCTTAGTTCCTTCTAAGAATAGGACTTATGAATTGCCCTTCCCAAGTACTTACTCCCTTAGTTCCTCTAGACAATAAGACTTATGAACTGTCTGCTCTGAAGGACTCACGCCCTAATTTCCATTGTTGTTGAAGAATAGAGAAAGTTGACATTGAGTATTTGCCTCGTAAGCAGTCTATACGTTATCATGCCATAAGTTTTGATCGAAAATTCCAAATTGAATTCCATGAATGTCTTCAAGAAGTTGATTTTCATATACTTTCGATATAATTCTTCATGTAATTGGCTCCAAGTCGGTACAGTTTAATTAACGAATTTGATCGTTCCGCATTATATATTTTCCATGAGTTTAGATTGAAATCTCTAATTGAATTCTGTAAAATTCTCCAATAAGTAGATTTTTGTATCTTTCTAATGATGTAAGATTCAACGTATAGTTGGCTTCCATCAAATAAAGTTTAATTTCCAAAATTGACCGTTCTGCATATTTTGTTTTCTCGAATAGCCTTTACAGAAATTATCATAACTTTTACTTGATAGCTCCAAATCGAGTTCTGTAAAATTCTTCAAGAAGTTCATATCCATAGTTTTCTAATGATATATTATTTGATATGTAATAATACAAAACTGATAGAGTTTAAAAATTAAATTTGAGAAACATTCATATGTTTACTTTCCTGAATAGCACCGATGAGAGATGCCATAACTTTTGATCGGGAGCCTTAAATTGATTTTTGTAAAATTCTTCACAAGGTTGGTTTTCGTATCTCTCTGTTCATATAAGATACCTCATGTAGTCGGCCCCCAATCAATGCAGTTTAATTTCTGAATTTAAGGTTATGCATAATCCACTTTCCTGAGTAGCCTCCATAAAAATTCCGAATTTAAGGTTATTCATAATCCACTTTCATGAGTAGCCTCCATGACAATCGTCATAACTTTTTCTCATGAGCTCCAAATCAAGTTCTACAAAATTCTTCAAACAGTAGACATCAACATCTTTCTCGTGATATATTATATGCTATGTAAGTTTGCTTAAAAAATTAAATTTGAAAGACGTAATTAAGTTTACTTTCCTATACAAAAACTACCACACTTTTGATCTGGAGCCCAAATTGAATTCCGTAAAATTCTACATGAAGAAGATCCCATATCTTTATAATTATGTGACTCACCATGTAGTTTTCTCGTAGCTTTTTTTCGTTTCAATTTTCATTTCTGCTTCCGTTGTCGCATATGTTGTTCAGACAATTCTCTTCCCGTTGCAGGACATTTCCATTTTCATTCCCATTTCCACGACTTTTCCATTGCCGTTGCCACAATTTTACCCGTTCTCAACGTTTCCCATTCCCATTGCCACAATGTTTCTCATTCTCGACGTTTCCCATTCTGAAGTTGCGATTTTCTTGACTGAAGTGAACGCGATTTTCTTTGCTCTTATTTACGCTGGAATTTCTGCCCTGATATTCTTTTCTTATCCATTTTTTATTTTCTAATGAATTTCTCTACTGAAATTCTTTTTCTTTTTTGAATCGTTGAAGCTTCTCTGTTCTAAATTTTTAACTTCTAATTTTCTGTTTTGAAGCTTTGACTTCAGCTTTTTTTTCTGAAGCTCTGACTTCAACTTTTCTGATCTGAGTTTTTTGAGCTGATGTGATCTAAGCTTGATGAGTTCTTCTGTTCCGCGCTTTCTGAGCTCTTCTCTTTTGAACTTTATGAACTCTTTTGGTCTAAGATTTATGAGCTTGTCTGGTCTGAGCTCTCTAGGCTCTTTTGGTCTGAGTTTCAGAGCTTTTCTGATCTGAGCTTTTCTAGCTTTCGAAGCTTTTCTGATATAAGCTTTATGAGCTTCTCTGTTCTGAACTCTCCGAGCTTTTTTTATCTAATCTTTCTAAGATCTTCTTATCTGAGCTCTCAGAGCTTTTCTGGTCTAATCTTTCTGAGCTTTTCTGATCTAAGCTTCCGGAGATTTTCTGATCTAAGCTTTCTGAGCTTTTCTATTCTGAACTTTCTTAGCTTTTCTGATCTAAGCTTTCTTAGATCTTTTGATATGATCTCTCTAAGCTTTTCTATTTTGAGCTTTCTGAGCTTTTTTGATATGAGCTTTCTAGCTTTTTCTTATCTGAGATCTCTGAGCTTTTCTGATATAAGCTTTCTGAGATCTTCTGATCTGAGCTCTTTGAGCTTTTTTGATATCTACTTTCTGAGCTCAACTTTTAATATATGCTCTGATTTTTTTTCTTGCTTGAAGCTTCCTCGGTAGAATCGTTTCCATGGTGGCGATGTTGCTCGTCTAAGTTGGTGATGACGGTAGTGACCATGACCACAATTTTCCATATTCGATTCCACGAATAAAGTTAATAATTTTTTTTATAAAAAATAATTGTACAAAAGAAATATTTTAAACGAATATGAACGAGTTTACCACTCTTCGCTTCCGTTTTTGGTTTTGTAGTCATTTTCATATATGCTCTGCTTTGAGTTTATGTATGTTGGCTTTTCCGTTCCTGCTTCTGGTTCCACTTCTGTTTCCATTTTTTCTTTCATTTCCACTCCCGCTTCATTTGTTGGGGGGTGTTTGATTTAGTTTTGAGCATTTTGGGAAGGGTTTTCTTGAGTTTTTCTCTCGTTCTCAATGAAAGCACCAAATGTAAAGGAAGAAGTCCACCGTCTTTGAGAATTGGTCGTGAATTTCTTACATCATAATATGAAAATCAAGAAAATAATTTAGAGAGAGAGAAGAAAATAATGACTCCATGATTTACGTGGAAAATCCTTAATGAGAATAAAAATCACGGAAGATTTTGATTGTATATTTCATTATGGAGAAATGGTTTACAAGGTTAATGAGTGTTGAGAGCTGTTGTCTCGCGTTTGGAGTTGCATCTTGCCTCTATTTATAGACCTTCAATCAGTTACATAGAATCTGATACAACTTATCTAATTCTATCTGAAAATAGGATCAACATAATATTCCCTGAGATCTAGCTTATCAATAATAACAACCAAGTGAATCTTGACCATCTGATCAATCCAATGATCTTGATTAGCTTCTTTTTGGATTGCCACGCCAGCAATCCGTGTACTTTCATCTTATTGGTCGGTTCTCGCTCTATCTTCTCTTCGACGAAGTCTTCGATCTAGATCTCGCCACGTGTCATGTGAAATTATTCTTGTTCAGTATTGTAGTTATCAACTTTGATTTGTAGATTTATCGTTGAATTGTATATCTAGCTCTGAAATTATTGTATATTAGTTAGTAGGTTGACAAATGTGGGAAAGACATGTAGTAGTTTTATGTTACATGAATGATAAGGTTGTAGTCGGTGCAAATAAAATTTCTTATGATCAACCTTCAATTAGGGGAATTGTAATTTATAAGGAGATTACTTTTGACGAGCTCTATAATACTTTATGTGAAGTCTTGTCAATTGACCACCTACATTGGAACTTGAACATAGTTTATCGATATTCATTTACTCTTGACGTTGGGTTATTCAACTATGTGAATTTTTTCTATTGTGCTTCAATTTCCTCCGTCAAATACAATTGAGTTATATTTAACAAAAAAATGCATAAACTTGTATGATAACAATATGTGTGGACTTAAGGTACATGATAATGAAACAATTTCTTCATTCCATGATGATGAAACAAATCCTACAGTCCAAGAAATTGTACCTAGCAGTTCTTTGTCACATGAAGATGGCACATGCCCATGTCTTCCATGTGAATCCATCTAGCCCTCCACGTAACTTCTTCTTGGTAGAGTTTGAAAAGATAGATGCTTATAATGTTGACATTGATGAAGATGATTAGGTTGAAGAGGCTGATGATGTTGTCAACCCCCATCTGAAATACTCGAGCATTGACCCTTTTCATATTTCCTTGCTCACTTGGATTGGGATGTTGTAAATGCAAAATTAGATCAAATACTCATCCAACGTACCGTGATACGGAAGGAAACAGAAGAATTATACAAAGGTTTATGTTTTAAGAGTAAAGTAGACCTTAAGTATGTTTTGAAAAAATACCCGATACTCGGACATCAACATTTTGGTATGTAGAGTCATTGCTTAACATTTGGGGTTATAAAACATAAGAAGTTTGATGAAGGTTGTCAATGGAGAGTTCATGTGTGTCGTCGAAAGCACATAATATATTTGAAGTTACCCAATAAATCGGACCTCACATATGCGTCTATGCAAGATTATCATAAGACCATTCATAGTTGGACTCAACATTGATTGCACGGGAGTTGCAAGCTATCATGAAACGAGATCCAACTACATTTGTTACAACATTTGATTAGATGGTGAAAGATAAATTTGTATTATGTAACAAACTTTTTTAGAATAATCATATTAGATTTGTAATGATGTTATTGATTATATTGGAGTTCTAATGATCTTTTGAGTCATATATTTGCTCTATATGTTTTATGATTTGTTAAAAATATAGGCTGCTTGTTGAATGTGTTAGTATATAAGGTTGTTTATTGAATGTGATGCTAGATGATTTTCATGGGCGAGTTTTCAATTTTATTATTATACTGATTTAGAATTGGGTGAAGTTCTAGAAGGGTTGAGAGGGGGAGGTAAAGAGACTGAAATCGCCTTTATAAAAGACGGTTTTAGTGTGCAGGAAAGTCGTATTTTGCTTTAGGCGAGATTGAAATCGTCTTTCGTAAAGAGGATTCCACTGGGCTAAATGAGGGGAGTTTGGCCACGATAAAATCATATTTTGCAAAGATGTTTTTGTCTAACTGAAAATCGTCTTTACAAATGCAATTTCCAATGTGTCCAAAACTACTTTAGTTTTGGAATATTTTCCAAAATAACTGCATTTTAGGATTCTTTTTCTAATGACGTTACTTATGTCAAAAACCTATTTTCTCATATGTCAAAAACCCATTCTTTTTCTAATATATGCAGATTGCTTACTGTTGGTGAAAACATGAGGCAATCTGTTACATCTTGATCAAATGTTTCAAAAAAATAGACGGCCTAAATGACTCTTGTTAAAAGATAAAATTAGACCCAAAAAATCAACTTTACTGTTACGTGTTAGTGAAATCTAGCCATCCAGATCTGAGTAGACGACCTAGATCTATCAAATAGATTCCATCATGTTAGATCTCCAATAAGAGATGATCTGTATCTAATACCCACATACTTTTTTAATATTTTTCCCTCCATTCTATTGTTTCCCAATTTTCCCATTTTCTCTTTCTCAACCCCACCTCCCTTATTATTCAAATAATAGTTAAATTACACACATGGTGCACGTGATATTTATGATTTTATCATTTCGTCTGTTTCTTATATATTATTTATTCATATAAAAAGATTTGAATAAAATACATTTATTAATAAAAAAAATTAAAAAAACTACAATTATAATTTTTATGCTTTTCGGAGTCTTACTCACCAAAAAAAATTCTAATTAAATTAATTATGCTAGAAGAACACCATCTATAAATTTTTTAGTTTAATTTTTTTAGTATATTATTTCTTTGATCTCTATGTGATAAATGAACAACATGTTTTATTCTTATATTGATTGATGAATTTTTCTAATATATATATTAACGATGAAATAATTTAATATGTTCTTATGTCTAAAAATAAATTTCAATTTGGAAATCATTAAAAAATGAAAAGTTTGCTCAAGAGATACATCATTTGAAGAAATAAGAAATGAACAAAATTAACAAGTAATTATGTACCATTAATTGACTCAATGGACAATTTTAAAATTATAGAAGAATGAGAGCAGATAAAATGATCTAAAAATGATTCATCTCCTCGTTCTACTTTTAATATATTAAAAATAAAGATAAAATGAATGTACTTAAAAAGCGAGCCAGAAAATATTTCTATGAGTCACATAAGGTAAGAAAAGTTTAAAGTGGGTAAATTATAATGTTGGACCATGTTTTGCTTCTAGAACGCTTAATACAATTTTTGAAACAAAGATGTACTTCATTCCAAGGAAAAAAGTAACCAAGATCACGGGAATACTAATAAAATATATATCTATCATTAAAAATACAGTAAATATCAACACATCAGAAGGAAAATCTTAACAACTAAAATACATAAATCAACCATAACAATAAAACAAGATCTATTGAATAATCATGAAAGATAACTTAGAGATCATCATCTTGGCTCGTTTAAAGTACATTTACCACCCAAAAATACTTGTCTGACAAAATTCAGGTGAAATGCATTCTGCCAAATGATCTGAAGGAAGATCTGGCTCAATCGACCATCAGATCTATAGATTTGTCCTAGATAGGGGTGTTCACGATCGGTTCGATCGGTTTTATGGTAAGAGAACGAAGCCAAACCGAACTGTTCGTGGAAAATTTTTGGTATTGTTCGGTGCAACATTAATAATAAAAAAATAACCATTTTCAAATAATTGAAAAAATTAATTTAAAACTAATGTTTTATTTCATTTCGGATCAGTTCCTTTGATATGAAATTATATATATTAATAAATTTGTAGTAAGAAATTAAAGTTTCAGATCGGTTAAAAAACTATTAAAATTTTGAATCGAACCAAAACTTCAGTTTTTAATTTTTGACGAACCGAACCTATATAAAGAATCGACCAAACCGGCATTTTCGGTTCGGTTCACACGGTACTCAAATTTCATCCCTAGTGCTAGATCTATCGAAAACAACCATAAAACTAACACTACCATAGGAAAACATCGTAGATATATGCCTGAATCATCATAGATCTAGATCTAGATGGAGAAAATATATTTATAAGGAAATGAGAAAAAAATAAATGGTAGTATAATGTGAAGAAAAAATCTCACTGGAAGAGTATATATGAGATCTCCAACTCCGCTAAGGAGTTGAAAGTGATTAAGAGATAAAAAACAGAGATATAATAGCACAATGCTTAATACATTTCTAGACTACAATCTAGCACTTCATTAATGATATTGTTAAACCATGGCCTAACAAAATCTATCATGTGTAAACATTTTATTAATTTTAATTCTATAAATGTGTGAAAAATATCAACCTTTGAACACCCCTATCGCTAAGTTATATGATAAGTAACTCTAATCATGCTTAAAAATGATCAAGTATAGTCATGCAATGAACACGTGAGATTTGTGATTGCTAGGCAAAATGAGGATTAACATTAATCATGCTTGACTTAGATTGATTGATGATTAGCCTTAATCATGCTTCCCTAAGTGTCGATTATGCTAGGTTTTGATTAGTTGATGATTAACCTATGTAGATATGGGTCCACGTCATTGAGAGTGATGCGTCAAGATACACCCAAGTGACGCTTACGCGGGACGGTAATGCCAAAATAGGATAATAGTGAATACATTTGTAAGGGACGCGCCAGGACCTATAAGGGTGGTGAGCCCATTTCGAGATCGTATGTCAAGCATTGAGTCGCCTTCGAGCTAAGTGACAAAGGCTCGAAGGCTATTCCTTGCCTGAGAAATATTTAGGGGATGTGGTCTGGTAGGATTAGGATAAGGTTACGCTAACCAAGAGAGGAGAATTACTCGACGGGTATGGCCTCCTTAGGCACCTTGGATGTGCCCCATCTGAAGAAGGAGGGTAAAAAAGACGCGACCCGACTCCTAAGAGTCAGGTCAGAACCGTGGAAGGTTGAGGCGCCTCAAACCGCACTCCGCTACATGTGTCTCGTCATCCGCTCCACTACTAGGGAAACTCGATAGCAGAGAGTCTTTTTCGGGGTTCATAGTGTAATGTGAGTCCAACGTCTATGATCTGACTTCTCGATGTCACTAAGAAACGACTAGTTCTGAGAATGAGGTGTGACCACGTTTATTAATGTGGCGTCGTTTTAAGTTTGTGATGCACGTGTTAGATGTTTTCACATTGTCGTCACGTGATTACCACGAGTGTGCACTAGCGGTCCCCACCTGGTCCCGTCTGTATAAAGGACCCTTGGTATCATTACTAGGACAATCACTTCTCATCAATCCCTAGACCAAGACTGAGAATATTCTCTCCTTGAGTTTCTCACCTACCTTTAGAGTCTTAAAAGCATCTGTCACCTTCCAATGACTGCCTAATGTTACTTGTTCTTCACCCTCCGACCACCAACTCTCACGTTCCCGGACATACTTTACATAGACTAGATCATTCATACACACAACATCCTAAATCCCTAAACAACCTAATTATGCTTGCTTAAGTGGTCACACTTATCCTTGGGGATTTAATTAGAATGTTCTTAATCATGGATTTTCTAGATTTATTCCTAACTATCCTCTAGCATAAATCTGATAGAGGTTGGTAGAACCTTGTTTGACCTCATTCGCTTATCCAGAGGATTATTCTATGTGCTTGCATCATCTGTTGTATGATGGCATGTTTGGTTCAAATGGAATTATACTTTTAGAATATATTGATGATCGATGAACATACACATGTTTTTTTAGTGAAATCTAGAAGAGCATTTGTGCTCGTCCAGACAAAAAAGAATCGTGTTAGACTTAGATGGCCAACCGCTCGGCTCTAAATTGTGATTGACTGTTATGAATTCATGTACGCTTTCACTTTTATAGTTATTTGATTTTTGATGTGTTCAACATTAGTTCTTGGGATTTTAAAGATTCGGTTTACACCAATAAGGATTTCAAATTTAACAAGTGGCATCAGAGCAAATTATGTTGAATCATTGAGAATCGGTTTCTAAGTTTAGACTCATGATTATACATGCTTCACCCACAACCATTAAGCAAGGGCTGGGGTTTCCCAGCTCTTTGTTTTTAGGAAGGCTATGGGGTGTACGGATAGGCTGGGGATCGTAAAATTAAATTAATTTAAGGATTTTCAATAATATTTTTTGATTATTTTCAGATTTTTGGTTAAAATAATTTAAAAATATTTTTAAAGGATTATCAGATAAATTATTTTAATTTTGTGTCAAAATAGTTTCAAAACAATTTTTTAATGATCATAAAATTAAATATTTCGCAATTAATTTAAGGTCGCGGTACAATTTTAATTTCAAACATTAGTATGTTATATATATGTTGAGATGAATTATTTGAAGCAACATGTCGTCAAAGTGACATCTCTTGTAGAAATTAATTTGTCTTGAAATATAAAAGGTTATGTGTGTGTAACTTACGTGAATATTTACCGGCCTAAAGGAAGTAAGATGTTTGATAGAATTACATATATTTCTGTGGTAATAAATATGTGATGATTATTCAGTTTTACATGTGTACAATAAATCGGCTCAAATGAAGGTTTTTTGTTCGATATATTCTTCATCATCAGTATTTAATTACTACACAAAGTCATCACTTACAAGTTAATAATTTTGGCCAAAGTCAAAATAATAATAGAGTGTTCGCTATCTTGAGATGGGGTTTACTTTTGTTTGAATTTATTATTGTTATTTGAGATTTATGTGAGCTTGTAGGTTGGTTAATTATTCTCTATAAGTTATTACTCAAGCTAATGCCAACATCAAGTAAATAAAGTATTAAATTGCACAAACTTCAAGTCCTATAAAGATAATCTCTTGATAGTTTTTGGAGTTATGGATCTTGATCTTGCATTAAGGATTGAATTTCCTTCACCTATTACGGATAGGAGGGACTCTGATGAAAAGTGGAATATGGAAATGTGGGAGAAATAAAATCACATGTGTATGTTGATCATGCAGAAATTAGCCATTCTATAAACATCCAGGGTCACTAGATCTAAAAATATTACTACGGTTAAAGATTTTCTTGTGGATATTAAAAAGAGATTTGTCAAGAACAAAAAGACAGAAAATAGTACGTTCTTGGTAGATCTAATTTTGATGAGGTATAAGGGTAAAAGCAAGATCAGGGAGTACATCATTGAAATGTCTCATCTTGTTTCAAATTTGAAAGCACTTAGGCTCGAATCTCTCTGAGGACTTGCTTGTGCATCTGATTCTAATATCCCTTTTAGCAAAGTTCATCCAGCTTAAGGTGAGATACAATTGTCAGAAAGACACTGGGTCTCTGAATGAGCTTATCTCACATTGTGTACATGAAGAGGAATGAATGAAACATGAAAAGATAGAGAGTGTTTACCTGGCCTCTATCTCTAAGGATAAAGGCAAGGGAAATAAAAAGAAAAAGGATAAGGTGGTTGCGGATACAACATCATACAAGAAACAACAAAAGAAACTGATTGACTTAGAAGGCAATAATTGTTACTTATGTGGAGATGAAGGGTATAGGAAGAAGTAATACATTCATGATCACGCTTGGTGTGCTTCTTAATTTGGTTTGTTATAAGCTTAATATAATTTGATTGCTAGACACATGTGGTGGATAGATTCTGGTACATCAACTCACATCAGTGTGTCTATACAAGGTTGCTTGATTCGTCGTAGGCCAAATGATGTTGAAAGATACATCTATTTGGGAAATGGCAAGACGGTTGAAATTGAGGCATTATGAAAATTTAAATTATTGTTAAAGACTCGGTTTTATTTGAATCATAATGAAACATTTATTGTACCATCTTTTAGATGAAATTTGATTTATGTCTATAAAGCTCGTTAAGTTTGTTCATTTGGAGATGGAAACTTTGATTTGTTTCGTGATTCAAATTCAGTTAGTTTAAGTTATTTATCAGGTTACGATAATCTTTATTTACTTGATACAATTACTTCAATTAAGGAGTTCCTGCAAGTAAGTACACGAGGTACTAAAAGAAAATTAACCAGTGAGAATCCAGTTGTGTTAGGGCAGGGCACAACAGATTATGTCATATCTTCAGAAAGAGAATAAAGAGACTCGTGTCAGACGAAATTCTCGGTCCCTTAGATTTCACAAACTTTGATGTTTTTGTTAATTATATAAAGGGTAAACAAACCAATAAAAGGAGATTTGAAGCCAACATGTTAATTTTATTGATCATTTTTTATATTGCGATCGGTTCAACTAATTATCGTTCGTAATTTTATACTATTTGAATAGCAATTATTGAAGAAAAAAATAATAATTAGTAGACTACTTAATAAAAAATATAAGGTATACTTGTACCAATTATATATATAAATATGAAATTTTATAATTCTAAATTATTTATATATAAAGAAATTGAATATAACTTTATTTTTAATATTACAATTTTACTAAAAAAATTATAAAGTAAAAAAAAATTAGAGGGTGTACCCTCTATTTTCAAGACAGGGTGACCTCTGTCCACCCCATTTTTTTGTTTTTGTTTTTGCTTTTGTTGTTTTTTGTTTTTTTTTTCATATTCATTTTATTTTAATATCCTATCTTTTATTTAATTTTATATATTTATTTTAATATTCATTTCGCTTTACATTTTTTACATTTATCTTCTTCTACATGTTTTGCATATTCATCTTCTACCTTACGTTTTCTCCACTTTGTCCTAATACACCTACATGTGATTCTAATTTTTTTATCTATTTATTTCTTTTACCATTTTTAGTTATTTATAGAACCTTTGTTTAGATCTTTATTTATGTAGGTCTCTTGTATTATTATGTTTATGTTTCATTACTCATTCACTTATGATTATATAACATGTATATGTTTGTGTCACAAAATTACACGTAAATTGAAATTTTATCATCTTTATCAATCTTTTTTTTACTAAAAATTTCTATGACAGACTTTGAGTTTTTTGGGATACTAAATTTCTCAAACTACTGAGATGAGGGGTTATTTTTGGAATACCAGGAATAACTTCAATAATGCTTTGATCTTTAACAAAATTAAAAAAACTAAAAAAATACTTTTCAATGGTCTTTGTACCACCCATTAAAGAACATTTACTTTGTTTCATTTTATGATACAAGGCATACCTAATGGGACATTCAGAATTAAATTTCTTTAACATTATTTTAAAATATAATTTGAATAGCATTTGATTAAATTTGGCAACATATTTTCATAATGGGTGTTGTGGGGTGCTAATACCTTCCCCACATGTAAATGACTCCCGAACAAACTTTGAGTTTTCGTACACCAAAATTTTTGTTTTGAAAATTGGGTGATCAATCACATCCTGAAATGATTGGTGGCGACTCCAATTTTTTTTGTTCAAAAATAATTTTTCAATCGCCACTCCATGTCGCGTGCACGTTGCTACAGCTTGGCGACTCCACTGGGGACACAATTGGTCTAACCATTTTTAGATCGATAGAGATTCAAGCCAAAATTTCATCATATGTTATCCTTTTGTGTGATTCTTTGTTTATTTATTTGATTCATTATTTTTCTTGTTCATGCTTGTAATTGTATATAGTTCATCTTTTTAAGTATATTTCTTTACATAATTTATAACTTCACACACATACATTAGCCCTATACCCGGGTTTTCCCTTTAGGATTAGCGAGAATGAGTGGTGGGATGATTTTGTGAAATTGTAATTCTCGTGCAGGCTCATGAAAGTTCTCAATCAGGCCGACCCTTTCGGGATACCATTTGGGGGCCATTGTTACTCCGTTTGGATAATAATGTCGACAACCTAAGAGCCAATTAAAATATTTGAGAGTCCAACCACACATGCATTTGGTTTTTAAAGCCTATCTCATGACCAATGTTTGATAGAAATAGAGATTTTACTTAAATATAGTATCATGATTACCATTGTCTTACACTACTTAAACGTTTCTTTTCTTCCCCGTTGTTTCACTTCTGACTTCGTCTTTCTTTTTTGCATACATGCATTATACTGCGTAAGAGGGACTGTAAAGAAGTATTCAATTCATTTATATTTTAGAGACCATGACTTATACTCTGAGTGTGATAGAAGATCAAGTTACAGTAGCTCAATGGTCAGAGGAAACGCAGAAATGAAAATGAGATTGCCTGAAAAAGGAGTATGTCATTCTTCTACCATCAATTACTAAAATAAAGTTCTCACACACTGTCTTGGAGAGGTTGAAAAAATTGTTTGTCAGCAAATATGGTCACATCACTTATCTTCTGTATATTGCAGTCAATGCTCCCGTTCTTAAGGATTTAATGCATTTTTAGGACCCTCTATACAGATGTTTCACTTTTGGAACAATTGATCTTACTCCTACAATTGAATAATATCAAGCCCTACTGAATGTCCTGTTGTAAAATATGGATAAAGTTTATAATTGCGTCAAAAAGCTCATATTGAATAGAGCTTTATCTAAGCTCTTGGGTAGTGTCCATGCATTTGAGATTGAGAAAAGGCTGAAAGTTAAAGGGGGGAATGAGTGTTTGACGTTGGGTTACCTCCTAGACCTCACCCAAAATGTCTTGAAGGAAGATAAGGGTGTGACTCTTTATGCTCTGTGTATTTACGACACCGTATTGTATCCAAAGATTCAAGGTTATATGGATGATAAAGTGATAAAATTGTTCATTCAAGTTGAACATGGGTTTAACCCTATTATCACAATTCTCGTTGAGTCTTTTCGTTACTTAAATCACCACTTAGTGTTTGGAAAAGGGAATTTCATCGACTCTCCATCTCTTTTGTGTATTTGGAGTCTTAGCCATCTAAGATGTCCACCAGATTTCAAATGTCCTCAAGTTAAGTTTTCAAGTCCATGGATGAAGATGAGAATCTCCATTGTAGAATTTGGAATGACAAAATGGAATCCACACTTTCCCATAAAAGGGGCGTGGCTCTCACACCCATCAAAGTTGAAAGATGAGGATATTATCTTGAAAGCTCATTAGATGCCCTTGACATCGATAATCTACAGATGTGGTGACTTTTAATGCGTCCCGCTCTTAGGACCATGGGGTTGTATTAGTTATGCTCCGCTAATGGTGCTCCGTCAATTATACATGAGACAATTTGTCCCTTCCACGCACGTATTGCAGGATATTGAGATCAATTATGATTCTCAAGATATTGAACAAAAGCTGTAGCAGCTGATTGGAGCTTGGAAAATAACAAGGGTGCAAAATGAGAAGAATCACATGAACTACACAAATGAGTATGAAGTGTGGCTTGAAAGTAGAGGCAAAGTAATTATTGCCTTACCAGTTGAGGATTTACAATCATACAAGTTACTAGAAGCTCATCAGGAGATTGTTAAAAATGAGGAGCGACATGAGTTATATGAGGAGCATCAAAAGAATTTAGCTCTCTTGGAAAAAAATAGAGTCTAACAGTCGATGCGAATTTGTTTGACAAACACAATATTTAAGCCGAAAAATAACCCAGAGATTTGAGAAACAAGGTTGAGGATCGAGAATATCTGAAAGCGGAAAAACTTAGATTTGGGAACTAACACTCGCCAACTGAACAATAAAATTAGAATGATGGCAAAAGACAATGAGAATTTGTGAGGGCTAATCTACGAACAGGAAGATTGAATCCTGAAGTTAGAAAGGAAAAATAAGCTTCTACAAGAGGTTTTAGAAGAGATGAAGGGGACTGTCGATAAGAAAGATGCGTACATCATTGAGTTAGAAGAACAATATTACTCATTACGACGAATCGCTGATAATTTACAAGTTTATTTAGAAAATCAAAAAGTTAGGAAGACCAAGTCAATAAATGATTTCATTGAACTATTGAAAGTCATCGCGAGCCTCGAACACCAAGTTCGAGCCTATCAGAACATGGTAGAGAAATTGGAAAGAAACAACGATGCTAATGTCAATACACTGAGATATGAATACCAATTGTTGCAAAAAGAGTACGACTTAATTCGACAATGATCTGAACAGGTTGTGGAATGGTTGAAAGTCATGGTTGTGAGAGCAAATAATTTGACGGAAGAAGCATCATTTTTTAAGAGGAGTGTTTGTCCATCCATCCTAATGGGAAGAACTTGTCTAAGTTTTTGGAAGAAATCAACTGGGATTTGGGTCATTTTGTATAAATTCATATTGCCAAGTAATTGACTTCTACATACGCAAATGTAGTGGATAGCTCTACTAATTGAATGAAATTGAGTAATTCAGGACTTTCACTTTTCGCAGTATCATTTATCATGCATAAATTTACTTTCATCATTATTATTGTTATTATTATTTCTTCTTTGTCATTAGCAAAATCTACCATCTCATTGTTTTATTTTAATTTATTTTAAGAAATTTTTTTAAAGATAGCCCATCAACTCCTACATCCCTATCGAACGTGAACTCAACTCAGGGTCATGGACGTGCAAGAAAGAGAGCAATCACGAGAGGAAATGAAAGAAGAAATTAGAGAGCTGAAAGAGAAAATGGCCAGAGTCCTGGAACTCCTCACCGCCGATTAGGGAAAAACCTGTCTTGAAAATCCGCAAGGGGCTCAATCATCACAAAATCAACTGTCAAACGATACTCCACCTTACCCTCATGGGTTCACTCCAACTTATCAACGTCATCAGACTGAGCAGTTTCACCATACTTCACTACCAGTAAATATCCAGTAATATCCATTTTAAAATGTCCAGAAAATGAAGCAGACAGGAAAAATTGGGTACAATCCATCCCCAATGGCACCTAGCCACAACCAAACTTTCACTCCACAAGGAGAACTCACCTATAATCCAATCGTCATACCCGATGTTGATGGCCCAAAGGTGAAGAGGCCTGTTACCAAACCAAGCGAAGACTCACTGTCGAAAGATAAGCTAGATTTTCTAGAGGAGGAATTACGTGCCATTGAAGGGTCAGATGTATATGGTACCGTTGATGCCACCCAATGATGTTTAGTCTCGGATGTAGCCATCCCATACTAATTCAAACTACTTGAGTTTAAAAATTATGATGGCAGTATATGCCCGAGAAGTTACCTTATTATGTATTGCAAAAAGATGGTTGTTTGTGCAAATGATGATGAGCTGCTAATTCGTTTCTTTCAAATGATGATGAGCTGCTAATTTGTGCAAATGCTAAGGAAATCCACTAGAGAGAGGAGAAGTAAAGTACCAAACAATTACATTATATTTCTTCAAGAACATGAGGTAGACATTATAGTGATAAAAGATGATCCAATCAACTTTCGTCAAGCCATGGAAAGTTTTAACTCTCAGAAGTGGATTGATGCCATGAATTAGGATATAAAGTCCATGAATGACAATGATGTGTGAGATCTTATCCCATTATCTTGAATTGCATAAGATGGATGTAAAGACGACGTTTCTCAATGGTGACATTTAAGAGATGATTTATATGGTGCAATTAGAAAACTTTGTGTTGGGAGAGCTAAAGAATATGGTTTGCAAACTTAAAAAATTCATCTATGGACTCAAGTAGGCATCTCGACAATGGTAGTTTCATCAGGTGATCATCTCCTTTAGTTTTGGGATGAATTTGGTCGATGATTGTACATACCATAAGTTCTGTGGGAGCAAGCATATATTCTGGTTTTATACGTGGATGACATTTTGCTTGCCAGCAACAATATAGGCTTATTGCACGACACCAAGAGAATTCTAGCTAAGAATTTTGAGATAAAGGATCTTGGTGATGCCTCTTTTATATTAGGGATCCAAATACACCGAGATCATTCTTGGGATATTCTTAGATTATCGTAAATGAGCTATATTGAAAAGGTTCTCAAAAGATATGGCATGCAAGACTGCAAACCAGGTGATACCCCATGTGCCTAAGGGAGACATGTTTAGCTTCTATCAGTGCCTTAAGAATGAATTTGAGGAAAAAGAAATGCAGAAAATTTCCCATGCCTCAGTAGTAGGGAGTCTGATGTATGCTCAAGTTTATACACATCCAAGTATTGCATATATGATTGGGATGTTGGGCAGGCATATAAGCAATTTAGGCATAGACCATTGGCAAACAACTAAATGGTTCTTGCCGTGTTTATAGAGAATAAAAGATTACATGCTCATGTATCAAAGTTTAGATCAGATTGAGATCGTTGGATATACTAACTCCGATTTTGCTGGATGCCTAGATAGTATGAAAACTATGTAGGGATATATTTTTCTTCTAGCTGGAGGTGTTGTCTCCTAGAAGAGTGCTAAACAGTCTCTTATAGCCTCCTCTACGATGTCAGCAGAGTTCATAGCATGTTATGAGGCAACCAATCACGGAATATGACTGTGAAATTTTATCATAGGGTTGCGGATAGTGGGCGATATTGAGAGACCATTCAAGTTATTTTGTGACAATAAATCAATAGTCATCTATTCTAATAACAACAGGAGCTCGACAAAGTCGAGGTATATGGACATCAAGTTCCTGGTTGTTAAGGAAAGAGTTCACAGTGGACAATTGTCTATAGAGCACGTCAGAACAAACTCCATTTGTGGATCCGCTTACTAAAGGATTGTCACCCAAGCGGTTTCATGAGCACACTGCTCTTATGGGTGTCTATCGGTTGATGATATTCAGTTTTAGTGGGAGTTTGTCATTTTTTATGCTTCTCTTTATAGACATACTTACGGTTATTTCAGTTTATGGATTTTTTGAGGTAATTTCTACACAAATAAAGTTTGGGTTTATTTACACTCTGACTCTGGTATAGTTCGATCTCACTAAAGTTTTCGGTGGACCAGTTGGAAATAGGGATGTTAAGATCACATTACATGAAATTTTCATGATACACATTCACATCATAATCCATGTCATTCAGTTATATTGACATATGTGACCATTGATGGGTTGAGTTATGATTGATGTAACGAAGGCCGCTTTGATCCTATGTTAGTATGATTGAAGGACCGGATTGGTTATAGATACATTTCGGTAATGACAGCAAAGTTAAGCTCGTTAAGTTATTTTTACAAAACACAATTAAAAAGGTTTCACATATAGTCCAAGTGAGAGATTATTGGATCCTTAATCTAATGTTGTACTTATATGTAAATAATTATGTGAAATAAAGTTAAACTCAATTAAAAATGATTAACTAAGGTTTTGGTATTTCGGATTTTAATGTATCTGATAAAATGTCGATCTTTTGATGTGTAGAAATTTTAAGGTAATTTTTATTTTTATGATGGACTAAAGTAGACATACCAAAAGATAACATATATGTTATCTCAATATAAGTGGTTATGGTCCACAAGTCACAGGATGAAGGAAAACTATCATATTCTTCCTAATATTCTATCGTTAGAGAGAAAACATAGAGACTTAATCAAAGAAGACTCTCTGATAGAGAATCGTGTAGATCTGGAAGGCTAACCTCTCGACTCTAAATTGCGAGCTACTGTTATGGATTCAAGTACACTTGCACTTTTACAATTATTTGATTTTTGATATGTTCAGCCTAAGTTCTTGAGATTTTAAAGATACGATTTATACCTATAAAGATTTTGAATCTAACATCTACGATATATCTCGGGGCCATCACATCCGTAGCAAAATATCTAGTAATCCTTTCATCATCTGGAAACCCTTGATATTCAGCCAAAAGAAATTTTGTTGGGTCTTTTATTTCAATGCCAGCATCAACTTCAATTCTCTCCACCTCATTTTCACCACAAATTATAGCGAAGGAAATCATTGTGCATTTCTTAGTTATGGCATCAACAAATGAAGTAACTATGACAGGCTTTAAGATTAATTCTAAAATCATCTGAAAATCTAATTTCAAGTTACACTCTGATTTTGAGTTTTAAAAGTTTGAAAAAAACCCAGACTAATGATTCTCGTGAAAAAGGATTCCGCGAAGTTCAATTTCAAATGGTCATTTCGATGTTTACTACAACTTCAGAATTCGATTATGAGTGAGTCATATAACTTTGACAAAGGTTTGATTCCATTGACTGCTAGGCTTGCGATTCTTAATAAATAATTCATAGTGAGATTCCACATTTTTTATTAATTTAGAATGGATTATGAAAATCTTAATATGCACCCATAATTCTTATCTGGCTAACCCTCACTTTTTCACTCTATACATTCATTTTATCTTCAAAACATTTTGGGCATGCACGCAATATAAGACTTGGTTATTATTTGTTAGATTCACGAAATTATGTACAGAATCTATATATTTAAAATACAACATCACTAAAAGTTTGTATTGTTATTTAATATATGAATATTCGGGAATTATAAATAATATATGTCATTTTAATTACAATCTAAACTGTAAAGACAATTAAATAAAGAAAATAATATTTCATTTTATTTGAAATGACATTTTAAAAATATCATAAAGTTTGATTTTAATTCTTTAATTAATAAATACAAACAATTATTCTTATTTCAAATAATATTTCTTCTTGATTATTATTCATGACATTTAATAAACACATTAATCTAATTTCAGAATATGATTATTGACCATTCCATTCTAATTCTAATTGTTAGGGAGAGTGATTTCGAATCCTCATCTAATTCCAAAACCAGGCAAACACGTTATTAATTTCTAATTAATTCTGATTATGATTCTAAATCAAACTCAATCAGATTTTTTATAGAAGTAAGCAAACGTGTTATAAATGGAGAGATTTCCACCGAAGAATACCTCTCTTTATAAGTGATAACTCCTTAGCATACCTAACGAGCCTCTTACAATGTAACAGTAATTTCATTAACAGAACTCGAGTCATGCTTGCTTGATGAAGATTCAGCCTCTGCTGTAAGGAAACCAGGTTGATTAGGCTGAGGCAACGTCTTTTCACCACCTAGCAGTAGCACCACAGCCGACATGGTTGGCCTCTCTTCCGGGTGCACTTGTACGCATAATAGACCTACATGGATGCAACGTAACACCTCTGTTACATCGAATGTTCCCTCTATGCATGCATCTATCACTTCTAATGGTCTTTCTTCTTTCCATAAAATCCAAGCCTGCAAATTATTTTTTGACAAAGTTACAAATAATACAATAAATCGAGTTACTACTTGAGCCTACAACATACATTGTTAAACATGTTTTAGCAATGGAAATCTTAACATAAAGATTTGCTTTTGACAAACTATAAGAAGCAAATGAGTATGGTGGTATTGACACTTACATATCCGATGAGGTTGAGATGGTGCTTTTGATGATAGAAAGCTCTGTTTTTCTTTCCACTTATGATCTCCAACAACAATATACCAAAGCTAAAGACATCAGATTTGACAGAGAATAGCCCATCAATAGCATACTCTGGTGCCATATAACCACTGCATAACATATAAAATTTGTTGGCATAGATTAAAATTTAGTAGCTTATTGGAATATTAAGAAAAACTTACTAAGTTCCAACCAACCACCCTCTTAGTATTTCCTTCACTTTGATCTCCTCCAAAACATCTGGCCAAGCCAAAATCAGAAATTTTCGGATTCATCTCTTTATTGAGCAAAATGTTACTCGCTTTAAGGTCTCTATGTAAAATTCTCAATCTCGAATCTTGATGAAGGTAGAGAAGTCCCCTAGCGATTCCAGATATGATGCCGAAGCGTTTGGACCAGTCTAACTCTTTACCTCTTGCGTCATCTAATAAATACATATCCAAATTAAAGCTGGGTAATAACACAACTGCTAGTGACATGAACTCAATAAAGATCTTAAGGAAAACAAATTACCAAAAAGGAAGAAGTCAAGGCTTTTGTTGGGCATGTATTCATAAATAAGCATTTGTTCTTCCCCTTGAAGGCAACAACCAAGAAGCTTTACAAGATTTCTGTGTTGTAGTTTTGCAATAAGAATCACTTCATTCTTAAACTCATTGAGTCCTTGCCCGGAAGTGTTTGAAAGTCTCTTCACTGCAATTTCCTATCCATCAGCTAAAACACCCTGAAGCATTTAGACACTATTAGATCAAAGATGGAATAGATGTTCATATGGTGTGTTAATTATGAGTTGAATGATGTAGTGCAGAGATACCCTGTAAACTGGTCCAAATCCACCTTCCCCAAGTTTATTGTCAATTGAAAAGTTGTTTGTAGCATTGACAACAGTATTTAGATCCAACATAGCCAACTCAAGGTTTTGTGACTGACTTTCAGTCTTCTGGTGACATTGTTTTCTGCCTTGTCTGAAAAGAAAAGAAACATAATTATTTGTAACGAAATTATATAAATGAAAAAAATGACAAAACTTATTCTGGGATTACTGATAATCTAATACCAAAAATGAACAAAATACTCTTTTGGCTATTTTGCATTATTTATATGATAATTTATTATCTCAAGAGTTTAATATTTTAGGATTACTTCTGATTTTATGTAACCTTCGGTTATATTTTAGATTTATAATTAAATTAATCCAAAAATATTAAACTTTTGAGATAATAAATTATCACAATTTCTTAACAACATCATGGAAAAAGAGATGATATTATCAATGGATTAAACTTACCTTGGAATGTTTTTCTGCTTCTGCGTATGTAACAGCCAGAAACTAACAGCCCAGTAGCTACAACAGTTGCAATTGCAATCAGCTACCGTTATCCGTTCACCTTTTCCCTCTTCATATTAAGATTCCAGGTAAACATGTCAAGAGAGTAAGTTCATTGAGACTTTTTTAGATCCAAAAAGATTAAAATAGTAAAATAAATAGAAGAAATCTAAGAATTTTTTTGGATAAGAAATAATATATATTAATATAAAGTTAGATAATTACACGGCGGATGAACAATCCAACCTAAACCAAAAAACCCCGCCAAAACAAAAATCAATCTGTACAAACCGCTAACCAATCTACAATAATAAAAAATAAGAAAATATTCTTAAACCACTTAGAATTAGAAGTCCAGAGAGAAGACAAAAAAAGACTCTTCTCCCAAAGAGACACTAAATCCTCCAACGACTCCTCAAAGATTCTTCTATTCCCCTCCATCCACAAGCACCAAAGAACCGCCATGACCCCAATGTTCAAGAGAACTTTTTACTTCTTAGGTAAATGCATCTGAAGCACTTCAAGGAGTAAACTGTCCGCTCTATACTGAGGAACCCAATGCAAGTTCATTCTATCCCGCAACTTGCTCCATAAGAAACTAGCCGTCGAGCAATGAATAAAAAGGTGATCCAAGCCTTCACTACTACTGCGACACATAATGCAAAAACTGGGAGACAAAGCCATGCTAGAATGACGTCGTTGAACCAGCTCTTGGGAGTTGATCTTACGATGAGCCAAGCACCAACAAATGAAATGAACCTTCTTGGGACCTCTAACCTTCCACACATCACGAATAGAAGAAGACAAAAAATGGCTAGGAGATGATAAGCTAGATTGGGAAGAAACGAGGAAAGTTAGATGATATTTACACGAAAAAAGGTCGGACGACTCTAAAGACCGAATTCTTGAATTTAGGATGGACTCCCTAAAAGAGAAAGACTCAAGAGACCCTAAAATTAAGGCTAAATCTGTTGTTTCTCTATCATTTAGATTTCTAGTGAAGTGGAAGTTTCATGCTTTATTCAAAGTAGACCAAAAAGACCTGATAGAGGCATTATGGAGAGATGAGACATGGTAAGTCTAGTAAAGGAACTAGTAAAGGGAATGGAAGAGACCCAAGAGTCTTCCGAGAACCGATACCAACATTGTACTTGACAAGACTAGAAAATGAAGGCATACCTTGCACAATGAACTTTCAAGGATTCCTGAGGGAATAATTACGAACCAAATTAGAGTGTCAACCATTTTTCTTGAACCAAATTAGAGTGTCAACCTCGAACCCTTAATTAGGCCACAATCACTGCCAACCCAAACTACTCAGCACATCAGCCACTATAATAAATAGAAATGGGGAAAGAGGGTCCCCCTGACGCAAACCTTTGCTCCCCCTGAACTTTCCCCTAGGGCGCCCATTGACGATGATTGAAAAATTGATTGAAATGAGACAACCTCTAATCCATTTCCTCCATCTATCCCCAAAACATTTTTTGGCTAACACAAACTCTAGAAAGCCCCAATCAACATGATCATAAGCCTTTTCAAAATCAACATTGAACACGTAACCTTCTTTCTTCTTATTGAAATATTCTCCCACGGCCTCATTGGCCGCCAAAACCACATCAAGAATATGTCTCCTTTTCACAAAGCTCATTGGTTATCTGAGAACACCTCCCCAACTACTTCTTTTAATCTTCCTACCAGATTTTTGGAAATAATTTTGTACAAGCTAGTAACAAGACTAATGGGTTTAAAATCCTTAACCTTTAAAGAGTTAGCCTTCTTGGGGATGATGAAATTATACGTTCTGTTGGTCCTTTTGTTAATGACACCATTTCTGTAAAATTCCTCGTAAACTCCCATCAGGTCAGATCTGATCGTGTCCCAATAATCATGAAAAAATGCTAAAGTAAAACCATCAGCACCTGTGGATTTGTCCCTATTAAGATCGAAGGCAGCCTTCTTGATTTCTCCCTCCTCAAAAGGTCTCTCCAATCACGTACTGCTCTCTGAACATAAAGTACTCCATTGAATATCTTCCAAAACAGGTCTAGCCCATTGCTTTTCTTCATGAAGTCTACTATAAAACTGCAAAAGGGCATCCACCTTGTCTGTCTCATTATAAAAAAAGATCCATCATTCAACTCCAGTTTAGTTATTAAACTCTTATTCCTCCTTCCACGGGCAATGCCGTGGAAAAGTTTAGTATTATTATCCCCATTCGCAACCCACCGAACTTTGAGTGGAATCAGACCCTACTTAAACGTCTAAGTGTCAGGGATAAGGGGCCAGTGATCCGATACAATTCTTGGGCCAACCGATATTCTTACGTTAGGATGTCTGGCCTCCCACCTCCTTGAACAGATTAATCTATCTGATTTTGAGCAGACTAGATCCTTCCGCAAGTTCAACCGTGTGTAAAACTCGTTACTCCACGCTGGCTCCCCTAGCTCCCATTCTTGGATGAGCTTATTGAAGACTCTCATACTTATTGTGACATTACTAGAAGGCATTTTCTCACAAGCAAACCTGGTGATGTTAAAATCACCACTAATACACCACTCCCCCTGCAGAAAACTGATAGAGCCGATATCTCCTACCAAAAAGAGCTTCTGATGATGTATCTAGTAGGACCATAAACCTCGGACAACCACCACTCAAGATCATCGTCTTATTTAATGCTAACAGATACAGAGACATTTCCACAAATGAGTCTACAATCCTGAAAACTCTTTCATCCCACATTAAGATGATAACTCCCGAGTACCCTATCAAAGGAATGACCAACCAATCTACTTGTCTATACCTTCATATAGAGCCTATGACCCAGTGATCCAAAGACTCCAACTTGGATTCTTGAAGAATAACTATATCGGGGTCCTATTTTCAAAGAATTTTTTTCACCATTCTCCTCTTATCCTTCCCCCGTAATCCTCTAACATTCCAAGAGCAAATCTTCATAACGAAACATAGCACCCCAAAATATCCTCAGAATAATGCCTCACTGACCACCATGTGAGGGTGAAGGCTGAGAGCCTTCCTTCCCCTCCAACTCGTTGTCTGCTTCCTCTGAATCCATAAACACCAATTGAATAATTAAATATTACAACACTTTCCATAAATCTTCCGCATTTGAAAAAAAAAAGATATTTTCTTTAACCATAGTAGCCAACCTTTCCTTGTGAACCGATACGCTAGGGCAATCCACCAAACCAGCAACCACAAGACCTTGGATCAGACTTGGGGCATTAACTGTATTAGTAACATAACCCTATTCATAAACAGTCTCAACAAGAACAAACCCCCTAACATCTAGAGTATGCAGTAACCCATTCTTTAAATGAGTAGAAGAGTGACTATACATACCAGACGTTGTGTCCAAATGATGCTTACCCATCTCTGAACAACCTACAAAGAGACTGTTGGCATCACCCAAATTCTGGCTACCTGGGGAGAACTTTACCATCACATCTGTTGCCCGTTGGGAAGAATCGTCCACCTCCTTATTGAAAAGACATGCTAAGTGTGGGGACTCCTCAATACTCCTCGTCGGAGATCTAGAAGGGTAGGAATCAAAGGAGCTTTCACCCTCCCTCGAATATAAATCCATATATGATCCCGAAAATGAAACTCTATCAATGGCTTCAACTGTCCAAAAAACCCCCCCACCGCTTCATCTTCTTTGCCTGTAATCCCCATCTGAGACTTGTTGGTTCCTTGTTGAGAGTAGACTTTCCCATAAAGAGGGTCTAACTTCTTAGATGGGGTAGAATGATGAGGATACACCACTCATATGCCTCTTTGTGTGCCCAGTGAAGTAGTTTAAGGGCATGGAGCCTCCACTCTCTAGGTCCCATTACCCTTAATTACATCCATTTATCCCTTCTTGAGTTGATCCTCGGTCAACTCAGGTCTCCTACTCAATTCTTCTTCTGCAATAAATTGTGAGGAGTTCTTATATTCCTGAATTGCACCACCTCATTGATTTCTACCGACTATCTCCTTCCTAAACCCCCATCCCACGAGGATATGGTTTTCACAATCGTAGATTTAGGTCTAACTACTAAACCTTGATTATCTTCATTACGGTTGGAATGAGCTAAGAGGCCCTGATTGCGGCCTGTCTGATCCGAATCAACCCCAATACGCAAAGAAGCAAGCTTTCCATTCTGTTTATTAACTACCTTTCTCTCCCTAGCGAAATGCCCATCACACTTCTTGGAACCGCAACCGCACGCAACTAGACTTCAAATCTCTTCACATTACACTCTACAACCACTAATGCATGAATAAAATCACTCGGATTCTGCTTGATCTTAATTTTGGTTGCGTATAGCTTTAGAAAGTTCAGCATCTTCACGTCCACAACAATTAGACCTCCACACATTGTGCCTATTTCCTTAAAGAAATCATAGTCCAGAGATGAAGTGGCAAGTCCACAACATCCACCCAACCCTCGTAACAATCAACCTTATCCCTTCAAAGCATGTTTCTCGTAACTCCATTTCTCGAAAACCACCTGATGATTGTGAAAAAAGTAGCACCTCTAAGAAAATTATTAAAATAGTAAAGTTCATACTTGCGTTCTTAATAATATCATAAGTTTTCCTCTACATAATTAATATTCAACAATAAAATTATATACTCTATTGTACATTTCTATTACATAGATTTTACATGCGCACAAAAAAATACTCTCACATGTGAAATAAAAATTGCATTTCTCCTAATTATTTTCTGTCTTTTTTTAAATGAATAAATTCATTAACCAACAGAAATAATCAAATCTGTAATAATCAGGGGCAAACCCTAACCCAGACCTTCAAAAAATGATGAATAGTAGAAAATTTCGCTAATCTATTTGTAACCTCATTACACCTCCCAGGGTAAAAAAACAAGGAACAATTGAGATGATAACAAAATAAGCTCTTTAATAGACAAGATAATATGACAAATCTCAACAGACATCGGAGAGAGATCCCAGTCATATTCACCAAATTCAGACAATCGAATTCAATAATGTGATTAGGATGACCCAATCTGTTATTGAGGCTTCAACCTCCAAAAGATCAAGCATGCCAGCATAAAATTTCTAAAGGGGCAAGCCAACCGAGCCATTACTGTCTCTAATAGCCATCCCGAAACCTGAAGAAGAAGAAGAGACCGAAGCATCAAAATTAAGCTTATACATACCGGGAGGAGGCGAAGACCAACCAGACAAGACACGACCTACCAGGCTCTTGACAAAAGGCATCCTAGAAGCTTGAACTGATTATCAAGAAGCCAGGAATGAGGCAACCTGATGTACTTTCACCACCACTCGATGGCCCACCATGCAGCAAGGAGTTCCTACGCAAACAAATAAACCAGTAAGTTACGGTCGCTTTCTGACGAATGAGGGGGCACGAGGAGAAACAACCATCAAACACATCCACAAATGACCAAAGAGGGTCCATATCCTCCAAAGCAATAGTCATAAATATCCACTCAACCAGAGACCAGATGTCTTTAGCTAATAGCTACAGAAACAAAGCATGAATAGTGGTAAGGATGAAGTTCTTAGATGCTTTACAAAGGAAAATATTGACTTTCTTGGGAACTTTAAGGGCTCAAAGAGACTTCCACCAAGCTTCAAAACTCGAAGTGTTGGAGGGGTCATCCCGGGGATTCAACCCAAAGTCAAGCATATAACCGCTTTTAACGGAATAAGACTCGTCCTTAGTAAAATGCCAGAGCAAAAAATCATCCCCAAAGAAAGGAATAAGTGTAAAGTCTCCTACAAAGAACTAAGGTTCCAACAGTGATCCTCAATAAGATCAGAGACTCTCAAATTCGTCGAAACCGTAGAAGAGTTCAGGAAAAGGGGTTTAAATAAGGCCTCTCTAGGAATCCACGGATCATACTAGACATTCATCGATCTACCATTGATTATATTTCATCTCAGCCCTTTAGAATAAGTTCTCAGCCCAACTCTCCAAGTAATCGAAGAAGAAGCTTTACCATTACAGTGCAGAAAAGACTCAGAAGGAAAATACATGGCTTTAAGGACTCAGGCCACTAGGGAGTTAGGGTTAGAGAGAAGTCTCCAACCTTGCTTAGCAAGGAGAGCTTTGTTGAAAAATAAGGTCACGAAATCCCAATCCTCATTTGCTCTTAGGTAAGCACAGATTTTTTTCATAAAGTCCAATGCATCTTATTCCCATTTTCAAAAATACCCCACCAAACATGAGCAACCAGAGCTTCAATCTCATGGTAAAGAGAAATCGGGAGCTTAAACACCTGCATCGAGTAAATTGGGAGATCATGGGCTACTGCTTTGATAAGGATCTCCTTGCCTCCCACCGAAAACTATCTTTCTTTCCACTTTTAAAGAAGCTTCCACACCTTATATTTTAAGTGTCACTAGATAATCCGAGGTACTTACCAAACAAAGGGGAAGTCCGAAGGGTTTTTGAGTATTCTACAGTAATTTTGAAAAATAATAATTAAAATACGGTACTTTTGAAACTAATTCTAAAAGTAGTGTAGTTTTAGACACCTAGGACGAAGGCGTCTTTGAAAGACGTCTTCCATATTTTTCTTTAATACCCGCAACCGAAATCAGAAGCTTATCTCACAGCCTGCGAAAAAGAAGACAGCCCCTCAGCCCGCGAACAAGCCTCCCTTCCCTGCTGCCGTTCACCGTCGATTGTGGCTGAAGTTTTACTCTCATTTCGCCGGCATTACATCCTCTCACTCTTATCTCACTCTCATTCACAAAAAAAATTTCTCAATCTCTCAAATCACTAGCAAGAACTTCAAACCCTAGGTGTATTTATAACTCATTTGATCTCTTAAATTTGTTCTTCAAATCTTGGATTCATTCATTTTTTTATGAATGTTGTATGGATAAATGTCATCCATTTTGTAATATCTCTCTTTAAACTCTCTCAAGCTCTAGATTTTCATGTGTTTTGAGTTCTTGAAATCATTCAATTTTAGATGCATTTGCTCAATTATGTGATTTTTAAACTCTTAATTTATAATATTTTATTTATGAATGGGTTGATATATTATGAAATTGTAGTTATTAACTTTGAATTTGTAGATTAATTTGTAGAATTTCTAGATTTAGTTTTGAAATTGTCGTGTATTGTTTAGTAGGTTGACAAATGGAGGAAAGGCCTATGGTAGTTTTATGCTACATGAATGGTAATGTCGTAATCGGTGCAAATGGAGTTTCTTATGATCAACCTTCAATGAGGGGAATTATAATTCATAAGAAGATCACTTTTAATGAGATATATAATACTTTATGTGAAGCATTGTCAATTGACCGTCTACATTGAAATTTGGACATAGTTTATCATTATCCACTTACTCTTGGTGTTGGGTCATTCAACTATGTGGAATTTTTTCCTTTTTTAGCGATTTTGTTATTTTTTTGGTGATTTTGTCATTTTACAACAAGTATCAAGTAAACTACATTTGAGAAGAACACCTCGAATAATGATTAATTTTGTACGTGAAACATTTTGGTGAACTCCTTGAAAAATGATTGATTTTGTACGCGAAATATTTTGGTGAACCCCTCTTAGAATGATTGATTTTGTATGTGAAATATTTTGGTGAACCCCTCCAAGAATGATTGATTTTGTATGTGAAATATTTTAGTGAACTTCTCGAAAAATGGTTGATTTTATACGTGAAATATTTTGGTGAACTCCTCTAAGAATTATTAATTTTGTACATGAAATATTTATTAATTTTGTAAGTGAAATATTTTGGTGAACCCCCGCAAGAATTATTAATTTTGTACGTGAATTATTTAGGTGAACCCCTCCAATAATGATTGATTTTGTACGTGAAATATTTTGATGAACTCCTCAAAGAATGATTGATTTTGTTCGTGAAATATTTTGGTGAACCCCTCCAAGAACGATTGATTTTGTACGTGAAATATTTTTGTGAACCCCTCAAGATTCTCTTTGTACCCCACTACGTAGTGGAGTACACTAAATACGTATAAATTAATAATTCTTGGAGGGGTTCACCAAATACATACAACCTAATCGCCATACCTAATAGGGGAATAGTTTATTTTCAGCCCCTAAACGTCATCCTGAAGGTGCTAATCGCATCATCAAAACTGAGCATTAGTTTTATGCCTCCAATCACCTATTTCAGTCCCCAAATGCCATGTACAAATAGGCGATCGTCAGTCACCCTCCCAATCACCACGTTTTTGCTCGTAGTCACCATTTATATGGCTCTAATCATCATTCTTCACAATTTTCCTTGAAATTGATATTTTTATAATTATTTACCGTACACCGAAACAATCATCGATAAAAATAGAAAAAACTCATTATTTCAATGCAAACATTCACGGCACTCACTTATTATGTAAATTAGATTTGATTAACTAATGATTCTCGATACAATTGAACACTTAGTCGTAAACTCGTTAAAAATTGTCATCGATAATGTTGTTGTGCTTTTGTGACAAGTATCGAGCGACACGGGTTTTCACCATATATAATTATAGGTCTTGATGTTATGATGACCGAAAAATCATATTTATCGATTTGACAAACACGTATAACCCTCAAGATTAGATTCTATTTATAAATCAAACATATCCGCTAAAACTTGAAATTGAATATTAAAATTTAAAATTTTAACCTTTAATTTTATAAATTATAACCCCATTAAATTTGGAAAATAACCTATTTATGTTTTAATTTAAAAGAGATGAGAATTATGAAAAAGCCCCAAATTAAGATCGAAACAGCTTTCGGGCCTCCAAAAGTACTTAAAACAGTATTGTTTTGGACCCGAAACTGGGTTGCGCATGTAAATCTCTAATAAGCTTTGATTTGATATCTTACGGCGACATGGTTCCATCCGAGTAAAAAATTATGCCCTCTAGAAGTTGACATGCGCGTGTCACGATCTAATAATGTGTATTGGGGCCAAACATCTATATGTCTAACGTTTGGGACCCAAACGCCACGAGCAGGCCCCAAACACAATAGTAACATATTCTTACATATCAAGTTAATGATATATCCTAAAATATATTACATATTCAACATAAATCTTCAATGAAAGTTAGGTAGAGCAAACTTTGATATTCAGTTACAGGTACAGAGTAGAAAAATTCTTCTCGTATCCACAAAACAACATATATAACGATATATTCTAGATTTAAACATAGAACCCCATATTCAAGATTCAAACAAAAATCATTTAAAAAAATCAAACAAGCCACCTGATAAACATCTAAAAGCATCCACCTCTTTGGCATACAGATCCACATAGAAGAGAGAAAGGAAGAGAATGTGTGAAGTGAAAGCCAAGCAGATGCGAGGGATGTACTCATCTCCCAGAACTTAGTCGAGTTTTCAATGATTCAACAACCTTTAATCAAGAATAAATCCTTCTAATCAAGAAAAAATATTCAAACCAACACAAATGAACTACTAAATCAAACAAAAAATATCAAACAACACAAACATGCAAACCAGAAAACACACCTTTGATGAATGCAAAGAGAGCCGATGAAGAGATCAAGAGCTGGACGACGAGAAAGAGTTGCGAAGAAGAGAGAGAGCTTGACGAGTTTGGTGAGTTTGGTAGGTTTCGAATGAAGTTTGGGTGAAAATGAAATTTGTAAAAAAAATTGGTGAAGCTTCTCAAAGAAGCTTGGGATTAAAATATAATTTATAAAAAATTTGATGAAACTTGCCAAAGAAGATTGGGGTGAAAATCATATTTATAAAAATTTTAATGAAGCTTCTTAAGGAACAAAATAAAATTTACGAAAAATTTGATGAAGCAACCAGCAAAGGGATTTAATCCCTAAATTGATCTAATGGTTGAGAGACCCCTGATAAAGACATTGCTATCTGAAAACTGAACATTTTAATTGTAATATGTATAATGAGAGTTTTTCTTAATGCAGTTGCTAAAGTCCATATGGTCGTTTTGAATTTAAGAATTTAATTTAAAAAAGAAAGAAAATGACAGTAAAAGTGATTAAAAATGGAAGAAAATTATTAGAAAAAATTATAAAATACATCCTCCAACTTTGTAATTGTTATGTTTTAACTTAAAGTTTTATTTCAATCATTTCTAATATTGAGATTATATTCTTATATTCTGAATAAAAATTATCCTTTCGTCTGAAATCTAAACGGTTACCGTTATGAAGCCAAGACGTCGTTTTGGCTTATGAATTAACCATCACAAACGACATCGTTTTGGTTATTTCATTGAACTTTCACCTAAATCAATTTTCCATTTACCAATTCAATTTCAACCCTACCCTCCTTTGTCTTCTTCGTGCAACCAAGGGCAAGGAGATGAGTCCGTCTTCTTCGCACAACCAAGGGCAAGGAAGCTTCGCAGGTGACTTCTTCTTCGCTCGGACACTGAAAGAGCTATCAAATTTTTGCTAGATAAAGAGTAAATGTTTACATGTATTTGTAAGAGCAGATCTCTTTTTTCAAAGATTTGATGTTGAATTTGTTTGGGGGAAATACGAACTGAAAATTGAAGGGTCGAAATGAGTTAAATCAAATAAGCCTATGCATGAACTTTGCTGTAACTGTTATGGGTTTTTTAGGTTTTGATTCTTTACATTTTACATAGTAGCTCAACAGAATTAACCACAAGTTGAATGCATTCATTTTGAATTGTTACTAGTATTAAAAAGTCATTTGAACCAAGCTAATTGAATAAGAATCACACCAATTGGCTTCATAATGTCTTGAACCTATGAAAGGACTAGACAAAGTGAACAAAATGGATGAATGTGCGGCAGTGACAAAACGCCCTAGATCACGGAGAGCTCATAGTATCAAGTTTGGGACTTTCTCAATTCTTTCAAGCTGAGATCTCCCGGCCCTTGGCTGCGCGAAGCTTCAGGTAAAACGCGAATCTTCAAGTAAAAGGCAAGAAGAAGAAAGTAGGTTAGAGAGGTAATTTTGTTTGCCAAGCCGAAAATGTACATTAAACAAAAATGTACGGATTTTGCATTAAAAATTATAATTTTAAAGTTATAAACGATTAGAAATAAAAGTTTATAAGGTTAAAATGACACTGTAAAATTAGATGGTGTACTTTATTTTAATATATATTTCCTACATACATTTGTATTTTTTTTGTAGGTGCAAACATGTTTGAATTCTCGACCTTCGTCACTGCTAGTCAACAACCAGGTGGAAACGCAATTTCACGAGATTAGATATGCAATTTAATATGATGATGCATGGGTCGCGCTCAAGATATAAACTTCCACGAGGTGTTGTAAAAAAATAAATAGATAAAAACTTCCACAAGCAACATATTACCTAATCTAAACAAAAATAATCAATATCTTTCCAACAAAAAGTGGACATATTATCTCAAAGAAAAAAAAAGTGGGGCGGCTGAGATGCTAAGAATGTCAAGAGTACGGTTCTCAGTGCAATACTTTTTAGATATTACATGTAATAATCCAGTAAGTTGTAAATATTGTACAATACTTTTAGATATTACATTTAATAATCCAATATCAACTAGTTTAATATTTTTTTTTGTCGAAAGTATCAAGAGCTGCTACAAAAAGACACGATTACAAGGAATCAGTAAATATTACATATTAACGGACAGGATCGCAGCTAACAAATCTGACCGCCGGTAGCATAGCTCTAACGATTACTATCAATTAGTCATGAACATTTACAAATCTGACCGCCGGTAACATAGTATCAAGAGCTGCTATGATTTTACCTTAAAACTTCCCAAATAAAAATCAAGATGTGTCCTTGACCACCATATGTATAGAAATGAACTTTTCTGCTCATTACTATCAATTAGTCATGAACATTTATCCTTCTATTATTTGTAGTTTAATATGAATGAAACGTACTGATTTAATGCACAATTTATTGATTTTTAACGGGAACACCCTCTTCACAAGTGAAGAGAAATGTTCTTCTAGAATAAACATGAGCGGTGCCATAAACAGTCGCCCCACAAGTGCGATCCCGATTCCCAACCGCCCGTTAGACGTGGTTTTTCAAGGTGGAACACCATGCTAGAGGACTAACATCACACACAGGACCGCCGGTAGCATAGCTCTAACGACCGTGTTATATGGCAGTTTCTAATACCCTAAAACTTGCTATTGGTGTAAAAGAATTAGTAGACAGTAACTGATTTTGAGTATCTATTTTATTGTTCATTCTCTTTTGCCAAAGAATAAAGAGGAAGAAGATTTTGTGCAAAGTAGTTGCGTTGAAGTTAAGAGATTATAAGAAAATGCCAATGATTAGATTATTCTCTGCTAACTAAGCTTTATCATCATAATAAAAATTATAAGATATGTAAAAACTATTATCGGTAGAAGGCTTGACGAGGGCGAGTTGAGTTTTCGCTGGGGGAATGAAGCACTACTATCAGCCGCATCAGTGAGAACTTTTAAAATATGTTTTGTGAAATATTTTATTATTTTACGTGATGTTTATTATGTCCCGAGTTTTGGGAAGAATTTGATTTCTATTGATGCATTAATTGAGCTAAGATTTGATCTAAAATTCATTGATAAAGATATTAGTATTTTTAGAACTGAATGCTTGATTATATTGCACAAATGATTAATAAATTGTATCATGTAAAACCTGTAGTACCTATGATTTGTGACATTGAAGTGAATATCAATTCACATAGGGATGGTAAAAGGTTGAACTATGACTCAACCTATCTAACCTATATGTGGCACTTACATCTTTGACATATTAGCCTAGATATGATTAAAAGACTTGTGAAGGATTGTCCTTTGCAATATTTAAATGTGGGTTCACTACCCACATGTGAATCTTATATAGAAGGTAAAATGACCAAGAAATATTTTTCATCAAAATGTGAAATAATCACTAAATGCATTGAACTCATACATAGTGATGTATGTGGGCAATTGAATATCCAAGAAAGATGAGGTTATGAATACTTTGTAACCTTCATTGACGACTACTCACGTTTCAGTCATGTTTATCTAATGCATCAAAATCCTGAAACCTTTGAAAAGTTCAAAGAATAAAAGGCCTTGGTTGAAAAGACATTAGAAAAACAAATCAAAACACTACATCTGATTGTGGTGAAGAGTACTTGCTAGGAGAATTTGAGGATTTTCTTAAGGAATAAGGTATTTTTTCTCAGCTTATAGCACTTGGTACGCCACAACAAAATGGTGTCAGAGAGAAGGAAACAAACTCTGATGGATATGCCTCACTAACAACGACATTTATTCTGAACCAAGTTCTATCAAAGACGGTACTTGGTACACCATATGAAAGATGGTATGGGCGAAAGTCATCCGCTCACCATTTTAGAATACGGGGTTGCCCAACACATGTTCTAAGACCGAAAACAGGCAAGTTGGCCAGTCGTTCAGAATTGTGCATGTTTGTAGGATCTTATGGGAACGAATGAGTATATCTTCTACAGTACGATTGACAAGAAAATATTCATTAGCACGAATGCTCATTTTCTCGAAGAGATTGTGTTAAAAGTGTACAACCGAGAAGCACAAATGTGCTAGAGGAATTATTTAGTGGGAGATCACCGACACCCCAATTAGAAACTGTTTCTGATTCAATAATGGAAGATCCACGATAGGAGTTAGAGACTATGGAACCTCGACGTAGTGGGAGAGTTGTGAGACAACCTGAAAGGTACATGTCCTATAGAGATGCTCTAACAGCTGTCTCAGACAAGGACCTAGATGAACCAATCTCTTACGCGGAGGCCAGGGATGGTCTTGAAGCAAACTTATTGCAGGAAGCCTTGAACGTTGAGATACATTCGATGTACTTGAATGAGGTCTGAAAACTTGTAGATCCTCATAAAGGGATAAAACCCGTAGGATGCAAATGGATCTATAAGAAGAAAAGAGGTCCAGGTGAGAATGTAGATACATTGAAAGCTAGGCTAGTAGCTAAGGGCTACACCCAAAAGGAAGGTATAGATTACGAGGATACCTTCTCACCGATAGCCATGCTTAAATCCATCTGAATTGTTTTGTCCATTGTTGTTGCCCTTGATTATGAAATCTGGTAAATGGACGTCAAGACTGTCTTTCTGAATGACAATCTTGAAGAGCGCATTTATATGGCTCAACCAGACGGGTTTATGGAGAAAATCCAAGAGGGTAAAGTTTACAAACTGCAGAAGTCCATTTATGGACTTAAGCAAGCATCACAGTCGTGATATTAGATTCGACGAAACTATTAAGAACTATGATTTTGAACAGTCGGTGGACAAACCCTGTGTGTATAAGTTGATACACGAAGGGAATGTGGTTTTTCTAGACTTGTATGTAGATGATATTCAACTAATTAAGAATGATGTAGGAAAATTGTCTGATGTCAAGTTTTGTCTTGCAAAGCAATTTGACATCAAGGATCTTGGAGAACTGTATTTGACTTAGGTATTCAGATCTTTCGAGATCGGAACAACAGACAATTGACACTTTCTCAAGCATCTTATATTGATAAGGTGTTGGATCGCTTCAGTATGCAAAACTTCAAGAAGGGATTTCTTCCTTTTAGACATGGAGTCAGTCTTTCCAAGAAGCAATCTCACAAAACTCCTCAAGAATAAGAAACCTCATGTATGTGATACTTTGCACTAGACCTGATATTTGTTATGTCGTGGGTGTAGTAAGTCGTTTCCAATCTAATCTTAGGATCGAGCATTGGAATACCGTCAAGCATATCCTTAAGTATCTTAGGAGAATAAGGAATTACATGCTTGTGTATTCAGGTAGTGACTTGAATATGACGAGGTATACATATTCCAATTTTCAAGCTGATAAAGACTCCATGAGGTCCACTTCAAGATCGGTGTTCATCCTGAATGGTGGAGCAGTTGTATGGACAAGTATCAAGCAACTTGCATTGTTAATTGTACCATGTAAGCTGAATATGTGGCAGCTTAAAAGCTACAAAGGAGGCTGTATGGCTTAGGAAGTTCTTAAAGACTCTGAAAGTTGTTCCAGACCATGACAAGGCCATAACACTTTATTATGCTAACAGTAGGGCTGTAGCGAATTCTAAAGAACCTAGAAGCCATAAGAGATCCAAACACATAGAACGTAAGTATCACCTGATTAGAGAGATTGTTCAGCGTGGAGACGTTGTGGTTACTCATATTTCGACGGTTAACAACCTGGCAGATCCATTCACGAAAACTTTAAGCAATAAAGTTTTTTATAGTCATCTAGAGGGCTTCGTGATAAGATATTGTACTTTCCTATTTTAGTCCAAGTGGGAGATTATTTGACTATGTCCATAAAGTAGCGTGTAATAACTATTTGTATTTAGTTATTTCTCAGACATTTGTATTACTAAATTTTTTTATGAATAAATTGAAAGTTTTATTTTAAATGAAAGCGTGTTTATAAATTATTCAAGTTCTAGAACTATTGTCAACGAAAGAAAAGTGAAGACAGAAGCGTCTCCAGATGAACTCTTCTGGAATAGTTTAGAACGATATTCGTAGTCTTAGGATCGACTGGCAATCGAATCCGATTACGAGTGTTAGGTTTAACCGTTGGATGTCAAACTTGGGGCATAGGAGTGGAGACTCACATGAACGTCATGAGCATCTGCATCTCTTCATGTGGCAAACAACTACTACTAGGTATATTTTCTTGCATTGTAGGATACATGTCATTGTCATGGAATGGAGAAGAAATTGTTGCACTATCGTGTACCTCAACTCCACCACACATATTGTCACTATGCAACTTTATGCTAGGACCTCCTACATCTCTAGCATTTTTGGTTAAATATAACTCAATTGTATTTGGTGGAGGAATTTGAAGCACGACAGTAAACATTACATGAGCATCCTTATCATTCCGTATCGAAAATTTCACATAGTTGAATGACCCAGCACCAATAGTAAGTGGGTAACAATAAATTATGTCCAAGTTTCAATGTAGACGGTCAATTGACAAGATTTCACATAAAGTATTACATAGCTCGTTAAAAGTAATCTTCTTATGAATAACAATTCCTCTCATTGAAGGTTGATCATAAGAAACTCCATTTGCAATGATTACGACATTATCATTCATGTAACATAAAACTACCATAGGCTTTTCCCCTATTTGTCAACCTACTAAACAATACACAACAATTTTAGAACTAGATCTAGAAATAATACAAATTAATCTACAAATTTAAAGTTAATAACGACAATTTCATATATATCAACCCATTCATAAATTAAATCTTACAAATTAAGAATTTAAACATAAAATGCATCTAAAATTGAATAATTTCAAGATTTCAAAAACTCAAAACACGTGAAAATCTAGGGTTTGAGAGAGATTAAAGAGAGAGATATTACAAAATTGATGACATATATCCATACAACATTCATAAAAAATAAATAATTTTAAGATTTGAAGAATAAATGTAAGAGATCAGAAGAGTTAGAAATATACCTAGGATTTGAGAAGTTCTTGCTAGTGATTTGAGAGATTGAGAATTTTTTTTTCGGTGAATGAGAGTGAGATAAGAATTAGAGGATGTAATGCCGGCGAAATGGCAATAAAACTTCGGCCACAATCGACGACGAATGACGGCGGGGAAGGAAGGCGTTCGCGGGCTGAGGTTTTTCTTCGCGGGCTCAGGTGTGTTCTTTCACGGTCGCGGGTATTAAAAAGGAAAATGTGAAGGCATCTTTTACAAAGACGCCTTCGACTATTAGTGAAGGCGTCTTTCACAAAGACGCCTTTGACAATTAGTGAAGGCGTCTTTTGGAAAGACGTCTTTTACGTAGCCCGTATTTGGGCCATGCCAACACGAATGCGTCTTTGCAAAAGACGCATTCCTCCTACGTATCCTAAATTATCTTATTTTTTAAATTAATTTCAAAAGTATCATATTTTAATTATTTTTTTCCAAAATTATCCTAGAATACTAAAAAATCCCCGATTCTACTGCTTCAATCTGACATCCATTGTCCTTTTGATCCTTGGCAAACTTTAAGCCTTCCAGCAGGGCTAAGGCTTAAATAATCGAAGGGGGGAAAGGACCAAGCAATTTATACGCGAAAGCACCAATCACCGCTCTGGACGAGTCCCTAATAATGCCACCCACAGCACTGAAGCCAACTAAGCCAATAACACTATCCACACTTAATTTAAAACACCCAACATTCGGCCTTTTTCCAGGAAGGATCTCTCAGAACTGAGATAAAAACCGAAGGCATGTTAATCGAGTTTGCTGCCAATAATTCTTCCAAAACATTCCCTGCCTAGAGGTTTAAATGATAATTTGCTTTGAAGTCTTCATCGTGAATGCAACTATTTCGAAAGAACCAGATACACCAACATAACATAACCACCTTTGACAAGGAAGAGCAATCAAGGGGTTTGAGGAAGCAATTGATAAAATCCAACATTTTGCTGCATTGAAACATTTTCTTGGGCAAGGAAAAGAAAGATAAATCTTCCCAAACATACCTGGTGAGAGGGCAGAAGGACAGAGAGTGAATGGTCGAATCAATGTCCCCACAAAAATGGCAAGAACTATCACTGCAAATTTTCTTTGGAGCCAGGTTCAACCGAGAAGGAATAAAACCGTAAGACGCTTTTCACATGAAGATCTTCACCTTGGATGGCAGAGTCAAGTTCCAATGACTTTTCCACCACCAAGCCAAATGGCTAACTTCTGAGGAACTAACACAATCAGAGTGAACAACCCACATTGTAACCACTACGAAAAGAGTAAATCACGGAAGGCTCAAAATGCCAAATGATCTTATCCTCTCCCCCATTGGAATTAAGAGGAATCGCACCAACCGTTTCCTGATCAACCTCCGGCATAATATGACAGAGGAGATCCTCCCTCCATCTAGCAGAATCAATGAGGTTTGCCAGTGAAATGTCATGAAAGAGGGGGTCTGAGAAGAAGGCCGAAAAGTGGAAGGCCTTCAAAGCCATTGATCTTTGAAAGCCCTCATGGAATTACCATTTCCAATTCTCCAACGAGTCGTTTTTTGAAGAAGCACTCTACCCAATCTTTTAGAATATGTTCATAAAATAACATGTAATAACTATTTATTTGTATTTAGTTATTTCTCAAATATTTATATTACTGAATTTTTTATAAATAAATTAAAAAATTTATTTTAAATTAAAGCTTATTTATAACTTACTCAAGTCCTGAAACTATTGTCAACGAAAAAAAAGTGAAGACAGAAGCGTCTTCAGATGAACTCTTCTGGAATAGTTTAGAATGATATTCGTAGTCTTAGGATCGACTGGCAAGCGAATCCGATTACGAGTGTTAGGTTGAACCGTTGGATGTCAGTCTTGGGACATACTCAAATGGTTAACCTAGACATGTTATGAACATGTTGAATAGAAGGTAACAAATTAGTTTAGAGCCTAAAACCGTTTACCTAGATCTAAATCTAATTATTACACCTTAAGGATATTTTCATAATTACTTTAATCCTGAGGTGAATACGTAACTTGACTTGGTTAGTTGTAATATTTGATATGTCAAAAGAGTGAGTTCGAATTGACGGGCAATACCTCAACTATTGGGATTGTAATTTAATTAAGTAGGAGTTGCGTGATTCACAAATATGAAAATTCATGGTTGGATTGCGAAAACAACAATATCACCTTATGCTTTATTGATGAGTGTGTGAATAAATTAATTTGGCCAAGTATTCAACGAAATGAGTCATTGAATAAAACTTGTGAATTGTACGGGACAAGTCAATATAATGCTTTTTTTATTCACAGTCAATAAATAAGTAAAAGAAATAATAATAAAGGGGTAAAATGATAAATTTATATTCCGCTTTTGTTACTGATATTCACGATGGGTATTATGTTAAAATATTCTATGGACCGTGAAAATAAATAGAGTTTATTACACCAACAAAAAATGTAGCGCGCATGAATCGAGAGTTGATTCGATATCAAACCTATAGTGGAGTCATACGATGTCAGGATTAAATAAGTTGAGAGTTTATGAAGATAAATTCACCGGGTGTTTGAATCCTAAGCTTTAATCATTTGGGTCCATTCGGTCTCAGAAATAGCTCAAAGAACAGGAATAGAAAAATGAACTAAGTTGGACCCAAATGTGTTTGGGTGCCAAGGCATATTTCCTACATCTATATGTGATAGGTGATGTCATTTAAGTTAGTAAAGTGTAATTATTGTATATAATTAATTAATTTATTATTCTCTAATTATTAAATAATTAGTTAAATAAAATTAATTAATTAATTAATTCATAATGATAAATTATATTTATCAATTGGATTGACGAATTTTGATACAATTAAAACTCTAGGAGATCATGTAATTTTCGACAATAATAGATAATTAGGGGAATTTCAGAATTATATTTTGATAAATATCTAATAACAATTTGATTGCAAAGAGATAACGAGTATTAATTACAGTTGTTTTCAACACACAAAGAGAATAAAAAACGTTTTCTCCTCTCACTACTGTTGAGAGTCCAAACTCACATTCCTACGTAAAATTCTTCTGAGATATATTTCTGAAATTAACAGATGGTTGTTGATGGACTAATTCGGATCGTTCGTGGAAGATCAAGTTCGTGATTTTGATCTTCAAACTTGAAGAACATGAAAAACGCTCGAGTGAGTTCCACCAGTTTAGAAATTCTCCGATATAAAGTAAATGTGAAAAATTATTTTCTCTTAATCTATTCGTTTTAATATCATATATACATAATCAAACAAAAATTGATTTTAAATTATTTAATATGATTAAATAAGTTTAATCGATTTTTTTTATATTCCACCCACGAACCGTTCGTGATTCAAATCTAATTTTCTTTAATTTTTAAAATCGACGATCGAGCTCCTCCAAAGAGAGGATATCTTCTTCAGAGGCACACTACTAAGAAGCACACTACTAAGAACGTGGGAGCTCGCAAAGTATTTAGGCTTCAAAGCCTTTGCAACAAGAGAATCGGGGAATTGGATCTGACACCAAACTTGTTTAGCAAGGAATCTTCCGAGATCTATCATTTGAACCCTACCAGAACCTAGCAGTTGTAGCTCCAAGATCTTTGCGGGGACCACAGCTTGAATACAGAATTATTTCCCTCCTATCGAGAATTGCTTTTCCCTCCATCTATTCATTAACAGTCTTGCTTTTGACATTACTGAATCAAAGAGGCATCTTTTGTTTGCTCTGATACAGGTAGGCCGCCTCAGATATTTTTCTTTGACCGATCCTGGGGTATTCTTTGAAAAGGTAAGCATAGATTTGTCCATATTAATACGCTGACCCGAGACTTCCTCAATTCCCTAAAATCTTCTTAATTGCAAGACAGTTCTTGGCATCCGCTTTACAGAAGATCAAGCTATCATCCGTAAATAACAGATGAGATATGGCAAGACTATTACGGCTGATACTAGTGTAAATAATATCTCTATTCTGTTGAGCTTCCTAAAGCATCAAAGCAACCCTTCAGCGCAAATAAGAAAAAGAAAAGGGGAAAGCGGGTCTCCCTGTCTGAGGCCCCGAGAAGGTTTTATGAAGCCACAAGATGAACCATTAATCAGCATGGAGAAGGAAATAGAGAAAATGCATCTGCATATTAAGTTCACCCATGAATCAGCAAACCCCAACAGTTTCATAATAGTCACAATAAACTTCCACTCGACGCTGTCGAGCCTTACTAATGTCTAGCTTTATACCCGAAAACAGCAATTACCTCTATTTCTATTCTTCCAAAGACTGAATCATTTCATAAGCAATAATGATATCATCCAAAATTATAGAGGGAAGAATATTTTTCATTCTGTTTGAGATGGACTTTGAGATCAGTTTACACCCCACATTACAGATGCTAATTTGCCTAAACTCCGAAACCAATTTTGGGGACTTTGATTTCTGAATTAAAGCAATCAGGGTGTGATGAATTTCTATATATTAGAGTTACCATTCAGACAATTTAAGCATAAATTAGAGATATCCTTGCCAATAATATGCTAGTATTTGATGAAGAATAATACCGAAAATCCGTCCGGGCCCGGGCTTTTGAGCGGTTGCATCCCCATCAACGCGTTCCAAATATCAACTTCAGTGAAAGGATTTTCCAGCCCTATATTTATGGCATCAGTGACCCTTCTAGGAACCGAGCCCATTACTTTATCAAGAGCCTCAAAATTTGGCTCAGCGGATGTAAAAATTGAGGAGAAGTTGTGGTGAAAAGAACCAAGAATCTCCTCAGCCGAATCCACCCAGACCCCATCCATATTGAGAATGCTCAGAATCGAATTTTTTCTTTTTTCCGCTCCGAAGCTTTTGCATGAAAGAATTTTGTGTTTTTATCTCCTGATTTAAGCCAGTCAGCTCGAGATCTTTGCTTCCAAAACAGCTCCTCTTGATTTTCCAGCACCAGAATGTCCACTCTAAGGGTAACGATTTCACTAGCCTCCGCTGAACCGAACTACCTTCAAGCAAAGAATCAAGCCTCTGCCTTTTTTCTCAAAATTTTCCCAACACTGCCAATTTTTTCCAGCCCTTATGCTTTGAGAGAAGAGGAGCATGCTTGAAAATTTCAAATAGTGCTATCTGAAGATTCAAGGAAGGAAAGAAGAAGAAGATGCTCCAACAATTACAGAGAAAGAAAGGTGAAAGAGATGAAGCAGAAGGGAGAAAACAATCTGAAATTACTGTTCTCATTATCATCGAAAAAGGGCCAAAAGAGAGATATGACGAGTAGATGAAGAAACATAGAAAAGAAGGAAAAGACCAAAAGCCTCTTAACAACCTAACAAAATAAGCTAACTAAACTATACCATTTAGCATCCCCTCTCAAATTTGTCTATAACTCGTGGATAAGTTTGTCTCTTAAAACATGAAACTGAGGTGTGACTAATGACTTAGTAAACAAATCAGTCAATTGGCGAGAACTAGCAACATACTTAACAAGAAGATACTTTTTCATAACTCTCTCACACATAAAGTGATAATCTATTTCAACATGCTTTGTACGAGCATGAAGAATATGGTTTGAAGCGAGAGAAATGGCAGACATGTTGGCAGAAATACCAAAGCCTTGTATTCAGCCTCAGTTAAAGATCTTGCCACCGTAGCTTGTTTCTTTGCACTCCAAGAAATAACATTTGGACCAATCTATCAGATGGGTCACCAGTTTAATCTGCATCAGTAAAGGTCTGCAAAGAAAGGGATCCTGGTTTAAAGAGAATGCCATGATCTAAAGTGTCAAGGAGATATCTTACAATACGTTTAACAGTCATAAAATGAGAGATAGTAGGAGAATGCATGTATTGACAAACTTTATTAATATAAAAATTAATATCAGGTCTAGTAAAAGTTAAATATTGAAGAGATCCAACTAAACTCCTATAAAGAGTAACATCAGACAAAGGAGAACTAGTGTGAGGAGGGGGGTCCAAGAACAGAAGACATATTATTTGATTGCCAATTTTGATTTCTTCATCTACCAAAAGAATTTCTGCCAGAACCAAATCTATTGTTTCTACCTGAATTAAAATTACATTTGTTACCTCGACCTCTCGATGACCCTCTGTTGTTGGAGAAGGAGGCCAACAGAGCAGTATTTGGGAAGGAGATTTCTTGCTTCTTGATCTGTGATTTCAAGAACTACTCTTCTGCTTTCAGAATCACATGAAGCTCTTCCAGGTCGAGAGGTTCGGCTCTGGTCCGAATAGAAAAGGAGTGTCAACACACTCTAGTGTAGAGGAAGAAGAAGGCATGATTTGGGAGTTGATTTGTGAAGTCGTTTGAGAATTTATTTGATATTCAGTACTCGAATTTGCGGGTTCTTGAAAATTAAGGGAAGCGGTTGCAGACAGATCACCCATGTACGTGAGTCAACAATGGCTCTGATACCATGAAGAATTTTAAGGAAAGAAAGAAGAAGAAGATACTCCAACCATTACAGAGAAAGAAAGATGAAATAGACGAAGTAGAAGGGAGAAAATAATCTGAAATTATTGTTCTCATTACCATCGAAAAAGGGCCAAAAAGAGATATACAAAGTAAAGGAAGAAATAGAGAAAAGAAAGAAAAGACCAAAAGGCCCATAACAACCTAACAAAATAAGCTAACTAAACTATACCATTTAACCCTATCCACCCCATCTCCATGAAATGAAGTTGACCAGGCCCAATTCACTACACGGTCACTCTCCTCATCCTTGGCCCAAATTGGCTTAAGAAATGAACCTCTTATTTTTGCCCAAAAAATGTTATCTGGAGGCTTTCTTTCCAAGGGGCCAAAATCGCCCTATGATCTGAGGCATTTTTAAGGAAATCGGACAATACAAGAAAAAAATGTCTAAAAAAATTGTTTTGTATGAATGGCCAAAAATTATCAGGCTACTACATTTGAAACCTACGCGAATATAGTGAAAAGACATGTAGGCCCTCATTATTTATACAACCAATGCTTGGCATTTGGTTCATATTCTGAATTTTCGCTCAGAACCCAATTCTTGAACCCTAAAAAATCGATAGAAACCTAAAAATGTATAACAAATCTGTATCGGTTGTTGTAGGTGCATTCTCTCATCTTCTGTTTTAATTAGTGTTTAACAGGTGAGTAGATAGACATATACTATAGGTATTAATTCAATTTCTAACTATGTACATGCAGATATGTAAACAGTAATATACTATGGGTATATATTTAATTCCCATCATTACCAACCATCAATGGCTTAATCTTGTTATCAATGTAATTTTTTGCATAATCATACTTCCCATCATAAAAAAATTTGGAATATTCACCATCCGACCTAAAAAATAGAACTACAACAAATAAGTAAATAACATAGTTTAAGACTATATACTATAAAAGGAAGATGACGTAATCTGATGAACACGATTCAACAATACCATAAGAAGAAATTAACACAATACATAATTATATACCATAATTTATATAATGCGGACGGTGCAACTTTAAAATTTCTGGAACAAATGGATCGTGACACGCGTAGTTCAACTTCCGGAGAGCATAACTTTTGATTCTGGTGGAACCATGTGGGCCGTAAGATATAAAATCGAAGCTTATTGAGAGATCTACACCCTAATTTTAGCTTCAAAAGACATTGTTTTAAGCACTTTTGGAGGCCGTAAGTTGTTTCAGTCGTAATTTTAAGATTTTTCATAATTTCCATCTCTTTTAATTTTTAGGGTTTTTTAGAGCGGTATAAATTCATCTTATTCGGGTGTTTTAGACAGTTTTGATATTTAATGAGAAAATCGTTCTCCTTTACTTCTAATTTTTGGTATTATTGCGAATCAACGAAATTGTTGCCTAAATCCTGGTAATCTTAGGATTTAACAGGTTTTGGAAGATCGATTGCTAGAAATTGTGAGCGATTCAACATCTTTTGGTATTTTTAGGGTTTTGTCGAGGCTTCAGCTACATCAATATAAATTCATCTTATTTGGTTATTTTATACCAAAAACCTGCATAAAACAGTAAATAAATTACGGTAGAAAAAACAGGATAAACCAAATTCAGCAATAAAAAAAACAATTCAACAATCAAATATAAAAAAGAATAACAGCACTAGAATCTCAATTCCATAATCACTTAGAATAACGCCAATAAAAAATAATTACAATTCTAGAAAAAGAAAGAAAAATTACAGACCCGAAATAGACGAAATAGAATACAAAAATTATAGACCTGAAATCAACGAATTGTAGTGTAATATCTCTTAGAAATATGACAATGTATTGATAGGTAATCGAATTAATGAATAATGAATGAAGATTTCATGAAATAAATCACCAGAATTTTACTGTAATTTTGATGAAAAACTCATCGGAGGCAAAGAAGAAGGCAACTTCCTGCAGTTGAAAATTAAAAAAATATTAAACCTTAAAAATAAAAGTTAGTTTTACAAAGGACAATAACGTAAAAGATCACCTAAAAACATAACTAGCTAACAACCTAAAAGGAAGAATTTGCCATATATACAAACTAAACATTAACATGACAAAATTATAACTTAAAATAGCCTAATTCCCTAATTTTCTCATTATACGAAGAGTAAAATCTAAGAATTTCCATCCAAGCCCATTTAAATTTTTTTCTTCCACTCCACAGAAGCTAGAGCCCTGTCCAACCATTCCTTAATCAAGCCCTCCCCTCCATGTTATTAACCCAAGTAAATTTGAGCCTCTTAGAATGAACTTCTTTAAGCCTGCAAACATCAACCGAATTCCTAAAAGCCTCCACATGGCTATCGGACTTCGGATACTCGCTTCCCTCTCCCAATTTTCCATTATGTCATTAAAATCACCCATGACTAACCAAGGCCTTGAACAATTTTCAGCCAGCAACTTTAAGAACCTCCATGACTGAGCTCTTAACCCCGCACTAGGATTTCCATAAAATCCGGAAAACCTCCAAAGACTCCACTCTCATCCACTACATGCATCAATATGTGTGGGGTAATGCCCCAAAATCATGTGTATTCACATTTTAAAATGAAAGTTAATGAAAATACTTTTCTTATAATTATTATTTTAAATTATTGTTGAATAAACAAAAATAAATATCAGAAAATTCTATATTCATTAATGAAGCTATGATCTTGTATTAGTACGAGATGATTAAATTATAGATAATGAATAAAATTGTCAGTAACATAATATAGTATAGAATCTTTAATGAATGGTTGCTAGTACGGTTCACTAAACATTATGAATGGATGTTGAACATGTAAAAAATACTTCGCTGTCACGAGGAATAAAATGGACTCACCCAGGACTCATGAGAAGTATCGAGAAAGCAGAAACAGATGACTGGCTAAAGCCGTTAGACATCTCGAGAATGGAAGATCATCACCTTCAGGACGGGAACCGACATCTCCAGAACGGGAGATCATCGCCTCCAGAATGAAAACCGACATCTTGAGAATGGGAGATCATCGCCTCAAGAACGGGAACCGACATCTCGAGAACGGGAGATCATTGCCTCCAGAACGGGAACCGACATCTCGAGAATGAGGAATCATTACCTCCTGGATGAGACAGAACTTCAGAACGGAAATGAGGGTTCAGACTCACAGTCACTAAGTGGTTCTGACTAATTGGCTCGGAACCACAGAGAATTGCCATGTGATAGTGATTGATGGGAGGCTGAATGTGACGGATGCAAGATAAAGAAGAAATGAGATCTCACGAATGGGGTGATCCTAAGCCTGACCTCATCTGATATTTCGTTATTATTTGGTTGTTTTAGTGAGACCTAGAAAATGGGGGAGTTGTATATAAGGCCAATCTATTCAATAAAAAAGGAGAGATGCTTTTGAACTCTGAAGGAGTTTTGGACGTCAAGCATTTCTTGATATTTCTTTATGTATGACTAACACTCATACAAATATGATCGAGATCAATACATTTTTCCCTTAATCTTGATGAGGCCGGGAAAAATCTTTTACATTTTGGTGCTTTCATTGAGAGCCTGAAAAAAGGCTCAAGAGACCTACCCCACAAAACCATAAACATGCCTCGAACAAGATCCAACACGGCTCTAAATGGAAACAACAGGCCCAGAAACGAAGACGAGCATGCAAATTAACCAACCCCGCCCATGAAAATGCTACAGACGATCCTTAATGGGATGCATGAGATGGAAGAAAGGAATACTGAAGTGATGCATAATGCATGGAAGAATGTGCTAGAGAGAATCAACATGTTACAACAAGAACTCGTGAAAACACGAGCAGAAGTAAGCCAATGAGTGAATGATGCTGAACAGGAAACCCATTCTGAGGGTGACTAACAAGACAAAAGCTAAGGGGACCGCGAGAACGACAAGAGCATACATGAGAAGAAGAAGTCCAATCGTGAAACCTTGTGAAGGAAACTACAGGAGAGGTTCGGCAACCCCGAATCATGTCAAAAGAAGCTGTCGAGGAGCTGTTTGACCAAAAAATCATAGAGATAAAAAATCATAGGAGTACGGGAAAAAGAGATCTCGAGTCTCTTATCAGGACACCGTTAGGCCCAGAAGTCCTAGCATCACCCATACCCAAAAAATTCATCGTGCCCAGGTTCAAATGTTACGAAAGAAAGTATGATCCCATAGACCATCTCTGACGATTCAGACAAGACATGGCGCTGTACCAAAATGATGACAAACTGATGTGTATGATGTTCTCTACCAGTTTAGACGGGACGACTTTGAAGTGGTATCACTCCTTGCCAATGCACTTTATCGCTAACTTCATCATGATGTCCTTAGTTTTTATAGAATAGTACTCGACATACCGTATTGTCATGGAAGACTCGGAATATCTAATGACAATTTCCACCAAGGAATGGGAGTCCCTGCGAGAATACAATCACCACTTCAAAGATGAAATGGTCAAGATCGAGAACTGTGATGACCAGTTCGCCAAATTTTCCTTCTGACGAGGTCTGGACCCGGAATCGCCTTTCTCTGAGGACCTATCAAAGTAAAGCCCATTTCCATGGTGGAGGTTTTTCAACGAGCATGAGCTTATATTAAGTTGGAGGAAGAGAAGAGAAGTATGCGAAGAATGGTTGAACGGAAGGAAGAAGAGTCTTAGAAGCGGGAAATGAGCTCAATACCTGAAGGGAGGAAGCATGACGAAACAGAAAGAGTGGATGGGAAGAGGGCCCAACAGAACATAAATTCCCAACGGAGGCGAGATCTTGACAGGACACACCCAAGGGACAAGATCTGTACACCTTTGACCATCCCGGTCAACCAAATATAGAGACAATAAAAAATGCACCTTGGATGAAAAGACCAACATTGTTCACTAAGGAATCTATCTACAAAGACAAAGACAAATATTGCTCTTATCTTAAGAGTAACGGGCATTACACACGAGACTACTTCCAGCTCAAATAATATATTGAACAACTAATCAAAAAAGGGTAACTAAGCCAATTTGTGAAAAAAGATAAACAGAAACACGAGATTGAGAAAGACAATTGGGAATAAGATAGGAAGAATAAGGGGAAACAACCCCTCCGCATCGTCGACACGGTTATAGCATTAACTGAGCAAGAAAGGATGACAAAAAAGGAAAGGAAGATATACTGCAAACGGCCACCATTGGAAAGACATCAGCTGAAGCACTCAATTAGCAACAGGGAATCACCACTTATGTTCGGTGGCACCGATCTTGAAAATGACGAGCACCACAATGATGCCCTCGTTATTTCAATTCGGGTTGGCAACTTCTTGTTAAGGAGAGTCTTGGTAGATGAGGGAAGCACAGTAAACATCTTATATTGGGAAACCGTAGAGAAAATGTCCATGGGCGATCAAAGATTACAAGGAACATCATAACCATTGATCGGATTCAACGAAGCCATTAACTATTCAAAGGAACCCTAACGTTCCCAGTAAGCATAAACCCGTTTAACCATATGAGCGAATTCATGGTGTTGGGAACAACTTCCCCGTACAACGCAATCTTATGAAGGACTTGGCTCCACAAGATGAAAGTTGTACCCTCAACGTTCTACCAAGTGTTGAAATACATGTCCTTAGAAGGAGTGAAAAATAATAAAATGTGACCAGGCCGCAACTCGGATCTGTTCAGTAACTGTTTTAGAATCTGCAAAGAAAAAAGTCACAAAAAGGTCGAGGGACCCACGAATCTATATCAATTACAGGGAAACGGGCATGATGACTCAAGGTATGAGGCATGAGAGAAAATGAAACCCTTATGCTTAGAGAAATGGACCTAGAAGGTAACAAACATTGGTGCTTATCTCAAAGAAAGTGAAAAAAAGAATTTGATAGAATTACTAAGGGAAAACAAAGATGTGTTCGCGGCAGCTGCACAGGAAATTCTTGTCATCCCAGAAGAAATCATCTGCCACAGATTAAACACTAATCCCACTATGAAACCTGTGAAACAAAAAAATGAAGCTTCACCTCTGAGAAGAATCAAGAGATCAAAGAAGAAGTTGAGAAACTTTTAGTGGCAAGTTTCATCATAGGTGAACTACCCCGAATGACTCGCTAACATAGTAATGATGCGAAAAAGGAACTGGAGGTGGAGAATCTGCGTCGACTTAACTGACCTAAACAAAGCATGCCCCAAAGATGAATACCTGCTGCCAAGGATAGATCAGATGGAAGCTGCCACTTCTGGGCACAAACTGCTCAGCTTAATGGACGCTTACTCAGGTTACAATAAGGTAATGATGTTTTAACCAGATAAAAAAAAGACTTCCTTCATTACTGAGTGTGGCATCTATTGCTATAAAGTCATGCCCTTTGGGCTAAAGAATGTTGGCGCGACTTATTAAAGGTTGGTGAACAAAGTTTTTCGCGAGCGAATTGGAAAAAATATGAAAGTCTATGTTGATGACATGCTAATCAAAAGTAAGAATCGGGGACACCACATTCAGGACCTTAAAGAAGCCTTCTATGTTCTAAGGCAAAATTCCATGAAGCTAAACCTGAAGAAATGCAGTTTTGGGGTGTCAGCAGGAAAGTTCCTCGGACATCTAATTACACAACGGGGAATTGAAGTAAACCCGGACCAAGCGAAGGCAATTATGGAAATGAGGTCCGCGCAGAACCTCAAAGAAATCCAAGGGCTGATGACAAGAATGGCCGCCCTAAACATTTTCATCTCCAAGTCAACGAACATATGGAAACCTTTTTTCGAAAGCTTGCGGAAAAATTCTGCGAGTGATTGGAATGAAGACTGTGAAGAAGCATTTACAAAAATTAAAGAGTACCTGACTACCCCCCATTACTCTCCAAACCTATTCCAAGTGAACAACTTCAGTTATACGTAGCCGTCTCAATGGGGGCAGTCAGTGCGATCCTCATCAAAGAAGAACAGAGGAAGTAGAAGCTTTTATACTTTGTAAGTAAAAGCCTTGTAGCGACAGAAACAATGTATAAACGAATGGAGAAACTAGTATTAGCGGGTGTAACTGTAGCACGAAAGTTGAGGCCCTACTTTCAAGCCCACATCAAAGTATTGACTGAATCCCCCATTAAAATCCTTCTGAACTTGACAGAGAGAAGCAGAAGAATAGAAAAATGGTCAATTGAGCTAAACCAATACGATATCAACTATGACCCCCGAGCATCAATCAAGGGACAGGCATTAGCGGACTTCGTAGCTAACTTCACGGGAGGGGAAGTCAAACGAGAAGCTCATGAAACGGGAGAAAGTGGAGCCTAAACGCTATTTGTATACGGGGATTCAAACAAAAGAGGAGCAGGGATGGTGGCACAAACTCCCTTTGGGGAAGTATTGGAGCATTCCATCTCATCGAATTTAATGCGTCAAATAATGAAGCGGAATATCAAGCGCTAATCATGGGAATATCCCTACTACAAGAATATGAGGTAATTGAAGTTAAGTTTTCTACGATTCCATGCTGATCGTAAAACAGGTCACAGGAGAATACATAGCAAATGATGAACGGATGATAGAATACTTACAACGGGTGAAGGATCTCCTCGAAATGTTAAAAAGTTAAAAAATCCAACAAATTCCAAGAATGGAGAACAGCCATGCTGATGCTCTGTCAAACCTAGAATCTTCATTACACCTCCCTTATAGGAGGAATGTCCCATAGAAGTTTTGAAACCAAGCATCTCACTCCCTTTAACTAACAATGCCGATATAGAAATTGAACAGGAGCCTAGTTGGCAGGACAACATAATCCACTTGCTTGAAAATGGAATGCTTCCTAAAGATAAACTGCTTGCCAAAAAGACACGACAACAAAGTATCAGGTACACAATGGTTAAAGTGATTCTATATAAGAAATGTTTGTAGGACTATACCTATAGTGCCTACTAGAAAAAGAAGCCCAGTATGTACTAGCAAAAATTCATGAGGGCATGTACAGAAACCACATCAGAGGCAGATCACTAGCCCATAAAATCATGAATGAAGCATACTACTAGCCCCAAATGCATCAAGACGCGAAACAGTATGCGAAAAATGTTACAAGTGTCAGCGTTCCGCGCCCATAACAAAAAAGGCCCCTGGGGAACTCAAAAATGTGGTTAGTCATTGGCCGTTCATGCAATGGGTCCTAGACATTGTTGGACCACTCCCATGGTGCCCGCTAAAAAATGCTTCTTGTTAATTGCAACGGACTATTTCACTTAGTGGATCGAGGCCGAAGCCTTCGCCAGAATTCATGACGAAGAGGTAAAATGGCTCCTATGGAAGAACTTGGTATAAAGGTATGAGATCCCCTAAATCTTGGTATCAGACAACAGACCTCAGTTTACCGGAAGCTTAGTAAGAACATTTTGTAAAGATCTGAAAATCAAGAATCGCTTCTCCACGCCTTATTACCCCTAAGGGAACGGACAAGCGAAAAGATCAAACCGAGTCATACTTGATAATCTGAAGAAGCGTCTAGAATCCGTAAAAGGAAAATGGGTAGAAAAGCTACCCGCGGTCCTATGGGCATACATAACGACCCTGAGAGAAATAATGGGAGAAACCCCGTTTGCATTATCGTACGAAGTAGAAGCAATCATCCTCATAGAAATTGGGAGCCCCACCATTAGGTTAGAACTAAACGAATAACAAAATGGGGAGCTCCTGAAAACGGTCATGATGAACTAGAAGGAAGAAGAGAAGCGGCCCCTATCAGAATGACCCGTTACACTCAGAAATGAGATCTTATTTTCAGAAGAAAAAAAAGTGAGGAAACGGGGATTCTAGAACTGGTCCTCTAAAAAATTTTCCAAATGGAAGGAAAACTCGGGCCAACATGAGAAGGACCATACATCGTCCGTAAAATAGGAGGAAGTTGTTATTACCACCTGGAAACGGGTGAAGGAACAGAATTGCAGAAACCATGAAACACAATTCATCTGAAAAAAATTTCGTGTAAAGAATGTAAAATACCCATTATAATCAGACATATTCCTCGTACTTCTTCCTCAAAAGTTTTCCAAGCAAAAATAGTAGCGTCGAACTTCTCTCCTCAGCCGGACTACTACTGACAATAGAATTAAGGGCATAAAAGATCGTAGGGAGGGGTAGTTCATAAGTCTTACTCTTAGAAGGAACTTAGGGCGTAAAAAATTTTGGGAGGGGCAGTTCGTAAGTCCTACTCTTAGAAAGAACTAAGGGCATAAAAAGTCATTGGGAGGGGTAGTTCATAAATCCTACTTTTAGAAGGAACTAATGGCATAAAAAGTCATTGGAAGAGGCAGTTCATAAGTCCTACTCTCAGAATAAACTAAGAGCATAAAAAGTCGTTGGGAGGGACAGTTCATAAGTCATACTGTTAAAAGGAACTAAGGGCATAAAAAGTTCTTGGGAGGGGTAGTTCATAAGTCGTATTCTTATAAGGAACTAAGGACATAAAAAGTCTTTGGGAGGGGCATTTTACAAGTCCTACTCTTAGAAGGAACTAAGTGCATAAAAAGTCTTTGGGAAGAGAAACTCATAAGTTATACTCTCAGAAAGAACTAAGGATATAAAAATCATTGGGAGTGGCAGTTCATAAATCCTACTTCTAATAGAAAAACTCAGGACATGAAGAATCATTTGGGGCATCCCATAAATCCTACTCTCAAATGGAAATAAGACTAAAAATGTGGAAACAGGAAACTCCCAATGAGCCCACTCCATCATAAAATAATTACAACAAATAGATGGGAGAACGGACCCATTACGTTGCAATAAGAAAGGGAACTCCAATCTCAACGGAAAGAAAGTATAAACATCCAAAAATAGGTAAACATACTTTTGTCAAGGCAAATTTTTTTTGTCACGAGAAAAAATCTTAAAGAAATAGAAGAATGGGTACGAATAAAGGGGAGCTAAACTCTTTACACCTTTTTGAAGCGTTACCTTTCACAAAATAGCCAAGGAGATAACTCTCAAAAAATTCATTAAGTGTTGGAAAGCATGGGAATTTCTTGGATAAAAATTTTTGCTTAGTGTTTCCTTGCAGGAAGGATAAGTTATCACCATTAGAAAAGACATGAAGCACATATTACAAAAAGATCACTTCATTAAAAAAAAACTACAAAGTAAGACGGAAAGGACAAAATAGAAAGGTAAGAATTACAAAGGAAAAATCGCCAAGAGCTAAGTTTCCCCTTCGTGAGTAACTTCAGGAGGAACCTCTGAGGTGGCAACTAGGGTCTCTGTTATGGGGTCAATGGAATCTTCAGGAGGAGGAACGAGAGGAATATGAGGAGTTTGGTCAGACTTAACGTCGCGATACCCCAAAGAATAGGCCATCTTCTCAACCCTGTTGAAAATGGCTTGGTACTGACCATCGAGGCCCATTTCCTGCTCTTTCACTTCGGCTAGAGCCACCTCGGTTGAGGTCAACTTAATCTCTGTTGTGGATAACTTAGCCTCAGTCTTAGCCAACTTCCTTTCAACTATTACTAGATTTTCTCCGCTGGCTTCGACTACCATCTCCGCTTCCATCAGAGATGCTTCCAACTTCACCCTTTTAGGTCAGTAGTCAAATGGGCATTAGCTTGTCGCAACTCAGTCTCAACCCCTTTTAGACTCTCCCATTCAGCAAGGACCGCATCATGAACCTGGTTAATTTCCTAAACCTCATTTACGCAACTCGCCAGTTGGAGCTCCATAGCATGTAAATCAGCTTGGAGCCCGTTATGATAAGTTAGGGCCTGCCATGGAGAAATAACTAACTGATTGGTTGAAGATTTGCAAACCAAAAGAAAAACTGAACGAGAATATTTAAAAGTTTTTTACATGTATTAGACCATGACTAAGGCCAACGATTTTAGCCATAACGGACATCTGACGCAGTGCAGCCGAATCCACATCTGACCTGATCCCCTTTGTGATAACATGTGAAGAAGGAGGATCCTTCAGGAAGCTTATCGAAGCTCTAACGGGTGGGGCCTCTGAGAAATGCACCCATTTCTAAAGACTGTTGTCCTCCACAGGTGCGCTTTGAGAACTGGCGGGAGCTGAAGACGACCTTCGAACAAGCGAAGGGGGAGAAGATGTGGTGTCCTCCCGACCCGGGATATTCTCACTAAACGGGATCGAAGGATCAATCGAGGCAGATGGTGGCACAACAACTAGAACGAGAGGAGGAGGAACTAGAGGCACAGACCTTCGTGGAACACTGGTAGTCCCAATTTTACGACGGACGCTCATCTCCTTCCCACCGACGCTCCCAAACAGATCACTCTTAAGATGTTTTGACATCTCATGCTCATTGTAAGTGAAACTGAAGACTACGACTTGATCTTCGGCCTCCTTCTGCGCAGCTTCCCGTTGAGCCTCACGCTCCATTTCTTCCTGGTTAAAATCCTCTTCTTCCCATTCTGACTTCGAAGCCTTGGAAGAACTTGTCCGAACTACCAGACGGAAAAAAGGAGTGGGGATCACAACAGGGATAGCCCAAGCAATTTATATTGCTAATGTTGAAGGAGGAACGAACTCGGCAACCAGGACGGGTGTGATAGTGACGTCGATCTCTCTCCTTGGATCAAGAAAATCTCTCTAGTCCCATTCGGGACAACTATAAGTGGCACGAAGATGAGCTGTAACGTCTTTTGGGACAAATGACTTTTTGTTTTGGTTAGAATCTGCACGAAGAAACAAGATACATCAGATCACAAAAAAAAGAAGTAGACAAGAAATGAGAAAACAAAGAAATAAGGAGCTCAAGCTACTTACTAAACTCTCCCCTGAACTGAGGAATGGTCCAGCGGCCGTCACTACCCCAATTCTCATTAATCCAGAGGGTCCTTTCATCCCAGCCTTTATCCCCAAGCGGCAAATCAATAACTAAGCCTCCCCGTATCTCGGTGGCATGTGGGGCCTGGTAATAAGAAGTACTACGTCGCCTAACCAAATATATGGTGCGTATCTCATCTACTCCTGTGGAGAAATTATGCCTCATATTGAGGGCTTTTATACCTAAAAAAATTCTATGCGTACTAGGAGTGAATTGCGAGGGAGTCGGGCAAAATGTACTAAGAAATTCCTGAAATAAGAGAGAAAAATGAAGTTTTAAACCTAATTCTATATACATGGGGGGCTAAGAAAACCTGGTACAGAGGATTACAAGGAAAAGATTTGGGTATCACATCCCTGAAATCGCAAGTAACATCAAATGGGAAGGCATCTTTATGAAGGGCAATAAAATGATCGAACTCTTCCTGATTCCTAACCAAGGGGACCGTAACCCAAAACAGTTTTTCCGTCATAACTAAACCAAGAAAGGAAGGAAAAAAGGACACGAAGAAGAAGAAAGGAGATGGAGAACTTACAAAGTAAGGATTAAACGTGAAAAAATAAAATGTGGAAGATTAAGGCCCTATATACGTGTAGCGGACATAAAAGCTTGGTTCAAAAAGTTTAATGAATTCAAATTGAAAAGATTTTGACAGACGGCGCGCATAGAGAAGGATACGTGATGAATGGATATGTCAAATCTGCTTAAAAGGCAAACTAGTGATGACATGATAGCTGGATAAAGGGAAACCTAACGGATCAGAAATGCACATGACATGAGAGCCGTAAAACGAGGCAACACATAGAGAATAAAAAAATGAAGGCCACGAGCGTGCGTGTCACGATGGGATAAAACAAAAATAAAAATAAATGAAGTTTCTAAGGAATGTGTCAGTAACCCAACAAATGAGGCAATGATGGTACATTATCTCATTATTTGAAAATATTTATGACCTTTCTTGCATAACACTTAATATGTTGCAGAATAAAAGAGGATCCTGAATTGATGAAAGTAGATCAAGAATAGTCCTTCTCCAAAAAATGGGATGCGGGCTGAAAATATTCATTGCACATCGACGAACATCCTTGAAATTCAATGGGGGCAAATGAACAGGTAAAAATACTTCACTGCCACGAAGAAGAAAAAGGGACTCGCCCAGGACTCATGAGAAGTGTCGAGAATACAGAAACGGATGACTGGCTGAAGTCGCGAGACATCTCGAGAACGGAAGATCATCGCCTCTAGAACGGGAACCGACATCTCAATAATGGGAGATCATCACCTCCAGAACGAGAACCAACATCTCGAGAATGGGAGATCATCACCTCTAAATGGAAACTGGCATCTCGAGAACGGGAGATCATCACCTCCATAACAGGAACCGACATCTCAAGAAATGGGGAATCGTTACCTCCTAGATGAGACAAAACTTTAGAACGGAAATGAGGGTTCAGACTGACTGTCAAGTGGCTATGATTGATTGGGTAAGACTGCATCATTTGGATAAGACAAATTGATAAGTCACTAAGCGATTCTGACTAATTGGCTCGGAACTACAGGGAACTGCCATGTGATCATGATTAATGGGTGGGTGAGTGTGACAGATGTAAGATAAAAAAGAAATGAGATCTCACGAATGAGGGTGATCCTAGGCCTGACCTCATATGATATTTTCATTATTATTTGGTTATTTTAGTGAGACCCAGACAATGAGGAAGATATATATAAGGCCAATCTATTCAATAAAAAAGGAGAGAGACTTTTGAACTCTGGAGGAGTTTTGGACGATCAAGCAAAACTTTATGTATCACTGACACTCATACATTTCATCGAGATCAATATATTTTTCCCTTAATCTTGAGGAAGATGGGAAAAACCTAGATGTGATCTAGATCTTGATCATTGATGTGGATATACATTTTAATGAAAATACTTTATATAATAAGATTATATGACAGAACTGATGTGAATTAATATCTTTATTAACTTGTCATTTATCATAAAAATTTAATACACATCAATCTGGTGATCATATGTAGATCAGTCTAAATCCTGAGTAGTCATGAACTCCTATACATATTTACTGGATCTTTTGATTCACCCGTTAAGGTTTGTTTGTAAAACATGCTAGTGACTTTTTTTTGGAGATTTAGTGATTTGGATGGCTGGGAACATGATCTTACAAGATTTGGAATCCAAGCTCTCCTAACAGATCGGATATTAGTTCCCTTAAGTGTTAATTCTAGAACTGAATGGTTATTGAGCTCAAATGTATATTATAAATTAACCATTCACTAGTGAATTAATAGTATTTAAGCATCAAGATGTAATTAGAAGGGTAAAATGATAATTTTGATTGGCTCTAATTTACGAACCAATAATTGAAATACAAAACTACGTGAAATTATTACATCAATGGACTACACGAGAATACTCTGTAAATACATTTTATAATCTCTAAGATTGCAATTCCATATTTATAGTGGAGTAATAATGAAATTAATAAATAAGATTATTTAATTAAAAAGTTTAATTAATACTCTTATTTATTGGATCTTGGGATTATACGTTCATGGTCTCCAAGTCACGTCTGTACTATGCACTTTAGGTGTGAGTATTCAAGACATTAGAAAATGATTGACTTGCAAAATGAATTTTTCTTTTGGGACAAATACATAACTATGAGATAATTATGTGTGATTAATTAATTAAATTATTTCTATTAATTTTCATAAATTATATATAAATAATTATATCGATTATTTTTTAATTATCAATAAGTGAGACAGTATATCTAATTTGTCAAATTAGATAATGTTAAATTATTATTAGATAATAATTCAAAATTTAAATCAATTAAATCTGTTATTTGTTAACTAACAGATAAGGTAGTTGATATGAAAAATCAGATAAGTTAATTTTGAATTAACTGATATCTAAATATTTATCTGATTAAAATAAATATTTAATTTACAGTAATTGTCACGTATCAATTATTGATCAGGAATCAGTGATTGACGTGAACTACTATAGTGCCGTGAGGCACTATGATGGCTCACGGCAACTGCAGTACCATGTGGCTCTGCAGTTGTGCACAAACTGCAATGGGTTCCACTGCAATGGTAATTTTGAAATTAAATATTATTTTTAGTTTATCCCTAAAAATATGATATGCTATTATCTAGAAAATATATAGATATTATTATATTGGGCTCAATGTTGATGGTGAGAAAAGAACACAATTGTTATCGGGGTGAATTTTCTATGTGATTAAAAAGTTTATTAAAAACTCTGAAGGAATAATCATCGTATTCTCTCAGATGGTTGTCTGACTAAAGGATTGTCTGGCTAAATTAATCATTCTCTTCTCTAATCTCATGTGTTGAGTACATCTAGAGACAGAAAAATGTCTTTGAATTATTTTACGTGCTCATGCACGTCCTGGTGTGTTTGAGGATTGACTTAAAAGATCTTGATGTAGATTTCGAAATTCGCTGTTCGTAGAAATGAAGGATCATTGGTTTGCGATGATGTTTGATATAGACTACAAAATATATATGATTTCTTATCCATGTATGTCTTAGATTTAATATATATATATATATATATAATGGTCATGATTGAAAAGAATTTTTAAGTAAAAATTTTTATTTTAAAAATCATTGCGTCGCGCTTATTTTTTTTTACCGAAATAAATTCATTTTTATAAATTTTTAAAAGTCACACATTTCCGTCGCGCGATCACCGTGTTTCATCACCGTGTTTCCAACAACATTACTTTGAGAATAAGTCTTAATAGTCAAATTAACATCTCTTCCAAAGACTCATGATACCTCTTTTTAAGCCAACCCGGTCAACAAAGAACCCATTTGTCAGAACCAATTTCCTTTTAAACGCTTCAGCCTTCACATAATTCAACTTTGTTTCCATAATAAATAAAACCTTGGGATAATTACTTTACGCTAATTGACCCAAAAGCTTGGAATGCCCGAGATTTTCTTAATCTCGAAACATTCCAAATCAAAATTTTCATGCCGCATAGCGAGCTCCCTCATCAAAGCTCGCTGCATGGGATGGTAAATCCATAGGTGAAATTTTTATCTTTTTTGATGATCCACTTTCAAACTGTGAAGTTTTCCTTTTGTGGTCCATGTTAGCGATTCTAGAAGAATTGCATGTTCTCTTAAAGGTTGAGGAACAGTCTTTGTCTAATCAAACCAAGAAGCATGAGACCCATATGCAGACTATTGCTCTAATGGCCAACACCTCTCGAGGAGGAAATAATCAAAGGGGTCGTGGTCATTTTCAATCAAACCGTGGAGGTCGTGGCAGTAATTTTGGTTCAGGGAGGTCTTTCAACAATCATGGAAACAATCAAAGAAAATATGGTTCTGGTTTGCTTCCTCTTCCAAATCTCTCTTCTAGTCAATTTTCTTCTAACAATACTTCTGCCTTTCAAAATGATCAAAGGCCTCAGTGTCAAATCTGCTCCAAGCATGGTTACACTGCCATAGATTGTTTTCATTATATGAACTACTCCTACCTAGGCAGACACCCTCATGCTAAGCTTGCAACCATGGCAGTCACCTATATGGAAATCAGCCTGAAGCAAACAAAACCAATTCTTGGATAACTGACACGGGTTGCAAGTTCATCTCACCAATGATCTTTCAAATTTGACAACCTCTCAACAATATAATGGTAAAGATTATGTCATTGTGGGAAATGGCCAGCCTCTTGATATCTCTCATCTGGGTTCAAGTCATTCATTCATTGATTCTTTATGTGCCTCATTTAACTGCCAACTTGCTTAGTGTTTATCAATTTTGTAAAGATAACAATTGTTCATTTTCATTTGATGTTGATATGTTCTTTATTCAGGATAAAGCTTCAGGAAAAATTCTCTACATAAGACCAAGTAATGATGGAATATATCCTCTTTCTAACACTACCCAACATACATACTCAATCTACCAACCAAAAATATTACTTTTCTTGGCAGCAAAGTTTCTAGTTCTCTTTGGCATGATAGACTTGGCCACCCTTCTGACTCTATTCTTTTAAACACTCTTCATAGGGCTAGCTAACATTCCTTTTCTTACTTCTAGATCTTGCATATATACTAGTTGTATAAAGGATAATATGATTAAACTTCCCTTTTCTTTATCTCATATTGTTACTCATCAACATCTTGACTTGTTGCATGGTGATGTTTAAGGTCTTACTCCTACTCTGTCTATTGAAGGTTATAAATACTATGTTTCTTTTGTTGATAATACAAGTAAGTGCACTTGGATTTTTCCTCTTTGTCTTAAATCTGAAGTTACTACTGTTTTTAAAGCTTTATTTCCCTTTGTTGAAAACTTGTTGACCTCTAAACTTAAAATTTTACATACTGATGGTGGAGTTGAATTCAATAATACTACTTTGTATAATTTTCTTGTATCTAAAGGAATACAACCTCATTTAACTTGTCCTTATACCCCATAACAAAATGGGGTGACTGAACGTAAACATAGACATATAGTTGAAACTGCTCTTAGTATGATGTTAATGCTTATGTTCCTCTTTGTTTCTGGTATCTTGCCTTTTCTGTTGCTATTTTTCTTATCAACAGGTTACCTTCTCCCTCATTAGACAATGTTTATCCTTATGAAAAGCTATTTGGTAAGCTTCCTACCTATTCCTTTTATAAAATGTTTGGTTGTGCTTGTTATCCCCTATTCAAGCCCTATAACACACACAAATTACAACCTAAGTCTTCACAACACATATTTTTAGGGTATTCTCTACACTCAAAATGTTATATTTGTTATAATCCTTTACCTTAAAACATTATTTCTAGATATGTTATATTTGATGAGGACTATTTTCCTTTTACTCTCTATACTATTTTTGAGTTTGCTACAAAAACTGTCATACTTCTAATGATTATCTTTCTTTTTACTGTCTAATAGCAATAACAATTTTCTCTCTCATGCTCCCACTAAATCTGCTGCTATTATTGATGTTTTTACCACTGATAATTCTGAAAACAATGTTCCTTCTTCTTCTGGTTCTGTTGCTCCTAATGATAATCTATTGACTACTGGTAGTTCAGTTTTGCATAATTCTGAAAATTTACTGAGTATGCCTTTATCTGATCACAACATAGCCTATTTGCTTCCTATCTTTATTGTTTCTATTGTTGGTTCCTATATCTGTTTCTCAACCTGTTTCTTCTCATTCTGGCAATATTCATAGTATGCAGACTAGAGCCAAATCTGACATTAATAAAAAGAAAGTCTACTTAGCTAGCTCTCAACCTATTAAACCTATTTGCTTAGATACTGAGCCTAGTTCCTTCACTGTTGCCAGTAAACTTACACAATGGAAAAATGCTATAGTTGAAGAGTTCAATGCTCTTCAAAGACAAAGAACATGGACCTTAACTCTTCTTCCTCCTAACACAAATTTAGTTGGTTGAAGGGGTTTATAGGCTTAAACATAATCCTGATGGATTAGGCTAGATTAGTTGCCAAATGTTTCCATCAGTAACCAAGTATAGATTATACAGAAACTTTTAGTCCTATTGTAAAGACCACTACTGTTAGAGTAATTTTATCCCTTGTTGCTTAAAACAATTGGAAATTACATCAATTAGATGTTAAAAATGCTTTTATTCATGGTAATCTCTACGAAGAAGTTTATATGTCTCAACCTCAAGGGTTTGTTATCCCAACTATGTTTGTAAGCTGCACAAATCATTATATGGTCTCAAACAAGCCCTAAGAGCTTGGTTTGAGAAATTTACATCATATTTGCTTAATCTTGGCTTTATTGCTTCAGTTGCAGATAATTCATTGTTCATTTATAAATCTGGATCTTCTGTAATTTATTTACTGTTATATGTTGATGATATTGTTCTTACTGGTCCTAATACTGAATTAATTGATAGTTTGATATCCAACCTAAGGAATGAATTTGATATGACAGATTTAGGTTCTGTTAAATTCTTTCTTTGATTATAAATAAATCAATCTCAAAATGGTATATTTGTCTTTCAGCAAAAATATACACTTGACTTACTAGGAAATGCTAGTTTATCTAATGTTAAATCTTGCAAAACTCATCTCTCCATTAAAACCAATCTTTATGATACTAATGCTCCCATTCTCTCTGATCTAACAGGTTACAGAACATTAATTGGAGGGCTTCAATACCTCACATTCTCACGACCTGACATCAGTTTTGCAGTTAACAAAGTCTTCCAGTTTATGCATAATCCCACTATTGTCCATCTTGCTGCTGCCAAATGCATTCTTCGTTGTTTAAAAGGAAGTTCAGATCTTGGCATCCTTTTTCAACAAGGCCGACTCCGGCTCACTGCCTTCAGTGACACAGACTGGGCTGGAGACTCCCAGGATTGTCGGCCTACTTTAGGGTTCATTATATTTCTTGGCAACAATCTAATTTCTTAGTCAACTAAGAAACGGACTATTGTTTCCAGATCTTCAACAGAATTTGAATATCGAAGCTTAGCCACCACTGTTGCCGAGCTCTCGTGGATAAGACAATTATTAAAAGACTTGCACATTCCATTTAAGCTTCCCCACAAATTTGGTGTGACAGTATATCTTCTATTTCATTGGCTTCCGACCCCGTATTTCATGGTAGAACGAAGCACATAGAGATAGATTACCACTTTATTCGTGAAAAGGTGGTATAGAAAGATTTGAAAGCCAGTTATGTTTCATCAATGAATCAATTAGCTGATTTAAGCCATTAAATTTTTCCGTGCTTACTTCTTTGAGGAACAAACTGATGCTAAGCTATCACTCAGCATCAGTTTGAGGGGGGCTAGTTAAGTATTAAAATACAAGTTTATTCTTTACCTTTTAACCTTCGTTATTTTAGGTTGACCTTTGGTTAGGTTAACTCAAGGTTATTATCTTTTTTAGCCAACATAGTTGTAATTAATCTGTTTGAGATCTCTCAGCTGTGTTAATAGTGAATATCTTTTTTGTCTTTCTTCTTCGAGCTCTCTCCTTTCTTTCTTATTTTTTTTCTCTTCTTTCTGATCTCTGTTCCTCTGATTCTTTGTCTAAGTTTTCACACCTGGGCAATATCACCCCCTATTTTGTCCTTTCCCGCAGTGCTCCCATCTCCCACTATGCAATTGTTTTAAGCTACACGTACCCTCCATTTTCTCTATGTCACATAGCCACCCTACACTATTCATCTATGCTCCCTGTGGACCTATGTCCCTTCTGCCATGGTGTCCATTTCTAATAGATGTCATTTCCTTAGATGCTCCTCCACTAAGAGATTTTTTTCCAGTTTGCTGTGCAAGCTCTGACTGGCTGGAACCCTCCGACAACACTTTTCTTTCACCCATAATAGACTGAGGAGTCCATGGCTTTCTCGTTCCTCCTTCCCACACGCGCATCCAAGCTACATAAGGCAGTTTCCCACTTCTGCCATGTTGGCTATCTAAGATTTTTTCATCTTCTATTCCAGTCTTTTGCCACATGACATAAGAGACCACATTTGTAACAAAGGTCCGGCAGTCTTTCATAGGAAAAATCCGTCCATATGGGTTCACTCATTTTCCTAGGTTTAATTTTCATGCCTCTCCGAAATGTCTTTCGAATGTCTAAGACCACTCTAATACGAAAGTATCTACCCCAACAGTCTCCATCCAGGCTTTCATCAACTTCAACAAACCTCCCTATAGTATTTGCTATAGATTCTTCCATGGTCGATGACGTTAGACCGAATGGGAGGTTATGTATGCGAATCCAAAATTTTACTTCCGAGATATCAATCTTAGATGGTTATATTGCAGCATCCATTTCTCCCAAGACTATCAATTATGATTTATCGAAGTGTCAAGGTTCATTTATCAAAACCCTTTTTTGTCTATCACGTGCCAAAACTACACTACGAACATCCCCCACTTATCTCTCTGATAATCGCACCTTTTCCCCGGCTTCCAGAGATGGAGAAGGGTAGTTTTCATATCCATTTTATTCATCTGTTTTCTCGAAAGAACTCTAAAAATAAGATAAAGATTTGGGTCTAGAGTATTACCATGTTTTCCTTCATCCAGCTCAAGGATGTCATTTTCCTCCGCTGTTAAGGATAGCGCTTTGCAGAGATTCTCCACTTCCTCCATAGCAAGAGGATAACCCTAAGCACAAAAAACGTAAGAAATTTTCCACACTCCACTCAGAAGGAAGACATTCTCACCTTGAGAGAAACTCTCCTTATAGAGAGAGGTCTTAGTATATCATACAACTATACTAGTTTGATGTAAAAATAGCATAAAATATAATTATTTTAAATATTGGTTAGTCACGAATATTAAATATTATAATATTTTCTCAAATTTTAGTTTGACTTTAGCTTCAAAAATTCTATTATCTATAATTTTTGTTTATCTACTAATTATTATCATATTTTAATCTCTCTGTTGTTTTCATATGGTCCATAGCTTGACATCAATGTAATGCATAAAGATGTTCATTAATATGAGATACAAAAGACTTCCTTGTGGTATGCCCTTCGTTTGGGGAAAAATTCTGATGCATTAGGAGTATCGAATCTCTCTGGTATTCTTCCACACAAGTTTTTGACACATGGATAATTAATCCATATCATTTTTCAACTCATACATAACCAACATCTATTTATGTTTATCTCCAATTAACTTTCACAATTCTTTCTCACTCCAATTTTATTACATTCAATTTAGATTCCACTAAATTATGTAATTTTCTATTTGCTTATGAAAATTTTGATTATGATACTCTTCATTTAGTTTTACAGTATTGTGCTTTTATTTTTCTTAAAAAAATATTATGAATTAAATTACCCAAACAATTCCATGTAAGGAAATTGGTTGATAGATAAAAGAATAATAATATTTTTTTGTGTTTGGATGGCAAAAAACTGTGAAGATTTTGTTGAAGTAATTAGAGGAAAGGAAGTAGTGGAGAGTTGGAGAGAGCCTCTGAAAATTAATCGAAGATATACGGAAGTTAGTTGTGTATGAGTTGAAAAATGACATAGATTAATTATCCATGTGTCAAAAATCTGTGTGGAAGATATCAAGAGATTCAGTACTCCTGGTGCACTAGAAACTTTCTCCTTCATTTGGGATGCGAGAACTTTCTCAATTTCAACATAACTTATCATTTTAGAGTTGATATAACAAATTACATTAGCGAACTTTCTATCTATATGAAAATAGAAAGAGATAGATGACGAACAGAATCTCTCAAAATATATATTTAAATTTGATAAGTCTTGTTTTGTAATATTTATTATAATACAGTCCAGTCAAACCACTAACATGTGCAATTTGTATTAGTTTGTAGGATGTTACATTTTAAATTGCAGGATCGAATTAATTAACAAGGGCTCATTACCATGTTAAACATAAGATAATATTAATCATTACTGTCATATCTTCTATGCCGTAATTCAATTGATATTAATCATTACTGTCATGTCTGTCCTAATTTAGCAATCATGGAAGATATAAAATTGAGAGATAAGTAAGAGAATTAAGAGAAAAGTGGATCAAAATCCTCAAGTAGTCAAACAAATTTCTAGCTGTATTTATCTCTCCATATCCCAATGCATTTAAACAATATAAAATGCTTATCTTACCAACCCTACTAATTGATATATCTCTTGCGGCTGTTCAAAAATATTAACAGTATCAAAAATGAAATTGAACAAGTGGACTAGATTTTAGGGAAAATAATGTACCCTGACATCGGGGATGGTGACACCTTAGTCAGAATCAATACTCAACGTTCATATATGATTGTTTTCTGAAAAGGTTTTACGAATTTCCCGCTAATTTACGGATGGTAGTGAGATTTAAGCCTAAATATTTGCCCAACTTCAATCATGCGTGTAACACATGATTGTTTCATTAGCATTTACTAAGGGCCTTATACGGACTACGAGTATCTGTTTTTAACTGGTGTCCCCGACCGTCTAATGTCAAGCATCAAGTTCAGTGACTAAAATGTCATGTTTTAAAATTTGGGGCATAAAGTGTCCAAATGTCTAATGATAAAGGGGACGTGGAGGGATTTTTGAGTATTGTACAGTAATTTTGAAAAATAATAATTAAAATATGATATTTTTGAAACTAATTTCAAAAATAAGATAACTTAAGACACATAGGACGAAAACGTCTTTGCAAAAGACACATTCGGGGTGGCGTGGTCCAAATATGGACCAGGTAGAAGGCGTCTTTGTAAAAGATTCATTCCACATTTTCCTTTGATACCCGCAACCGAAAGCAGAAGCTTATCTCACAGCCCGCCAAGAAGAAGACAGCCCCTCAGCCCGCGAACAAGCCTCCCCCCTGTCGTTCAACTGGATCATGTTCTAAGACAATTCGGTATGATTCAACGTGTGCCTGAGCCATGTGGTACCGAAAGACGGTTGCATGACATAGACTTAACGGGGAGAAATGAACTAAATTGGGGCATCCAACATCAGGCATACATTAAGAGATGAGATGAGCGTAGGACACACATTGTTGACGGGCACGTGGATGAACATGAATATGATAGCTCATATATGTTATGGTATCAAAGAATCACACGGCGATACATAACTCAACAGATAACATTATATGATTTAATGGTAACTTTTTTATTAATTTATGTAATTAATGAGGCTTATATGGTCATTTAATAAGTAACTTATATAATGTCTTTTTATCTACGCAGACCTAGAGTCTGAATAATATTAATAATTTGATACTTGATGATACTGAGTCGTCTTGGATAATCCCTCGAATCTGTAATGTGTGTGAGACAGCCGCACAAACAATAAGACAAGCGAATGTGGCTTATCAAGTTCCTTTGTCTCGAAGGCATGGAGTGCACAACTCATCTCAAAGAAGTCAACAAGAATCACACATGCCTCGAGACGAACAATTTATATCTCAGCAAGAGCTATACACACAGCCAGTCTTTTATACATTTGGAGGTGAGTCAGTTACTCAACTTGGTTCTACTTCTGAACCATTTCATCAACCTCAACGGCGTAGATGAGGATGAGCTAGTGCTCTTGGAGGAGGAGGTAGAAGACGTGCCCGAAACTTGCCTATTATATAAGATACTCCTATTGTGAATGAAGACTTACATATTATGGAGGAAGACCCACCTCTTATTATAGAGGAAGAAAGTGTAGCAACAGTTATTATAGAGGAAGGTCCATCATCACAAGTAACTCAACTACAAACATATAAAAGACGCCCAAGAAGAATGACAAGACGACCACCGTGTGAAATGTGATTGATTTATATTTTTTATATTTGAATTTTTGTAGAATAATATAAAATATAAAGTCATAAAATTTGTTAAAAATGTATCTTGTTTCATTGATAATGTGTGATAAAATTATAAAATGTTCTGTAGCATGGATGATTTTTGTATACAGGGTTGTGTTGTAAGTTGTGTCGTCGATTTTTGTAAGATGGGGAACATCTGCACTGAATAAAAGACGCCTTCAGGCTGCACTGAAGGTGTCCTTTGCAAAAACGCCTTTAAGCTACACTGAAGGCGTCTTTTGTAAAGACGTATTTTGCCAACTTGAAGTCGTTTTTACAAAAGACGCCTTCCGACGTGGTCATTTTTACCATAGTTTTGAGTTTCAAAATTAAATTATTTTCAGAATTTATTTTAAAAATCACATTGAAGCTAGAAATACGCCTGGAGGCATTAAACATTTTTTCATAATAAGTCTTCTTAACTAAATGATGAATTTGAGGGGTTGCTTTTAAAATTAACTATTATAATCTTATATCTTTTATATATATAAAGTTGAGTATGTTAGTCTCTCATGATGCCACGCGTCAATTTATATCAACTCTAATTATACCACATGTCAATAGTATATTTGATATGTTTATATTAAATATGTTGCCATATTAAACATATAAAAATAATAATTATAATCAATGCATCATTAGTGGATTTCTTTTGCAACAATTAATTTAGTGTGAATTTCTTGCATTGTGAAGAGAAAATATTTTTTTAGAATTTAGTTATTCATTTTTATTAAAAAGAACATGTTAAAAATATAAATTAAATCTTATTTTTATTTTAATTTGTTCACCAGTATACATATAAAATTATGAAAAATTAATCTTATTCACCAGTATAAACTTATTTAAAATATGTTTTTCTTGAAGGTAATTGTTAATATGTTATTATAATAAAGCTACCAATGTGCGGTTTATATTTGAAATAAGTTTATAGAATATTTGATAAAATATAAAGACGTGAAATGATTGAAATTATTCGAAAATTAAGTTTATAGATATTTTTATCATAGTAGTAATGTTATTTTTAATAAATTTAGATTTTGTAATGATTTTTACTTTAAAAAGATTATTTACTCTAAATCTATAATCCAATTAATAATTCTATTTTATTCAACCCAACAAGTTTGAAGAATATATTTTTATAATTTAGTTATTGTTATAATCATTACGAGTCACAATAAAATTCAATCACACATTACTACATTCAATTCATACGTTCTCTACCCTCTTTTACAACTTAAAATAATAAATCTTATATATAAAGTTTGGTATAAACACTTTAAAATGTGTCATGTGTACATATTCATCTCTTCTCTAAGTAACATTTGTTTATACGTCTCACAAATGAATACCTTATAATTAATTTTTTTAATACTAAGTTATAATTAAAAGGACAATTTAACTAATATTTATATTAAGCATTACCACGTCATAAATATCTCATTTAATTATCATTTATTTTATTTTCTATGTAATATTAGATACATATATTCTTAATTATAAAAACTAATAATAATTAAATACCCAAAATTATTTGACTGGAACCTTATTATACAATCTATATTATTTCAATTTCCTCGTGCAATCTTATTTTTTCGTGTCATATTTTTAATGAAAACTCCTTTATTTTTCAAAACTAAGAAATCTTAGGTACCTCTCTCCTTGCCCTACATTTTTAACTAACTCTTTCAATTTCTAATTTGTATATACACATAAATCTTATATATACACACACATAAAATTGGAAATGAAAACTTCTCATTGCTTCAAGTGTCTATACCCAGTTTTGGTGTTTCATGATGAACCCTATATTTAATTGTTAGTTGAATATATCTAAAACTTAATTAACTACTAATTTACACACATATATTAAATTATTAAAAAAATTTATAATTGCTAGATACCATAAGTTAAATTAATTGATTGTAAAATATGAAACTTTCTATAATTTTTCATTATAAGTTAAAAACTTTTATTTGACAATATCATTCATTAGCGAAAATTGTATTATGAAATAATTTTAGGTAACAAAGTTATACAATACTGTATAGAAATAGTAAATGGCAGATAAATAATAATCTCTAATTAAGCTGAATAATTATTTTTTTATTTATTTTTATCACTTTATTAATTCAATCGAAAATTGCTCGACTTTTACAAAGAAAATATACTTATAAAGGTGTTTCAACTTATTTAATATCATATCATATAATATCAATCCTAGAAATCTTCATTAATAAGAAACTTGTTCACTAATACATTTGAGTCGCTGCATGGGGTTTTTGACACAAGTAACGTTGTTTTAAAAAAAATCACGTAATGCGGTGGTTTTCGAAAATATTCCAAAACTAATGTAATTTTGGACACGTCAGAATCGTCTTTGCAAAGATGATTTTTAGTTGGCCAAAATCATTTTTACAAAATACGATTTCATAATGGCCAAAGTCCCAAATCAATTATTTTCACAAAATCCAAGTTAGAACATTAGCAGTTTTATTCTTTCAACTTACCGTTATTTCAATCATAAATTTAATTAGGGGTTGTTATGGAGCCAACTGTACAAGTGATAAAAACAAAAGAGCTTTGAAACCATAAACAATGTTTGACTCCTATGTCTGTTGGTTTTCCTTATTTTTTTGTTTGCTAAGACGGTCCATCTTTTGTATCAAATGCTTATAATTGGTGACAGTCAAGGCTCCATGTAATAGAATAGCATACACACTGCTAAAGAGATATCTGCAGGTCGGTATCTCTCTCTTTCGCGTTCCGTTGTCTCTCTATAAGTATATGAATGGATTTGTTTTGCAGGGAGTCTTCGATATTTTAATTCCTGGGAGTGAAATTTCACAATATATGAATAGCTTTGGAGAGTCATATTTTTTTATGATAGAGCTACAACTAAAAGATGAAAATGCTAATATAATATTGGGTCCACAAAATCATATGATCCGAGGCTAAATCTAACTCCATGTAAGATGCATTTTATGTATCTAAAAGTTTTCTAAGATATTATATTGTGGTTGAATATTAACAATGTTATATTGTGATTACCATAATGCTAGCTCGAAAAATCAAAGTACAAGTACAAATCCCAGGCCACAAAGGTAAGTAACAGTATATGCAGTCAAAACATGTAAACATAAAGGGTTTTAAACAGGAATAGACACATGTTATTATATTAATATAAAAATAGACAAATAATTTCTTAATAATAAAAAATAGTGGGCTCACAAAAAAATAATAGACTACATATTGTACCATTAATTAACATATAGCATAATAAATAAAAATAAATAAAAAATTGGAAACTCCCATATGTCATAAATGTTAAATTTTTTTGAAAAATTACTTAAAATCTCTCTCCCCTTCCCTCTCTCCTTCCACATCTCTCTCACTCTCTCCACGTCTCTCTCTCTCACCCTTTCCACGACTCTCTCCCTCTATCACTCAAGATTTTATTTTTGAAATCTCCTTCAAAATGGGTAAGTAATATCCAAAATTATTGTATTTTCTTAAAAAATAGGTAAGTAATCTCTCTTGCCCCTATTATCTCCACATCTCTCTCTCTATATATATATATGTGTGTGTGTGTAAATGTGTGTGTGTATCCTCTTCTCCCCACGTCTCTCACTCGCTTATATCTCTTATATATTTATATATGTGTGTAAAATATGTATATCTCATGTACATATACATATATTATATATGTGTGCATATATATATATATATAATATACAATGTATAACATGTACACACACACATATACACACACACACACATTAAAAATAAAAGGATATACTAGTAACTAGTTATATGTACCGTATTTTAACCGGTCTAATATTTTAAGGGCTTGTTTGGTAACCCGTACTGTATAGTACTAAAAGCAGGACAATACTATTTTAGTATTGTCCAATGTTTGGCAAAAATATGAAACCCGTATTAGTTAATACAGTGGGACTCTTTAGTCCCCTCCTTTTAGGGGGGACTACACTGGACTAAAAACACAAAGTTGTTTTTTAATTTATATCTTAAAATGATTTTTTAAATATTTTTTTAATTTATATCTTACAGGAACTTCAATAACTAACAAAAATAATTTTTGAATTTTTGAAATGTGCAAAATTAATTACTAATGACTTAATTTTATCAATTTTCAAAGTCATTTACTATCTTTTTCTTCATTTTTCTGAATTTTCAGAGCCTCTCAATCATATGAGTGATTCAGTAATCATTTATATATTTTAAATGACTTATTTTGTGTATTAAAAATTCAATGAATTTTTTTCTAATTTCAATGTTTATAACTATAAATTATCACTATCTTAAAGTTTACGGTATAATTGAATTTATATTTTTAGTCAAAAAATAGGGAATTTACAGTGATAGCATAAATTACATAATTTATTTTATAGTTAAAAATGTAAAATAACATGTTAATGAATTTTAAATAGACTTTTGCGGATCAAATCACGACAAACAGTTTTACAATCTAGTACTATAACGTGTCAAACATTGTATAAGTGTTACAGTTTTTTAACTAAGACAACATCAAACACTGGTCAGTATTATTTAATCTAGTACAATATAGTACAGTACAATCCGACAGATTTAGTACAGTTTTATCCAGTACTATCATGAATGCCAAACGAGCCCTAAATATACACATTTTTTTGGCCATATAATAGTCTAAAACTATATGTATGATTTGAAAAAATAACCCAAAGACTAAAAATAAGAAAAATGGTCCGAGGAAGAAAGAAATAAAAAAAAAGAGCAAAATGACTAAAAGTAAAAAGTTCCCTAAATTTATCTATAAATAGAGAAAAAGCCTTCACTTAAGGAGAGGTCATTTTGGGAGAGAGAAAAAGAGGTTTTGAGAGAGAATGAGAGTATATCTTTTCAGAGAGAGTGTGTGTGAGAAATATGAGAGATCTTCCAAGATATAAAGAAATAGAGTTTACATTTCTATTCACATATTCATCTTCTCTCTTTCTTTTTTAAGGTAGTTTAAATTTCTTACAATTAACTAATAACATTATCTTGTTCTTTATTCTCCATCATCTCTCATTCATACTCATATAATGCATAGTCTTTGTTTCATTTTCCATATATAAGTGTTTGTTCATTCTTCTTCATCTTTTACTCTTAATCTTGAGGTTTATTTTGTGCATTCATGATTTTTCTACAAATTTGATAATGAGATATCTTTTTCATCAACTCAACAATGTGGATGATGATAACATTTTTTAGAGGTGTAAAATTAACTCAATGTGAATCAACCCTTTAATGGGTTGAATGTGTACATTTGATGTAAAAAGCCATCTATGATAATTTCTCATACATAAAAATACATAAAATAGAGAGTTAAACATATATATAAAGATTATGTAAATGCTGGAGCTTTGAAAATTTTTAATGTTTTCGTAAGTCTTTTCATTTTTTAGATCTTGTTGCTATTTTAGTGATACTTATTTGAACTAGTTATCATCCATGATCATTCATTTACTATTTGATTAGTAATGAAGGAAGGAAGGAAATAATGGTAATTAATGAACTAAGTAGTCCAAAATAAAAAAAGGGATGTATTTATATCCTAAAAAAATTTATTTTAAAATTTTATTGATCATTTTTTATATTGCGATCGGTTCAACTAATTATCGTTCGTAATTTTATACTATTTGAATAGCAATTATTGAAGAAAAAAATAATAATTAGTAGACTACTTAATAAAAAATATAAGGTATACTTGTACCAATTATATATATAAATATGAAATTTTATAATTCTAAATTATTTATATATAAAGAAATTGAATATAACTTTATTTTTAATATTACAATTTTACTAAAAAAATTATAAAGTAAAAAAAAATTAGAGGGTGTACCCTCTATTTTCAAGACAGGGTGACCTCTGTCCACCCCATTTTTTTGTTTTTGTTTTTGCTTTTGTTGTTTTTTGTTTTTTTTTTCATATTCATTTTATTTTAATATCCTATCTTTTATTTAATTTTATATATTTATTTTAATATTCATTTCGCTTTACATTTTTTACATTTATCTTCTTCTACATGTTTTGCATATTCATCTTCTACCTTACGTTTTCTCCACTTTGTCCTAATACACCTACATGTGATTCTAATTTTTTTATCTATTTATTTCTTTTACCATTTTTAGTTATTTATAGAACCTTTGTTTAGATCTTTATTTATGTAGGTCTCTTGTATTATTATGTTTATGTTTCATTACTCATTCACTTATGATTATATAACATGTATATGTTTGTGTCACAAAATTACACGTAAATTGAAATTTTATCATCTTTATCAATCTTTTTTTTACTAAAAATTTCTATGACAGACTTTGAGTTTTTTGGGATACTAAATTTCTCAAACTACTGAGATGAGGGGTTATTTTTGGAATACCAGGAATAACTTCAATAATGCTTTGATCTTTAACAAAATTAAAAAAACTAAAAAAATACTTTTCAATGGTCTTTGTACCACCCATTAAAGAACATTTACTTTGTTTCATTTTATGATACAAGGCATACCTAATGGGACATTCAGAATTAAATTTCTTTAACATTATTTTAAAATATAATTTGAATAGCATTTGATTAAATTTGGCAACATATTTTCATAATGGGTGTTGTGGGGTGCTAATACCTTCCCCACATGTAAATGACTCCCGAACAAACTTTGAGTTTTCGTACACCAAAATTTTTGTTTTGAAAATTGGGTGATCAATCACATCCTGAAATGATTGGTGGCGACTCCAATTTTTTTTGTTCAAAAATAATTTTTCAATCGCCACTCCATGTCGCGTGCACGTTGCTACAGCTTGGCGACTCCACTGGGGACACAATTGGTCTAACCATTTTTAGATCGATAGAGATTCAAGCCAAAATTTCATCATATGTTATCCTTTTGTGTGATTCTTTGTTTATTTATTTGATTCATTATTTTTCTTGTTCATGCTTGTAATTGTATATAGTTCATCTTTTTAAGTATATTTCTTTACATAATTTATAACTTCACACACATACATTAGCCCTATACCCGGGTTTTCCCTTTAGGATTAGCGAGAATGAGTGGTGGGATGATCTCGTGCAGGCTCATGAAAGTTCTCAATCAGGCCGACCCTTTCGGGATACCGTTTGGGGGCCATTGTTACTCCGTTTGGATAATAATGTCGACAACCTAAGAGCCAATTAAAATATTTGAGAGTCCAACCACACATGCATTTGGTTTTTAAAGCCTATCTCATGACCAATGTTTGATAGAAATAGAGATTTTACTTAAATATAGTATCATGATTACCATTGTCTTACACTACTTAAACGTTTCTTTTCTTCCCCGTTGTTTCACTTCTGACTTCGTCTTTCTTTTTTGCATACATGCATTATACTGCGTAAGAGGGACTGTAAAGAAGTATTCAATTCATTTATATTTTAGAGACCATGACTTATACTCTGAGTGTGATAGAAGATCAAGTTACAGTAGCTCAATGGTCAGAGGAAACGCAGAAATGAAAATGAGATTGCCTGAAAAAGGAGTATGTCATTCTTCTACCATCAATTACTAAAATAAAGTTCTCACACACTGTCTTGGAGAGGTTGAAAAAATTGTTTGTCAGCAAATATGGTCACATCACTTATCTTCTGTATATTGCAGTCAATGCTCCCGTTCTTAAGGATTTAATGCATTTTTAGGACCCTCTATACAGATGTTTCACTTTTGGAACAATTGATCTTACTCCTACAATTGAATAATATCAAGCCCTACTGAATGTCCTGTTGTAAAATATGGATAAAGTTTATAATTGCGTCAAAAAGCTCATATTGAATAGAGCTTTATCTAAGCTCTTGGGTAGTGTCCATGCATTTGAGATTGAGAAAAGGCTGAAAGTTAAAGGGGGGAATGAGTGTTTGACGTTGGGTTACCTCCTAGACCTCACCCAAAATGTCTTGAAGGAAGATAAGGGTGTGACTCTTTATGCTCTGTGTATTTACGACACCGTATTGTATCCAAAGATTCAAGGTTATATGGATGATAAAGTGATAAAATTGTTCATTCAAGTTGAACATGGGTTTAACCCTATTATCACAATTCTCGTTGAGTCTTTTCGTTACTTAAATCACCACTTAGTGTTTGGAAAAGGGAATTTCATCGACTCTCCATCTCTTTTGTGTATTTGGAGTCTTAGCCATCTAAGATGTCCACCAGATTTCAAATGTCCTCAAGTTAAGTTTTCAAGTCCATGGATGAAGATGAGAATCTCCATTGTAGAATTTGGAATGACAAAATGGAATCCACACTTTCCCATAAAAGGGGCGTGGCTCTCACACCCATCAAAGTTGAAAGATGAGGATATTATCTTGAAAGCTCATTAGATGCCCTTGACATCGATGATCTACAGATGTGGTGACTTTTAATGCGTCCCGCTCTTAGGACCATGGGTTTGTATTAGTTATGCTCCGCTAATGGTGCTCCGTCAATTATACATGAGACAATTTGTCCCTTCCACGCACGTATTGCAGGATATTGAGATCAATTATGATTCTCAAGATATTGAACAAAAGCTGTAGCAGCTGATTGGAGCTTGGAAAATAACAAGGGTGCAAAATGAGAAGAATCACATGAACTACACAAATGAGTATGAAGTGTGGCTTGAAAGTAGAGGCAAAGTAATTATTGCCTTACCAGTTGAGGATTTACAATCATACAAGTTACTAGAAGCTCATCAGGAGATTGTTAAAAATGAGGAGCGACATGAGTTATATGAGGAGCATCAAAAGAATTTAGCTCTCTTGGAAAAAAATAGAGTCTAACAGTCGATGCGAATTTGTTTGACAAACACAATATTTAAGCCGAAAAATAACCCAGAGATTTGAGAAACAAGGTTGAGGATCGAGAATATCTGAAAGCGGAAAAACTTAGATTTGGGAACTAACACTCGCCAACTGAACAATAAAATTAGAATGATGGCAAAAGACAATGAGAATTTGTGAGGGCTAATCTACGAACAGGAAGATTGAATCCTGAAGTTAGAAAGGAAAAATAAGCTTCTACAAGAGGTTTTAGAAGAGATGAAGGGGACTGTCGATAAGAAAGATGCGTACATCATTGAGTTAGAAGAACAATATTACTCATTACGACGAATCGCTGATAATTTACAAGTTTATTTAGAAAATCAAAAAGTTAGGAAGACCAAGTCAATAAATGATTTCATTGAACTATTGAAAGTCATCGCGAGCCTCGAACACCAAGTTCGAGCCTATCAGAACATGGTAGAGAAATTGGAAAGAAACAACGATGCTAATGTCAATACACTGAGATATGAATACCAATTGTTGCAAAAAGAGTACGACTTAATTCGACAATGATCTGAACAGGTTGTGGAATGGTTGAAAGTCATGGTTGTGAGAGCAAATAATTTGACGGAAGAAGCATCATTTTTTAAGAGGAGTGTTTGTCCATCCATCCTAATGGGAAGAACTCGTCTAAGTTTTTGGAAGAAATCAACTGGGATTTGGGTCATTTTGTATAAATTCATATTGCCAAGTAATTGACTTCTACATACGCAAATGTAGTGGATAGCTCTACTAATTGAATGAAATTGAGTAATTCAGGACTTTCACTTTTCGCAGTATCATTTATCATGCATAAATTTACTTTCATCATTATTATTGTTATTATTATTTCTTCTTTGTCATTAGCAAAATCTACCATCTCATTGTTTTATTTTAATTTATTTTAAGAAATTTTTTTAAAGATAGCCCATCAACTCCTACATCCCTATCGAACGTGAACTCAACTCAGGGTCATGGACGTGCAAGAAAGAGAGCAATCACGAGAGGAAATGAAAGAAGAAATTAGAGAGCTGAAAGAGAAAATGGCCAGAGTCCTGGAACTCCTCACCGCCGATTAGGGAAAAACCTGTCTTGAAAATCCGCAAGGGGCTCAATCATCACAAAATCAACTGTCAAACGATACTCCACCTTACCCTCATGGGTTCACTCCAACTTATCAACGTCATCAGACTGAGCAGTTTCACCATACTTCACTACCAGTAAATATCCAGTAATATCCATTTTAAAATGTCCAGAAAATGAAGCAGACAGGAAAAATTGGGTACAATCCATCCCCAATGGCACCTAGCCACAACCAAACTTTCACTCCACAAGGAGAACTCACCTATAATCCAATCGTCATACCCGATGTTGATGGCCCAAAGGTGAAGAGGCCTGTTACCAAACCAAGCGAAGACTCACTGTCGAAAGATAAGCTAGATTTTCTAGAGGAGGAATTACGTGCCATTGAAGGGTCAGATGTATATGGTACCGTTGATGCCACCCAATGATGTTTAGTCTCGGATGTAGCCATCCCATACTAATTCAAACTACTTGAGTTTAAAAATTATGATGGCAGTATATGCCCGAGAAGTTACCTTATTATGTATTGCAAAAAGATGGTTGTTTGTGCAAATGATGATGAGCTGCTAATTCGTTTCTTTCAAGATATCTTGATGGGGGCTGCATCTCACTGGTATATCTAATTGGATAACCAACATATTCAGAGGTGGAAGGATTTAACTAATGCATTCTTAAGACAATACAAGTACAACATAAATTTGGCTCCTGATCGTCTGGATTTACAAAGGATGGAGAAAAACCAACTAAAGGCTTTAAAGAATATGCGCAAAGGTAGAGGGAATTAACTACGCAGGTACACCCCCTTGTCAGAAAATGAGATGGCTGCAATGTTTATTAACACCTTGAGATCTCCATTCTATGATAGGATGATTGGAAAATCTTCAAACAACTTCTCTGACACTATAGTAATTGGTGAAAAGATTGAATATGAGGTAAATAATAGAAGAATATGGAATTCATATCATATACATCATCCGTAAAAAAAGGTCCGCCGTTGAAGCGAAAAAATGGGATGTACAGACGATCAATTTCGGGTACTCATCACAAGCTACGAACCCGAGGCCAGGATTTCCAAAGTATAGTGAATGGCCTAAATCCACAACATCATATATGGTAAATGTCTCGCAAATTCTGTACAATTATCATTCTCAACAATCAACATTTCAAAATAACTCAAGGCTCGATTTTAGACCACCGACTCACCAGCAAAATGTTGGTCAGGCTGGTCAACCTCTAAGGGGAAATAGAAATAATCAACATTTTTTCCAATATGATCCAATCCCCATGTCATATACGAAACTCTTACCACAATTGATACGGAATAATCAATTGGTGTCAATTCCTTATGAACCTCTCCAGCCACCATACATAAGGTGGTATGATCTGACTGCTCACAGTGATTATCATGTTGGGGCAGTGGGACATTCGACTGAGAATTGCATAACATTAAAAGGTAAAGTACAGGCATTGATTAAGGCTGGATAGTTGAATTTCAAAAGGCTAATGGGAATCCAGATATCAATTCCAACCTTTTCCCAAATCATGGGAATTATGCCGTAAATGCAATTGAGGAATCTTTTTTATCTGAGAAGAAGGATGTGGCAGATGTGAGCACGTCAATGGAAATACTTTTCCATCTTCTTTCTAAAGTGGGGTACATCTACCCAACACACTTAGAGGATGAATGCATTTCTAAGAAACACGTGCATGACTTTGATTGCTTGTTTCATAAGAATGTGACTGGGCATACAATTGAGGAATGTGCTGATTTTAAAATGGCAGTGCAAAGATTGTTGGATGCAAAGATACTTACAATAAGTCAGTAAAGGAGAGAGTGAGTACTAAAAAGATGACTCTTTAGTCCTCATGATAACCAAAGAATCATCTGAAGTGAATATTGAAGTGTCATCCTATATCCCAAAACCTCTCACAATACATTATGAAAAAAAGTTAACTTACACCACTATGTCTTATGCTCCGACACTCACCACCATCCAAATACCGGGTGCATTTGCTTACAAAGAGGTAATACCAGTACCATGGAGGTACGGATATAAGGTTATTGCAAGCAGTAACGACAAAACTCAAACGCTAAATCCGTCAGACCCCAATCTCCCCATAGCTAATATCTTGGGAGTAGGTGGGATGACGAGGAGTGGCAGATGTTATACGCGAGATGTTTTGAAAATAGATAAAATCGATGAGTTTGAAAGGTAAAGGAAAAGATAAGCCAAAGAAAGCACAATGGTCATGAGCTATAAAAAAAGATGTATAGTGGCCAAGTGATAGACCTAGATATAATGAGAGGTATATAGAAAGAAATAGCAGTATTTGAAGAAGTATGTGAATTTTTAAAGCTCATCATGCAAAGAGAGTATAAGGTGATAGAACAACTTAACCGCTTACCTGTTTGCATATCTTTACTGTCACTTTTTCTTAATTTTGAATCGCATCGCCAAGCATTATTGAAGGTTTTGTCAACTGTTTCGTCACCCAATGTGTGTCAACTGTTTCGTCGCCCGATTTGTGCCATATGTTTCGTCACCCAATTCATCATGATGTGTTTCAGTTAACGTGTGATCAGTTCTGATTAGATTATTAACTAGGGGTATGCCAAGACAAGATATGAATAAGTTTGTTATATGATTTCGTTTGAGACACGTGTTATCTATGTGCTATGTTAAGCCATGTCATGATCAAGTACTTTACTTTATTTTATTTATGATATATGTCAAGTTCAGTTATGTTGTGTTATGATTGCATTTATGACATGTGGATGCATGTTATTATGTGAGTTTTACTTACTGGATATTTTAAAATATTCATCCCCCCACAGTGGTTTATGATGCAGATGGTGATGGCGAGCAGCATGAGTGAGAGACTTTCATAACCAGTTGAATTAGAAGAATTTATGTTTTCAGTTTATGAATTGATTTAAAACTTAGGAAAACATTTTCTGTTTAACTCAGTAGTTTTTTTTACGTTTTGCTTTTCTATGAATTATGATTAGTGAAAGCTTCATGAATTATGGATTTCAAGTTTTGACTTTATTTCAGTTTTTTGAGGTTTTATTAATTATGCATTTAAGACACTTTATCGCTTCCGCTATTTAATGATTATGATTTGGATCATGGATAAGTTAATGCTTCTGCTATTTACGGTAAAGGTTTTTTAATCATGGGTAAATTAAGAACTTCGATTTAGGAATTTTCTCAAATAAGGTTTATTTTGAATTGGGGATTTCAAAATTGTGAAATTGCACGTATGTTAAACCCTCATCGGGGCGTTAATTTCGTTTACTTTTTTGATATAATTACTTAGTACTGAACGATGTTTTATTATATTCCTGGTTTTTCGAGGAATTTGATTTCTCGTCCATTTTTACAAGAACATTTATTCCAAGTTTCTTTCATTAATAAAGAGTTTATTATTTCTAAGAATGGATTCAATATATGTCATGCTAAAATTATAAACGGACTGTATATGCTTAAACTGACTAAACGCGCGTTAAATAATTCTGAACTATTTAAAGTAGCAAAACCTAAAAATAACAAACAACAAAGAGTTTCTCATGATGATAACATATATTTATGTCATCTTAGGTTGTGACATATTAATATAGATAGGTTAAATATGTTAACAAATCATAGTGTTTTGAGAGAGCTAAAAGTTGGAACTCTTCCTGTTTGTGAATCCTATCTAGGAGGTAAAATGACTAAGAGACCTTTCACAGGAAAGAGCCAAAGAGCCAAGGAACCATTTTGAGCTAGTTCATAGTGATATCTATGGATCGATCAATGTACGAGCTAGAGGTGGGTATGAGTATTTTGTCACTTTCGTTGACGACTATTCAAGATATGGTTATAGTTACCTAATGCATCGAAAGTCTGAATCTTTTGGAAAGTTGGAAGTCTTCAAGGGTGAAGGTGAAAAGCAATTAGGTAAATCATTGAAAACCCTTCAATCCGATTGAGGTGATGAATACTTGGATTTAGAATTCAAGGATTATTAGCTGAAGTGTGGAATCCTATTCCAACTCACAGTACCTGGAATACCATAGCAAAATGGTGTTGCAGAGAGGAGAAATTGAACCTTATTGGATATGGTTAGGTTGATGTTAAGCTACTCATCATTGTCACTTACATTTTGGGGATATGCATTACACACAGCAACTTACATTTTGATTGTAGTGCCCTCTAAGTCTGTAAGCAAGACGCTTTTAGAGTTATGGAATGGCTCCAAACCTAGTTTGCGTCATTTCCGTATATGGGGGTGTCCAGATCACGTTCTTAGACCGAAGACCAAAAATTTAGACTCAAGGTCTGAGGTATGCATATTCGTTGGTTATTCTCTAAAGACTAGATGTGAGTAGCTTTATAGTCACAATAATCAAAAGGTGTTTGTGTCGACAAATGTAACCTTTATTGAGCATGACTATATGTAAAACTATAAACCTCGTAGCAAAGTAGTTCTCAAGGAATCATCGACTGATGATATTATACCACCTTCAATTTCTACTGATAAACAACAAACCACAGTTCATGCAAAGGAAATTCCAGTGCAATGTTGTAGTGGGAGGGTTGTGAGACAACTAGTTCGCAATAAACTAGAGGCACGTGTTCTAGTGTCAGACACTAATAAAGATGATCTATTATCTTATGAAGAAGCAACGGATGATCCTGAAAAGGAGAAATGGAAAGATGCCATGAACCAGAAAATTGAATCTATGTATTCCAATTTAGTCTGAAACTTGTAGATTCACCTGAAGATGTCTGGCCCATTGGATGTGCAGATGGAAAAGTATAGAATTTAAAGGCACAGTTAGTAGTCAAGGGATATACACAAAGGGAGGGAGTCGATTATGAAGAGACATTCACCCATGCGGCCACGCTAAAATCCATTCGCATCCTTTTTCTCTATAGGCGGTAGTTTTGACTATGAGATGTGACAAATGGATGTCAAGATAGCTTTTCTGTATGACTCTCTTATAGAAAATATCTATATGATGCAACCAGAAGGGTTCGTACAAAAGCGGTAAGATCAGAAAGTATGCAAGTTGCTTAAATCCATTTATGGATTAAAGCAGGCATCTAGATCTTAGAATCTTATCTTTAATGAGATTATAAAGTCTTATGGCTTCGAGCAAAATGTTGACAAAGCCTGTGCTTATAAATACACCAAAGATAAGATAATGGTTTTGTTAGTTCTTTATGTTGATGATATTCTACTTATTGAGAATGATGTAGAAACTTTATCAAAGATAAAAAAAGTGGTTAGTTGAGAAATTTCAAATGAAAGATTTGGGAGAAGTGAGCTATGTTCTAGGCATACAAATTCTAAGGGATAGAAAGAACAAGTTCTTGGCACTTTCTCAGGCATCTTATATTTATAAGGTGCTGGAGAGATTTTCTATGGAGAATTCCAAGAAATGTCAACACCTGACCAGACATGAAATTGTCCTCTCCAATGAACAATGTCCTAAGACACCTCAAGAGGAAGAGGATATAAGAAATGTTCTTTATGCTTCAGCAGTTGGAAGTCTAATGTATGCCATGTTGTGTACGAGACCGGACATCTGTTATGCAGTGGGAATTTTCAATCGTTATCAATCGAATTCAGGTTTGGAACATAGGATTACAATAAAAAACATTCTCAAGTATCTAAGAAAAACGAGAAACTATATACTTGTTTATTTAGGTGGAGACCTAAACCCCACTGGATATACTGATCCTGATTTTCAATCAGACAGAGACAATCGAAAATCAACATCTAGATCAATATTCACCCTAGGTGGAAGAGCTGTAGTCTGAAAAAGTATTAAACATTCTAGCATTGCAAATTCTACTATGGAAGTCAAATATATAGCGGCTCGTGAAGCTGGAAAGAGGCGGAATGGCTCAGAAAGTTTTATTCAGATCTGAAAGTAGTTCCAGATATGGACAAGCCAATGATCATGTATTGTAATAATAGTGGGGAGGTAGCGAATTCCAAGAAATCGAGGAGTCACAAGAGAGGAAAGCACATAGAGAGGAATATTTCATCTTGTAAGAGAGATCGTGCATCGAGGGGATGTGATTGTTATGAAGATAGCATCGGAACATAAGTTGGTTGATCATTTTACAAAGACGCTTCCTACGAAGTCATTTGAGGGTCGCGTGCGTAACATGGGATTAAGAGAGATGCCACATTTGCTCTACGGTATGTGAGAGATTGTTGGGGATTATGCCCTCAAAGCATGTGTATTGACATTTTGATATGAAATTTAAAGAGGATTACATTTTTCTTATAATTGTTCTTTTAAATTACTGTTGAATAATTTATATAAATATCTGAAAATTCCATATTCATTAATGAGACTATGACCTTGTATTAGTACGAGAGAATGAAGATCATAGATAATGAATAAAACTGTCAGCAACATATTAAAATATGAAATCTTTAATGAATGGTTGCTAGTACAGTTCATTAAGCATTATAAATGTGTATGATCTAGATCTGGAACATTGATGTGGATAGATATCTTAGTGAATGCACTTTATATAATAAGATTATATATGTAAGAACTGATGTGAATTAATATCTTTATTAACGTGTCATTTATTATAAAGATTTAATACACACCAATTCGATGATCATATGTAGATCAATCTGAATCCTGAGTAGTCATGAACTCTTGTGCATGTCTGCTGGATCTTTTGATTCACTCGTTAAGGTTTGTTTGTTAATCAGCTAATGACTTTTATTTTGGAGATTCAGTGATGTGGATGGCTGGAGACATGATCTTACAAGATTTAGAATCTAAGTCTTCCTAACGGATCGTATATTAGTTTCCTTAAGTTTTAATTTTGGAGCTGGATGGTTATTGAGCTCAAATTTATAATAAGATTATAAATTAGACATTCACTAGTGGATTGATGGTACTTAAAGATCAAAAGGTAATTAGAAGGATAAATCGGTAATTTTGACAAGTTCTAATACGAACCAATAATTGGAGGGCATAACTACATGAAATGATTATGTTTGTGGACTACATGAGAATACTCTGTAAATATATTCTATAATCTCTAAGAGTGCAATTTCATATTAATAGTGGAGTAATGATGAAATTACTAAATAAGATTATTTAATTAAAGAGTTTAATTAATAATCTTACTTATTGAAGGTTAGGACTATAGGTCCATGGTCCCCACGTCACCTCTATACTATGATGTCTAGGATGTGAATATTTCAGGACATGGGAAAAGAGTTGACTTGCAAGAAAATTTTTTATTCTGGGGCAAGTACATAATTATGTGTGATTAATTAATTAAAAATTAATTNTATATATATATATATATAATTATCAATTTTTTTAATTATCAATAAATGAGACAGAATATCTAATTTGTGAAATTAGATAATTAAATTATTATAAGACAATAATTTAAATCAACTAAATTTATTACTTATGAAATAATAGATAAGTTAGTTGATAGGGTTAATCAGATATGTTAATTTTAAATTAACTGATATCTATATAATTATCTGATTAAAATAAATATTTAATTCATAGTAATTGTCACGTGTCAATCACTGATTGGGTGCCAGAAATTGACATGGACTACTGTGACGCCACGTGGCACTACAGTAGTGAGTGTGCAACACTGTAGTGCCACACGATACTGCGGTGGTGCCGTGAAGCACAATGCCGTGAGGTGTCTTCTTTCAGTTTATCCCTAAATAATCGAATTCGCAATTATCTAGAATATATACAAATATTATTTTAATGAACAACTGCAATTGGTAATTTTATGATTAAATATTGTTTCAGTTTATCCCTAAAAATCGGATACGCCATTATCTAGAATATATACAGATATTATTCTAATGATCTTGGTGGTTGAAAGAAGATGAGAGAATAGATTCTGACTTATTGAAAAAAATTTAATAATTTTTTTTATCTGGTTATCATGGTGTTGCGTAAGTTTTGTTTTATTAAAAGATTCAATTTTTATTAAAAGTTTAATTTTTAAAAGGTCAGGCGCCTTCACGCTTCTGCCGCGCACGCGCCGCGACGGCCAGCATCACAATACATTATGAGGAAAAGTTAACTTGCACCACTATTTCTTTTGCTGCGACGCCCATCACCATCCAAATACCTGGTGCATTTTCTTACAAAGATTCAAGAGCACAACCATGGAGGTACAGATATGAGGTTATTGCAAGCAGTAACGACAAAACTCAAGCGCTAAATCTGTCAGACCTCGATCTCCCCATAACTAATATTTTGGGAGTAGGTGCGATGACGAGGAGTGGCAGATGCGACGAACCAGATGTTTTGAAAATAGATAAAATCGATGAGTTTGAAAGGCAAAGGAAAAGATAAGCCAAAGAAAGCACAATGGTCATGAGCTATAAAAAAAGATGTATAGTGGCCAAGTGATAGACCTAGATATAATGAGAGGTACATAGAAAGAAATAGCAGTGTTTCAAGAAGAAGTATGTGGATTTTTAAATCTCATCATGCAAAGAGAGTATAAGGTGATAGAACAACTTAACCGCTTACCTGTTTGCATATCTTTACTGTCACTTTTTCTTAATTTTGAACCGCATCGCCAAGCATTATTGAAGGTTTTGAATCAAGCATAAGTCTGTCATGAGATTACAGTAGAGAAGTTGAGTGGAATTGTGGAAAATATTACCGCACCAAATTTTATCACTTTCACAGATGATGAAATCCATATCGATGGTACTGAACACACCAGAGCTCTACATATATCCGTGAAATGTAAGGATTTATTTGTTGTAAAAAGTATTGATTGATAATGACTCATCTCTAAATGTAATGTTAGGATCCACACTGGAAAATCTCCTTTTGGACGTGACACATATGCGACCGAGCATGATGATAGTAAGAGCATTTGATGGCACTCGAACAGAAGTAATCGGAGACATATAGATACAGATCTGAATCGGTCCATGCCTATTCAATATTTTTTCCAAGTGATAGACATAACTACAACATACAGTTTTCTTTTGGGTCGACCATAGATTCTCTCTACTGGGGCAGACCGTCTTCTTTACATCAGAAGTTAAAATTTATAATGGATCATAAACTCATTTGTATATATGGGGAAGAAGATTTACTGGTATCCAAGTCGGCCACCATGCCATATGTTGAGGCAACAGAAGAAGTATTGGAGTGCTCATTTCAATCATTTAAGATTGCGAACACCACATTTGTTGTTAGTGGGAAACTCGCTCCAATGCCATGCCTATTAAAAGCATCTCAGATGGTGGCAAAGTTGATGATCAAAGGGGGAAACAAGCCATGCAAAGGACTTGGAAGTGAGCATCAAGGCATAAATAAGTTAATCGATTGGGACAAGAATGAGCAAAGGTTTAGGCTTAGATATAGACTGACCTAGGATGATAGATGGAGAGTGGAAGTTCAAAAGAAAGAAAATAGGATTGCTAAACTGGAAAATAGGTAATTCGATATGGAAATGGCAATCGTACCTCATGAATGTTTCAGAAGTTGGGGAATTTCATTCGAAGAACCAGTTACAGTAGAGGTTTACGACCTTAAAGATGATATCGTCCAGCTTTCAATATCCACAATATTGGAAAAATCATCAAGTGCAGGTACAGAACACTTGGTTTCTCAATACGATTTAGATCATGAGCTCAACAATGGGGATGTGACCGAGTTGTCTGAGCTTCGTGGGAATTTTCAAGAGTAATGTGTTAATGCCAAATTTCTAATGATTCTGCCCAATGTCTTAGGAATTTCATTATTATGGGCCTACATTTTCATCTGTTTCATGCCATCTCTTTAAATGAAAGTTTAAAAACTTGTTTCGTTGCCATCTTTTTTTTGTTCTTCCTCATTATGTCTACATTTTTTTTCATTTCTGAAATGTTGTTCATACTCATGCATTATTAATTTTCTTTTCTCTCATTCCTTTCATCCAATAATTTGATTCAGGTCAGAGAACAGTGATTTTGAAAGTGACGATCCTTTCTCGCCTTCATTTCTTAACAAGTGCATGAGCAATAACTTTGACAATCCTATTCTTAGCGTAGTGTCAAACGAAAGTGATGAAGTTAATTTTGAACAATCTCCAGAAATGTTAAGAATGGTAGAAGAGGTTGATAAAATAACTCAACTTTATCAAGAGTTAACATAGGTGATAAATTTGGGATTGGATGGAGAGACAAAAGAAGTCCAAATCGGCACTTCTAGGACAAGTGAAAATCGCGACAATATTGACTTACTCAAGGAGTATATGTACGTCTTTGCATGGTCTTACCAAGATATGTCAGTTCAAAACACCAATATTGTGGTCCATCATTTTGTCGTTTATGCCCGAAAGTAAACCAGTACGATAAAAATTACAAAAAATGAAACTAGACATGCTGGTACAGATCAAATAAGAAGTTAAAAAGCAAGTAGATGCAGGTTTTCTGAAAGTAGAAAAATACCCTGAATAGGTTGCTAACATAGTCCAAGTGCCAAGAAAAATGGGAAAGTAAGGATATGCACCAATTATAGAGATTTAAATCGGACAAGCCCCAAGGATAATTTTTCATTACCCCATATCGATGTCTTAGTAGATAACACTGCAGCACATTCAACATTCTCTTTCATGGATGCTTTTTCGGGGTATGACCAAATCAAAATGGCTCCTAAAAACCATGAAAATATCACTTTTATAACTTTATGGGGTAAATTTTGTTATAAGGTTATGCCATTTGGTCAAAAGAATGCAGGGGTGACTTATCAACAGGCAATTGTAGCATTATTTCATGATATGATGCATAAAACAATCGAAGTGTACGTTGATGATATGATCGCCAAATCTTGTCAAGGCACACTATCACTCCGAGGAAACTATTTGAACGGTTGAGAAAATTTTAGTTAAAGCTTAACCCGACAAAGTGTGCATTCACAGGATCTTCAGGAAAACTACTTGGCTTTGTCGTGAGCAAGGAAGGAATAAAATTTGATCATGACAAGGATCGAGCCATCATTGATATGCCACCACCTCAAACTCAAAAGGAAGTTAGAGGTTTCTTGGGGAGATTAAATTACATAGCTCAGTTCATTTCACAGCTAACTATGACTAGTGAACCTATATTTAAACTTATCCATAAAAGTGATACAGAAGGATGGAATGATGATTGCCAAAATGCCTTTGAGAAGATCAAGCAATACTTGCAAAATATGCCTATACTTGTTCCTCCATCTCAGGGGGTCCACTCATTTTGATACAGTAATTGAAAAATCCATGGATTACATACTTGGTCAGCATGACGCCTCTAGAAGGAAAGAACAAGCAATATACTATTTAAGTAAAATGTTAACAAACTATTAGGCTAATTATTCAATGTTGGAGAAAATATGTTGTGCATTAGCCTGGGTTGCTCATCGGCTTAGACAGTAGATGTTATACCACATCACTTGGTTAATTTCAAAGATAGACCAAATCAAGTATATCTTTGAAAATTCAACACTTTCTGGGCGAATTGCTAAATGGAAAATGTTACTCAGAGAATATGATATTGTATACGTCACGAGAAAGTCAATAAAAAGAAGTGTACTTGCTGATTATCTGACATATCAACCAGTGCGAAGATTATGAGCCTATGAAGTTTAATTTTTCTGATGAGAATGTATCAATCATATTAAAAACGGAAGGAGAATCTATTGATTCGGAATTGTGGACAATGTTATTTAATGGCGCATCTAATGATGTAGGATATGGAATTGGGTCATCCTCATATCTCCTGAGGGAAGTTTTTCCCGTTCACGGCAAAACTATGCTTTGACTGTACAAACAATGTGGTAGAATATGAGGCATGTTCAATGAGAATTCAAGCAGCTTGTGATACGAAGATAAGGAAGCTTCAGTGTATGGAGATTCGTTAATGGTGATACGACGATTAAACGGGGAATGGGAAGCTAGAGACTCTAAGCTGGTACCTTATAATAAACATGAAACTAAGTTAAGTCGAACTTTTGAAGTGATCTCGTTCGACCATATACCCAGAGAGAATAATCAAGTCGCATATGCACTGCCAACTCTAGCGTCCATGTCGGCCGCAGACTTTAAGGAAGAAATTCAGCCCATAAAAATTGAGAAGCGAGATTTTTCAGCTCTTTGTATGAGCATTGAATAAGAGCCAGACACAAGACCATGGTATTACGACATCAATCATTATATAAAGAACCGGGAATATCCATCCAACGCACTATTAGAAGATTGTCCACGGGTTTCTTTTTGAATGGTGAAATACTCTACAACAAAAACCATGATATGATGCTTTTAAGATGTGTTGATGCAAGGGAGCGAATCAAATCATAGAGAAAGTCCACGAACAAACAAATCTTGAGAGCATGATATTATTAGTTGACTCTAGAATCTGACTGCATCAAGTACTCCAAGAAATGTCGTAAACGTCAAATTTATGCGGATAAAATTCACGTACCTGCATCCCCTTTACATGTCATGGTAGTGCCTTCGACGTTCTCTATGTGGGGCATGGACGTCATTAGTCCCATCACACCAAAAGCCTCTAACGGGCATCATTTCATTTTGGTCTCTATAGATTATTTTACTAAATTAGTGGAGGCGAGTTCTTATTCGAGTGTAACCAGAAGTGCGGTTGTTAAGTTCATTAAAAAGAAAATAATTTACCAATATGGTCTACCTGAAAGGATCATCACAGATAATGAGACAAATTTAAACAACAAGATGATGAAAGAATTATATCAGCAATTCAAAATTAAGCATCATAATTCATCTCCTTATCGTCTGAAGATGAACGGAGCAGTGGAAGCAGCCAATAAGAACATTAAAAAATCATAGAGAAGATGATGGATGTTTATAAGGATTGACATGAGATGCTCCCTTTCACACTACATGGATACTGCATATCAGTCTGAACATCAACTGGGGCAACGTCGTTCTCTTTGGTATATGGCATGGAAGCGGTCCCCCCCCCCCCCGGAGTCTTAATGGAGGCAAAATTAGAAGAAGCATAGTGGGTACAAACACGATATGAGCAATTGAATTTCATCGAGAAAAAAAGATTGACTGCATTATGTAGAGAGCAATTGTATCAAAGAAAAATGATGCATGCATATGACAAAAAGTTGCGTCCCTGATGTTTCCGAGAATGAGATACTCTCATATCAAAAGGATCATCGTGGGAAATGGACCCCAAATTACGAAGGACCTTTAATTGTCAAGAAGGCCTTATCTAGAGGAGATCTCATACTAACAAACATGGATGGAGACAATTTACCGCATACAGTTAATTCTGATGCAGTCAAGAAGTACTTCGTTTGACCGCTCTAAGTATGGGAAATGCGAAGTTGGGTAAAAAAAGTTTTCAAAGAATTGTCTCGAATACTGGAGAAATTCTTATTCCATAATTTTTTTCAAATCCTTGTTTGTAAACATCGTTCATCATAAATAAAGAGCCTCCTTTTAGTTGACAAACATATATACTTCGTCTTCCCATTATTTGCATTAGTCCTTATTCCGCTTACTTCAAAGGAAAATAAAAATATCATTCATTACTCTTGAAATAACTCAGAAGTATAAACTTAATTACGTGAAAGCTAATTGATTTAGAAAAGGGAGAGAATAAAAGAAAAGACTCAATTCGGTGTTTGATTTAACCGAGATATTTGAAAGAAAATGGACCATGATAGACACAAGTTTCGACCTAGACTAAATTCGGATTTGATTTAACTGAAAAAATGAAATGATGTTTGATCTGATTTATACAAGCTTTAGCCAGAGCTAGACTAGTGCGAGCTCTAAAATGTGTGGATTTAAAAAAAATATCATGAAATGATTCATGCACTTGAATTGTATCAAAACGGAGCAATGTGATGCGTATCTATGCAATGTAATTCTTGAATATAAATGCAAAAAGTAATGATTTTGAATGCATAAATGCTATGCATGGTTGCGAACATTTGTAAGAAAATTAATTGATGATTTTCTTAAAAAGTTTATTAACGTAGCCATATCCGCCATCCTTCAAAACAATCATTTGGCCTAGGATCATGGACTCACAATTAAGTATCAAGCAGACTTTCAGGAAATGATGCATCATTATTCATTGGTTTATGCTCCAATATTCAGCTCTGCGTCAATGAGAAAGACAAAAGAATAATTTTTCCATATTTTGCTTCTCTTCTTCCAATCGTGTTTTAGCTTCCGTCGTGCGTATACTGACTTTCTTTGTGATGACTTTTCAGATTTCATCTCACATTCATACTACCTTTCTCAGTTAAAGGTCGAAGTCAGTGTCTATCCAGGTCTGTTTTCTTCCAAATATCTCTGTTAAATTGAATCTAAATTGAGTCGAGGTCGAAGCATGTGTCTATCCAGGCCTATTTTTCTTCAATATCTTTGGTTAAATTGAACCCAAATTGAGTCGAAGTCGAAACCTGTATCTATCCAGGTCCGTTTTCTTTTAAATATCTCGGTTTGAGTCTAGGTCAAAGCCTGTGTCCATCCAGGTCCATTTTTTTAAAAATATTTATGGTTAAATCGAACTCGAACTGAGTCGAGGTCGAAGCCCGGTGTCAGCGCCTGGTCTGTTGCAATTAATATGATTAAATCGAACTCGAATTGAGTCAAGGTCGAAGACTGTGTCCATCCAGGTCCATTTCCTTTCAAATATCTTGGTCAAATCGAAGCCCCCATTGAGTCAAAGTTGAAGCTTGTGTCTATTTAGGTCCATTTCATAATTCTCCCATTTCATAAAACCTGAATCAGTCGAGGTTTCTATTCCCTTATCAATACAGCCTTTTTTTAAATTATCAAAATACTTATCTACACATTTGTACACCAAGTTTAGAAGTGTGAACAAAAGGGGTTGCTGTAGATACCGTATTTTATCTAGTCTAATACTTTAAATATACACACTTTTTTGGCCATATAATAGTCTAAGATTATATGTATGATTTGAGAAAATAACTCAAAGACTAAAAATGAGAAAAATGATCCAAGGACTAAAAAAATAAAAAAATAACAAAATGACTAAAAGTAAAAAGTAAAACCCTAAATTTGCCTATAAATATAGAGGAGGTCTTCACTTGTGGAGAGGTCATTTTGGGAGAGAGAAAGAGAGGTCTTGAGAGAGAATGAGATGATATCTTTTTAGAAAGAGTGTGTGTGAGAAATATGAGAGATCTTTCAAGATAGAAAGAAATAGAGTTTACATTTCTATTCACATATTCATCTTCTCTCTTTCTTTTTTTAAGGTAGTTTAAAGTTCTTGCACACTAGCTAATAACATTATCTTATTCTTTATTTTTCATCATCTCTCCTTCATACTCATGTAGTGCATAGTTTTTGTTTCATTTTCCATATATAAGTGTTTGTTCATTTTTCTTCATCTATTACTCTTAATCTTGAGGTTTATTTTATGCATTCGTGATTTTCCTACAAATTTGATAATGATATATCTTTGTCATCATCTTAATCAATGAGGATGATGATAAAGTCTTTGAGAAGTATAAAATTAACTCAATGTGAATTAACCATTTAATGGGTTGAAGGTATACATTTGATGTAAAAAATCTCCTATGATAATTTCTCATACATAAAATAGAGACTTAAACATCTATAAAAAGATTATGCAAATATTCGAATTTTGAAATTTTTTAATGTTCTCGTAAGTCTTTTCATTTTTTAGATCTTGTTGCTATGTTAGTGACATTTGCTTGAACTAGTTATCATCCATAATCATTGTTTTGCTATTTGATTAGTAATGAATGAAGAAAGGAAATAATGGTAATTAGTAAAATAAGTAGTCCAAAATAAAAAAAAAGGTGTATTTACATGTAAAAAAAATATTCTATTTTAAATTTTTATTGATCATTTTTTACATGACGATCGGTTCAACTAATTACCGCCTATAATTTTCTGCTATTTGAATAGGAATTATTGAAGAAAAAAATGTTAATTAGTTGACTACTTAGTCAAAAATAAAAGGTATACTTATACCAATCACATATATTTGTAAAATTTTATAGTTCTAAATTATTTATATATAAAGAAATTAAATATAACTTTATTTTTAATATTACAATTATATTATAAAAATATTAAAAGTAAAAAAAAATTAGAGGGTGTACCCTCTGTTTGACCACTGCCCTTCCCCCTTCTCTTTGTTTTTGTTTGTTGTTTTTTCATATTCATTTTATTTTAATATCCTCTATTTTATTTAATTTTATATATTTATTTTAATATTCATTTCACTTTACATTTTCTTATATTTCTCTTTTTTTACTTGTTTTACATATTCATCTTCTACCTTACATTTTCTCCACATTGTCATCATACAACTACATGTTATTCTAATTTTTTTATTTTTTTATTTCTTTTACCCTTTTTAGTTATTAATATATAATCTTTATAGATATTTATTTATGTAGATCTGTCATATTATCATGTTTACGCTTCATTACTCATTAATTTATGATTATATAACATGTATATGTTTGTGTCACAAAATTACATGTAAATTGAAATTTTATCATCTTTATCAATCTTTTTTTACTAAAAATTCCTATGACAGACTTTGAGTTTTTTGAGATACCAAATTTCTCGAACTACTGATGTAAATAGTTATTTTTGGGATACCAAGAATAACTCCAATAATACTTTGATCTTTAAAAAAATTGAGAAAAACTAAAAAAATATTTTTCAATGGTATTTGTACCACCCATTAAAAATCATTTACTTTGTTTCATTTTATGATATAAAACATACCTAATGAGACATTCAAAATTGAATTTCTTTAACATTGTTTTAAAATATAGTTTGAATAGCATTTGATTAAATTTGGTAATAATTTTTCATAATGGGTGTTACGGGAGTGCTAATACATTCTCCATATACAAATGACTCCTGAACCAACTTTAAATTTTCGTAGGCCAAAATTTTTATTTTAAAATTTGGGTGACCAATCACACCCTGAAATGATTGGTGGCGACTCCAAATTTTTTTTGTTCAAAAATATTTTTTCAATCGTCGCTCCGCGTCGCATGTACGTTGCGACACTAACTAAATATAAAAACTATTAAATTTAATTCAAATTGCTACCTTAACTTTTTTTTAAAATGCTATGTTTGATGTTTTTCAAAAACTTGTGACAAAATTATATTTAAAATGTAAAACTTATATAGATTTCATCATATCTAAAACATAAATGTTAGATGTTAGGGGTCTGAAAATTGCAACAGATTAAATCTTATTGCTATAACTAATTTGTATTTTTGTATTCTTGTCCATTCAAATATCATATTTTATTAGCACAGTTACAATTTAAATTCATGTGCATATTCATATTAGCTTTATAACGTTAAACTTTGGATTAGCCATGTTTGCTTTTCTTTTCTTTTTTTCTTTTTATTTTTTTCTTTTTATTTTTTTCTTCAGTAATGCAGTTTTTTTAACAAATTAGGGATTGTGTTTTTAAGTTTAGATCTTTTAACACGTCAATCCATTATCTACTAAAAACGAAAACAGTTTAACACAATACGTTCACATATTTAGAATCTAAAAGTATGGTTGACAATAAACAATAGAAGTTATAATATGTATAATAGATTATATGTTAGTTTCTCTAAATCGTAATTCATTCCTAATTATACTTATTAAACAATTTTATGAAACTAACGTACATCTCTTAATAAAATACATCGCTAGCAGCATAAGGAAGCAATTTTTTATATCAAGTGACCAAACGTTTTCTTATTCTCAACTTTACCCTTTCTTTTTCTAAGTGGTACATTGTTAGTTATCAAATATTTTATTTAATTAGTCTTTTATCACATGCGTTGTACGTGTTTATTCAAATCGCTTATAAGTTTTAGACATAAATAACTATTTAATTATATATTTTAAATTATTCAATTAAATGATTTTAAGAAAAAAATGTTTTTTTTATATTATCTGAGTAGGATTTCAATTATGAATCTAAACTTTCTTAATCGATGGAACCTAGTCCAGTGAGTTAAATTAGCAGTTAGTGATGAATCTAAACTTTCTCAAATGATAAGACATAGCTCATTGGAATATAAAATATACTACAATTTAATTAAGTGTAATTAAAAAGTAAAGTAGAATAAGTAAAAACGTTAAATGGAATTAGTGGATTTGTAGAGACGTTACAGGGAAAGAGAATTAGAAGAGTAGATACATTTAGATTATTTTGTGTGCATGCAATAAATAATGAATGATTATATTATAATGATGTAAAAATGATATTAAAAATAAATTTTTTAATGAGAATGAATCTTAATTTAATATGAAACATGTGAGACCTATCATAGTAATTGACGGATAATTAAGATAATTTAAAATATCAATAAGGACATTATCGTCTAAAAATATTTCTCCAAGTTGGATGCTTTTATATATGTTATATATTGAGCTATACCAATGCCAACGACTCCACCATTGTTGAAGCCACTAAAATAGAGTAGAACATAGCACTACAACAGTAAAAAACGATTCAATTACACAAAGCTTTGAAGGAAGAAGAGGAGAAGGTTGAAACGACACATTTTTTAGTTGAAGAATCTTCTCCCAAAATGGCATTGTTGCACTTAAGCGGTTTTGCTCACCTTAGCTCATTCTGTTGAGCTTCTTTTTCTCTCTCTCTGCCATGTGTAAATATATTAGAGGATTAGTTAGATTTTGTGTTGCAATTCTTACATATGTATATTCGTTTGTATAATTTTATATAATATACAACACATAAAACTATTATTTACACTTCGTCTCTTTCATCTTTCTTTTCCGCCATTTTAACTGTTTCCCGAACTCTGTAATGGTATCAGGGTCATACTAAAAAGGAAAATGCATGAGCAAACATCTAGAACACAGACTACCAAAGAATCTGATACCTAGAAAAATAATTCTGAAGAATCAGATTTCTTGACACATTTATCCAAACCCGCTAATCCTTACAGAATTGAACATGGAGATAGTCCACAAACAGCTCTTGTCCCAGACCTTTTACTAAGGATAACTTTGAAATATGGTCGAGGACCATGAAGAGAGCTCTAAAAGCTAAAAACAAACTTGGTCTCATCATTGGTACACTGCCAAAACCAGAACATTCATCCACTGAGCCTACCATCTTTGGGCAGGAAGACATCTTCATTGAAGCATGGGAACGTTGTAATGACTTGATTATTTCATGGATTCTAAACTCAATCTCTCTGGAAGTTAGAAACATTGTGTCCTACATTGGGAGTGCAAATGAATTGTGGGATGAATTGCAGGAAACATTTGAGGAACAAAGAGGCCAACGAGTTTATGCCATCAAGAAGGAAATCTCAGAAATCAAACAAGGTACTCACTCAATTATGACTTATTACATTAACTTAAAGGCTTTTGGGACCAACTAGCAGATTTTGAACCCATACCCGAGTGCACATGTGAAAAATTGTAATTTTTTGTTGAAATATATCATACAGACTGTGTTATTAAATTCTTAATGAGACTGCAAGACTCTTACTCAACAATTAGGGATCAAATATTGCTACAAGCCCCTATCCCCAAAGTTAAACAAGCATATTAACAACTTTTAAAACAAGAAAAGACCCATGTCCTTGCCTCTACAGAAATAAACACACATGAACCTGTAGTCATGGCAGCCAGAAAATTTCAAAACACAATGCCAAATAATTCTCTATACCTCAACAAATCAAGAATATGTTAAGAAACAGAAAACGTTATGCTCACATTGCAAAATTACAGGACACTTTGGAAAATTGCTTTAAACTGGGAATTCTGAGGCACCTATATGTGAATACTGCAAAGTAGCTGGACATTTTAAAGCAAAATGCTACAAACTGTATGGATATCCAGAAAATCACAAGCTGCACGGGTCCACACCTAAGACTGGCTTCTCTAACCAAGTATCTCTAGCCAACAAAGATGAAAAACAGAAGGAACAATTCACATTTTCAAAGGAAGACTACCAACATATCCTAGCTATTCTAAAAGGGAATCAAAATTCTCTTCAAGTAGATTCAGAAAAATTCAAAACACAATTCAGGTTATTCTATCATGAAAACTCGATTTGTTAATTCTGTCATCATAAATAAGATACCATGTATATTAGATATAGGCGATACTGATCACATTGTTAGTCATACATCATATTTCACTAAATTTATGGTTGTTTCTAACTTTTCTGTGCAACTCCCTAATGGACAGATGACCACTGTCACACATATAGAACCATGAGGCTATCTGAGAAGCTTACTATATGATGTTCTATGTGTATCTTCTTTTTCTTTTCAACTTGCTCTCTGTCAGAAAACTTACAGAATCTTTGAATTGCTTCCTGATCTTCACATCTTCCTATTGTTTTATTCAGGACCTTACGGATTGGAGGACGATTGGGAGAGCTGAAGTGCATAATGGTCTCTATCAGCTCATGCTAGAAGACAGTCCTATAGCATTAATTTTTTATTTGCAAGCTTATTTTCCACAAAACATTTAGCTAACATGTCTAAATTTGAATGTGCTGACTTATGACATTTAAGGCTTGGTCATGCTTCTGTTTCTAGTCTTCAATTAATGAAAATTCCTTTTTCTTCTACTAAATCTACTTTTCTGTGACATATGTGCATATGCTAAACATCATAAAAATCTATTTCCCAATAATCCCACTAGATCTAAAGTGTTTTTTGAACTCATACATTGTGACATTTGAGGCTATAATAATACTGAAAGTCATGAAGGATATAGGTATTTTTTAACAATTGTTGAAGATTACACAAGAAACAGTTGGATATATATATGCTTAAAAACAAATATGAAGTTAAGCAATATATTCAAGCTTTTCATAACCATGTCTAGACTCAATTTGGTGTCCTTATAAGAACTTTAAGGAGTGATAATGAGAATGAGTTTCTTTTGAAAGATTTTTACTCTGAAAAAGGAATTTTGCATCAATGCACCTATGTTGCCACACCCCAGCAAAATAGTGTGGTTGAAAGGAAACATCAACACATATAAAATGTTGCTACGGCTCTAAGATTTTAATCTGGCTTACCACTTTATTATTGGAAAAAATTTGTGCAAACTACCATTTTTCTCATCAATATATTACCCACACCTCTTTTGAACAATAAATCACCTTATGAGCTTTTAACCAAGAGAAAACTTGATCATCAATCCTTAAAGGCCTTTGGATGTCTATGTTATGCAGCCACTCTAAACTCAAACAGAAAGAAATTTGACTCAAGAGCCAAACGCTGCATTTTCTTTGGATATCCACAAGGTGTTAAAGGATATAGGTTGCTAGATATGAGTTCAAACATCATCTTTATTTCTAGGGATGTAACATTCTTTGAAAATGTTTTTCCATGCACTTCTCATTCCATCACTCAAAGTATTTCTTCTAATTCTCAAAATACACATTTATCTATCCAGACTTTGAATCAGAAGAAGAAAGATCTTCCCAACATCTTGATCATGCTCTTTCCACCCCTTGAACCAGAAAACTCCACTGAAACAAAGCCTGACCTTGCTCTTTCCACCAATTCTCCCATTGATTCTGAACAATCAATAGGACAGTCTACTCCACCTATCATTGCTCCTCCTCCTAGACAATCTCAAAGATAAAGAAAACCACCCAAACATCTCATTGACTTCATCTACAATTCAATTATTAATGTTAATGCAGGATGCACTTCACTCTCTTCTAATTTATCTAAATCCAAAAGCACACCCTCATATCCCATTACTAAGCACATCTCTTATGGTAAAGTTTCAGGACCCCTCAGGGCTTTTGCAACTTCAATCAATCATCTCCAAGAACCTAAGACTTACACAGAGGTTGCTAAGAATCCTAAATGGGTAGAGGCTATGCATACTGAATTGCAAGCATTAGAAGAAAATAAAACATGGGAAATTTCTGATTTACCATCTGGAAAAATAACAGTGGGATGCAAATGGGTATACAAACTTAAATATCACTCAGATGGGAGTTTAGAGAGGTACAAGGCCTGTTTATTTGCAAAGGGATACAGACAGCAAGAAGAGCTAAATTATCATGAAACATTCTCACCAGTTGCTAAAATCACAATAGTGAGATGTCTATTAGCCTTGGCAGCTATTAAGGGGTGGCATTTGCAGCAGTTTGATGTGCAAAAATGTCTTTCTCCATGGTGACTTGGAAGAAGAGGTTTACATGAAGCTCCCTTCTGATTACACTAAAACTTCCAAACATTTTGTTTGCAAGCTACTTAAAAACATCTACGGACTTAGACAGTCTTCTAGGGCAGTGGTATGCAACATTCTCTTAATCCCTCATTGATTTTGGATACACACAATCCAAAGCTGACTATAGTCTTTTCACATACTACTGCCTCTCGTTTCACTGCTGTTTTAGTCTATATTGATGATTTAATAGTAGCTAGCTCAGACATACACAACATTACAAAACTCATATTATTTCTTCTAACCAAATTCAAGATCAAAGACTTGGGTTACTAAGATACTTCTTAGGAATTGAGGTAGCTCGGTCTAGAAAAGGTATTCAAATCTGTCAAAGAAAATATACTCTGGACCTCCTCAATGATGCGCAGTTCATTAATGCTAAACCAGTAAAAATTCTAATGGAACAGAATTACAAATTTAGTGCTACAGATGGAACATTATTGCATGATCCCTCACCATATCGAAGGCTCATAGGGAAAGTCATCTATTTGACTATTACAAGACCTGATATCTCCTACTCAGTACAGACCCTCAATCAATTTATGGCTAACCCAACAGATAAACATATGCAAGGAATTCAAAAGATTCTAAGATACCTTAAAGGTTCTCCAAGTCAAGGCTTGTTCTATCCATCTTCATCCCAGGTTCAACTACGTGCTTTCTGTGATTCTGATTGGGCTGCTTGTCTGGACACCCGTGGATATGTCTATAGTTTTTGCATATTTTTAGGCAACTCTTTTATTTCCTGGAAATCTAAGAAACAACAGATTGTCTCTCGTTCTTCCGCTGAAGCAGAGTATCGATCCATGGCAACCACATGTTGTGAATTGATATGCTCTTCATATTGCTTCCAACCCTATTTTTCACGAACGCACAAAACACATTGAACTCGACTGTCATTTGATTCGTGAAAAGATTCAAGAATGGAGAGTATTAGAATAGCTCATTCTGTTGAGCTTCTCTTTCTCTCTCCCTGCCATGTGTAAATATAGTAGATGATTAGTTAGATTTTCTATTACAATTCTTACATATATATATTCGTTTGTACAATTCTGTATAAAATATACAACACAGAAAACCATTATTTACACTTCGTCTCTTTCATCTTTCTTTTCTGCCATTTTTACTGTGTTCCCGAACTCTGTAATTATAGATTTTCAACTTCACCATTTCTTATTCAAAGTGGTATATTATTTGATATTAAATTTTTGTGTAGTTTATTGTTCAAAATTAAAAACGTTTGGTAAAAGATAAAAATATTTTTCAGTTTAATGAGAATGAATCCGAATTAAGTTTGATATGAAACATGCGAGACCTACCATACTGATTGATGGGTAATTAAGATAATTTATATATGTTATAGATTTTCAACTTCATCATATCTTATTCAAAGTGGTACATTATTTGATATTAATTTTTTTTGTAGTTTATTGTTCAATTAAAAAATATTTTTCCAGTGCATATAACTAGTATAATTAATAGATAATTATGTTACAGAATAAATTAACAGCCTCTGAACCATTCTAAGACCGTTGTCGGTTGGTTTTACCTTTCTAAAAAATTAAAGCACAATAAATTATTTATGCCGGTTGTTAATTCCCTTTATTAACCACAATGTTAAATTTTCATTCAAATACTTCTTCTAAATACACATTTGGATATTCATCAATTTTCTTAATTAACAATGATTATTATTCATAAATTTGATGGAACCCAAGAGTTTATTCCGTTATTGTTACTTATCAATTAAAAGACTATTTTTAGCTTCTTGGTTTGCATTTTAGCTTTCAATTTTTTTTAAACTGCTTTCATTTTATTTAATTTGGTTTGATTTGAGGCTCTTCGGTAAGTTACTATTGTTTATTTGTTCTTACATTACTTCGCATCTCATATAAATATCCATTAACTGAATTTACTCAAATTAAATATTATTCATTGTGTTGTTTTTTTCTCAATCATAAAATACTTCCCAAATTTGATTTTATATATGTTGGCAACTTATATTTATTCTTAGATTTGGGATGTCAATTTATTCATTCTTTTCATTTTTCTTTTGATTTGTATTGAAAACTAACTAGATATCATTAGTTTTAAAAAATTCCGTCGTTATTATCTTTAGGACATTATGCAAATGAACTTTTGAATAAAATGAAAAGAAAATATATCAGAGTACTGATATATGATCTATTAGGAATTGGTACATTAATTAGCACTAAGACGATGAAAGAAAACATATTTAATTGTATAATATATTTATGTAATTTAAGTTGTAATTTCTTTTAAATTTCATATTTTATCAAAAGTTATTACAATAATTATTTATGCATACATGTGTATCTAATTAGTATATATATAAAGCTGAGTATGTTACTCTCATATCACGCCATGCGTCAATTTCATTAGCTCTCATTACGCCACATGTCATTCAATATTTAATTATCTAATATCTAAAATTTTAATTTATAATATATATAAAACAATGTTAATTGTATTTAATGCATAGTTATTACCTTTCAAAAATGCATAGTTTCTTTCAATCTATTAAATATATAAAAAATTGTTGATTGAATTTAATGCATAGTTTAAATAAATTTATGATTTCAATAAATAATTTAAAAATTATGGTGATAATTGAAAATTACTAAAACTATTCATTCAAATTTATGTAACATTTAACCATATAAATATTTTTACATGAAAATCTAAAACTTATATATTGTTCTTCTCCTTTTTCAAACTTATGCCGATGATAATAAATTTTTAAATTTTTAATATATGATTTTCCTTCTCATCCAATTATTTTTGTCAAATTCTGCTTATAAACTTGCTTAGAAGAAAACGAAGAAATAATGTCAAATTTACATATGTATCCGTGTTTTTTCAAATTCACATTAATTTGAATCTCATATTACTATTATTGCTGAAACAAACATTATTAAACTAATTTTTATGGTTAGTGGCTCCTGAATCAAGTATCCAGGATGACAAATTATATTCCATTAAACAAACTTCAAGTACAAGTAAATCATATTTACCTTTTAGATGCTTTTTACAGTTTCTCTTTCAATGACCTTCAACCCTACAGTGGAAACACTTTTCTTTGGGCTTGCTGTCTTTCTTGTTCTTCTTGGCTTTCGGCGATGTCTTGGCTTTCTTTGCTCTTTTGCTCTTACTCTTGTCCTTACCATTATTCTTCTTCCTGTTGTTCTTAAAAATATTGGAAGAAGGTTTTTGCTCGACAACATTTACCTCACCCTATTTGGTCATTCTAAGGTTGAGTGACTCAAAAGTCTGCATTTCATTCAATAATTGGGTCATGTTGAATTACAACTTGTTCATAATATAGTCGGTCATGAACGCAGACATAGCAATTTACATTATTTTATGAACTTAGTGTGGTGTGCTTATCAAGTTTTAACTAGTTAAAACATAGCAATTTACATGCAATTAATTTCATAAAATAATACATTTAAACATATTAGGAAAATCCTAAAAATCATGTTTTTACAGATGAGATGCATGATAAAACTATGTGGGGTTTTTAATGTATGGCATGTGATCGACTAATGCATGCAGATACTGTATTTTGTCCAGTCTAATACTTTAAAAATATAAATTTTATTTTTTTACCCATATACTAGTCTAAAACTATGTGTATGATTTGAAAAATAGGCCCGGACATTTCACCAGTATTGTATGACAAATATATCGAAAGAATTAACCATTTTCATTAAGAAAAATGCTCCGATTGCATATAATTTGAATGATAGCTTCTTTTGATTATTGTCGTGACCTAATCAGCTTGTATCATTTGTTGGAAGTAAGTAATGGTATTAATAAATTTATAATTTTATTAGTGTTTGTTAAATCTTGCTAATGAGACGTACCATTCTTATAAATCAAAGAAGGATACTAGCAACACTCATTTCAATAATTATTTCAATATTCTCAACGATCAAAAGTGTCATATTTTTATTTTTTATTAAAGATGTCAAATTGAACTAAATTTTGGGTTAAGACTTTTCTTTTTATTTATAAGTTCGCCATTAACTTATTTACCTTCACATTTCTTACTTTACTTTTGACTTTTTACATTTCTTTTTTTTCTTTTACACGCACTGTTTAAGTTAAAATCAAAACCATTTTTTACTTATTTACAATAAAATAATACCATCTCTTCATCTCCCCCAAATTATAATGCTTTTCCCTTACTCCACAACTATTTTTCAGTTTTCTTCAAAACAGTTTCTCACCGCCAAATGGCTTGTGTCCATGTGATAGAAGACTCCAAGAGTTGATAAGGTACTATTTTCGTCTTTGTAATTTTTCTAATTCGAATTTGCTAGGTTCGTATAATTCTGGTGTTCCTCTTTTCTCTAGGCTTCAAAAGGAAACGTAGAATTACTAATAAGAAATCAGTATAAGAAAGAAAGAAATGACTAAAATTTGTCGGTCTCTGTAATTTGTTCATCTTTGTGAAATTTTCACATTTCTCAATCTCTATGATTTGTTCTTTGGGTAGGCTTTCACAATATGAGCACAAGCATCTATTTTTTCTTGTTTATATTTTTTCACATCATTAATTAGCCAGTATATTTATCAATGCAGACATTTTATTTTTGATTCGATATTAGTCATTTATGTATTTTCTTATGATTTTATAGGCAGTCATGAATATAGAGTTTGATTTAAACTTAAGGTTGGATGAATTAAATAATGAATGCACCCAACTTTTTAGTAGCATATAATAGTTATATTTTTCTTGTCTCACTAATTAATTTATATTTTGTAGGCACTAAAAAATGTCGAGCCTAGCATTAACATTTCTCTTATTGATTATCATGGAATGGAGCATATGCACATGCAAGTGAGTATTTTTTATAAATGAATACAACAATATTCTTTCTTTTACCAAAATTCTTGTTGCAAATTGGCTCATACTTGTATCTCATATTTATAGTTAGGAGCCAGCGATGTTATGAAGTTTTACTCTAACCAGGATCCACAATATAATAAATTTTGAATGAAGAATACGACATACATAGATATCTTTTTAATAATGTTTCTTTTATAATTTAATCACATTTATGATATCATTCCCTCATTTTTTGGCATTCTAATTTACTTAGTTTATATTTCATGTATCTAATAGTTTTTTTTTGTATTTTATAGGTCATTGATAAAGACTATTTTCTAAACTTAATTTTTTTAGGCTCCTTTCATTTTCAAAAATTGCAGCAGATAATAATTTCTACACCTCCAATTAGATTTCTATCAGTTTTAACTTTTTTTTTCATTTAAATCTTTTTTTCATTAGACTTATTTACCCTTACTTTGAAATTGACTACATGATTTATAATTATTTTATCACATTAAATATTAATCCATTAAATTCTAATTATTTAATGTAATAAAAAAAAAACAACCCATAGCAACCGGGATTTTACAACCCCGTTTCCTAATTAAAAAAAGCTATACTTTCTCTCTACTAAATTTTGTATTTAGCATGGGCAGGCTTCAACTATTTATGAGAGTCTCGGTGAAATAGACATGCATGTGGTGGAAAAAAAGAGAGAATAGATTTTCTATTTTTATATCGCATACCCTATTTTGACACCAATAACTAAAGTGATATCTAGAAATATAAAAAAATTCAGATGCGCTAACTATGGATATTATGTCGGAAATAGACTTTTCCATATTTAATATGGAAAAAAATGAAAAATGAAAAACCCTAATGAACCTAAAAAGGGATAAAGGCCCAATACATAATAGTATAGATTACTATGTACCATACGTATATATCTTTCTTTGTATCATTTTGTGGTTGAATAGGAACTAAAAAATAGATATTTAAGGGGCGGATTCAGATTGTTTAAGCAACTCACGTTTTAATAAAATTTTAAATAGTGGTTTCTATCATGTTGTGTCAACTTCACATATAAAAAATCTCAAGCTAGAGGCGGGAGTTTTCCAATAAAAAGACCTTCTTAGTATATAATTATTGTATTGAAAAGCTAGGTATCGACAATGATAATGAACCTCCAAGTTTGGTTCCTGTATCCTTTAAGCAAGAGCCGGATAAATGAGCAAAATATAATCTTTTTTCGGATTGCTGTGATGATCTCCAGGACATTGTGGCTTGTCATCTCTCGATTGTCCATGTGATGTTTAGTATTTCTTTTGGAAATGATTTTACTAGATGAGGAAATATTGAAAGACTTGAAAAATAATATCATTTGTTATATGTTTAGAGCATAGTATACTTTATGTGCAAATTTGTTGTTGATTGTAATTTGTAAATGCATGACGTAAATAGATGTCCATGTTAGAAATTATATTTAAGTTTCTTGAGTTGACTGGTTCTAAAAAATGAAGGGAAAGAAGTTAGAGATATGAAGACAATAATATTATTGAAAAAGGTGAAGTGAAAATGTCAGAATGTGCTTAGGGGAATTCACGTCTTATCTTAAAAAAACCAAAAAAAGTGTAATGGGCAAAAATACGTCATAAGAGAAATAATTATAGTTTGTTAACTTCTAATTTTAATTAAACAAAATGGAGTGTGGAGATTGAAGAAAAAAAAAGTGAAAAGGTGACTTGTGGAGAAGAAGAAATAAAAGAAGATGGCAAGTTAACGATAAACTTGTAAATAGAAACAAAAGTCATATTTTCAAATTTGGTTCAAATTGACATTTTTAATGAAAAGAAAAAATATGACACTTTAATTTCTGTTAAAGTGAGAGTGTTGAAATAAGTGTTACTAGCATTTTTTTAAATAATTAAACGAATTATATTATATGAGATTAGATGTAAATTAAATTACTTATAATATAGGAGGTGAAATGATTAGATTAAGTGAGCAGCGAGGTGAGGTTCTCCTCACCTGTCAGGACATAAATATATCATTTGATTAAGGACATGCGGATTTTTGAGTATTTTTCCGTATATTTGAAAAAAAAAATATAGTATTTTTGAAACAAATTCTAAATATAATTAAAATATAGTATTTTACACCTTTTCACTCTTATCCCCCTCTCATTTACAAAAAAAAATCTCAATCTTTCAAATTACTAGGAAGAACTCCTCAAATCTTAAGTATATTTTCAATTCCTCTGATCTCTTAAATTTGCTCTTTAAATCTTAAAATTATTCATTTTTTATGAATGTTGTATGTATATATGTCATCAATTTTGTAATGTCTTTCTTCAATCTCATTCAGACCCTAGATTTTTATGTATTTTGGGTTCTCAAATTTTAAATATATTTTCTCAATTATGTGATATTTAAACTCTTAATTTGTAAGATTTTATTTATGAATAAGTTGATATATTATGAAATTTGTAGTTATTAGCTTTGAATTTGTAGATTACTTTGTAGAATTTCTAGATCTAGTTCTGAAATTGTTGTGTATTGCTTAGTAGGTTGACAAATAGTAGTTTTATGTTACATGAATGGTAATGTCGTAATCGGTGCAAATAAAATTTCTTATGATCAACCTTCAATGAGGGGAATTGTAATTCATAAGAAGATTATTCTTAACGAGTTATATAATACTTTACGTGAAGCCTTGTCAATTGACCGTCTACATTAGAACTTGAACATAGTTTATCGTTACCCACTTATTCTTGGTGCTGGGTCATTCAACTATGTGAAATTTTCGATACGAAATGATAACGATGTTCATGCGATGCTTACTATTATGCTTCAAATTCCTCCGCCAAATGCAATTGATTTATATTTAACCAAGAATACTAGAGATGTAGGAGGCCCTAGCATAAACTTGTATAATGACAATATGTGTGATGGAGTTGCGGTACACGATAGTGCAACAATTTCTTCTCCATTCCATGACAGTGACATGTATCATACAGTGCAAGAAAATATGCCCAGTAGTAGTTATTTGCCACATGAAGATGAAGATGCTCATGACATTTATGTGAATCCATTTAGCCCTCCATGTAGCTTTTTCTTGGTAGAGTCTGGGGAGATAAATGCTTATAATATTATTGATGAAGATGATGACCAAGTTGAAGAGGATGATGTTGTGAACCCTTCAACTGAAATACTCCAACATGAACCCTCTTCACCATTCCTTGCTCAGTTGGATTGAGATGTCGTAAATGCAAAGCTAGATCAGATACTCATCCAACGTACTGAGATACGAAATGAAACAAATGAATTATACAAAGGTTTATGTTTTGATAGTAAGACAGACCTTAAGCATGCTTTAAAAAGATACTCGATACTCAGACATCAACATTTTAGTGTGGTAGTGTCATTGCCAAACCTTTAGGTTATAAAATGCAAGAAGTTTAATGAAGACTGTCAATGAAAAGTTCGTGCATGTCGTCGAAAATCACATAATATGTTTGAAATAACTCAATACACGAGACCTCACACATGTGTTTATCCAAGATTATCACAAGACCATTCATAGTTGGACTCAACATTGATTGCACGAGAGTTGCAGGGTATCATGAAACGGGATCCAACTACATTTATTGCAGCACTTCATCTGATGGTGAAAAATAAATTTGGATACGATGTGCATTATAGAAAGATATGAGAAGCTAAACGAAAAGTAATTGTTAAAGTGTTTGGTGATTGAGATCAATCTTACCAGCAACTACCAATATTGTTGAATATGCTTGTGAAGTCGAATCCTAAGACTGTAGTTCAATAGAAAACACATAACATCGGTGAACCAGGTAATGTGATATTCAGATATGTCTTCTGGTCTTTTGCTGCTGCTATAGAAGGATTCAAATATTGTAGACCAGTCATTAAAATTGATGGCACATTTTTATATGGCAAGTATAAGCATAAGTTGTTGATTGCCACGTTGGTTGATTCAAACAAACGTATTTTTCCAATTGCTTATGCTATAGTTGATGAGGAAACCATAGATAGTTGGTCATGATTTTTGTATCGCTTGAGGCGTTACTTTACGCAGAGGGAGAGACTTGTGCTAATATATGACCGACATGCTGGTATAAAAGCTGCAACACACAATCAACAACTTGGGTGGTCAGAACTATTAGGCCATCATCGATATTGTTTGAGGAATGTTGCGAGTATTTAGAGAGAGAATATAACATCAGCAAAAAAATGTTTGAACTCTGCACGGATGAAATGAAGAAAATAAACAGTCGGTGTGTGCACTTCTTTGATAATATGAAAAAGGAAAATGAACTCTAGCAGTCGATGGTGGATATTGTATGGTTGGATGACAACAAACGTTGCAGAATCCTTTTAATAGTGTCCTAAAGGGATCTCACATGTTACCAGTTACGACTTTGGTTGAGCTTACGTTTTATCGCAGTGTGAATTAGTTTGAAAAGCGGAGAAGTGAAGCTAGAGATGCCTTACTACGAGGTGAAGCGTTAACTGCTTATGCTGTTGAGAAGATGAAAATTTGGGAAGCCAAGACTAGTTCACATGAGATCATAATTTTTGACCGTGCTAATGAGAGGTTCGAGGTTCTCACCGGTCAACATCATAATCACATGTACAAAGGACGAAACAGACATTATGTGAATTTAAAGGAAGGAACATGTACTTGCAACAAAGTTGCAATCATTTGGCCTCCCGTGTTCTCATTTGTTAGCAGTGTGTGCACATGATCGTATTGATAGCTCTCAATTCATTGAACATTATTACCGCTGGTCAGGGCTCGCTGAGTGTTATAAGCCACCGTTCATCCCTCTTCCACATGAACATTATTGGGAAGATCCTAACTTTCCAATAGCGCACCCCGAAATTGTTCTTCTCGTAATGGCGAACAATCTTAAAATGACTCATAATATTTGACTCAATACATTTTTATGTAATTTAATGTAATATTTGGCTCAGTACATTTTTATGTAATTCAATGTAATATTTGACTCAGTACATTTTTATGTAATTTAATGTAATATTTAACTTAGTACACTTTTATGTAATCGATATAATCATTGTATTTCAAACGACACTCATTTTCAGGATATCATGGAGCCTGGACCACAAGATAGCTCGATGTTGTATTTACAGGATCAACATAGATCTCAACATGTTTGGGACCAAGAGGATTCTCGTGCTTTACATTGTCACCGACATACTGCAGTTGTTCATCAGAACATACCACTCCATAGACGTATTATTCTCTATTTGATACGTGTGGATTTTATGGAGTTGTCAGGGTTGGGTTTATCGCCCTTAATTGACATTTGATCACATCTTTTGTGGAGAGATGACGTCCTGAAACACACACATTTCATACGGCACATGATGAGTGTACTATTATTTTACAAGATGTGGAAATACAGTTAGAACTTCCAGTTAATGAGATGGCGGTAACGGGTAGTGCACATCGAGATTGCCAAGGATATGTGAAGATTTGTTAGGATTTCGACCAGGCCCACGTGATTTACAGGGATCACGTTTACTTATGACGTGTTTGACTGCACATTTTCCCCCATTATCTGATGATGATGGCGAACTTTATGTGCAACGTTATGCGGATGCGTATATTCTACAACTTATCGGAGGTACCATTTTTTGTGATAAGTCAAACATTAAGGTGCATTTGATGTTTTTGCCTTTACTAGAAGATTTTACTGAGCTTGGTCAGTATAGTTGGGGTAGTGCATGCTTTGCGTGGTTATATAGGGGAGATGTGCAAAGCCATCCATAAAAACGCTTCTGATATTGCTGGCCCACTAGTATTACTACAATTATGGGCATGAGACCAATTTTCACATTTGGCACCAGTGAGGTTCCAACGGGTGAGACATGATAATGTCGAGGAAGATGGACTTCTAATGCCACCTCCTCCTTTGGGTATACGGTAAGTCAATTCATTTGATTATTAATATGTATGTTATCATTTACATGTATTTAACTGTGCAATTTATCTCGTAGATGGAGAGATGTTTAGTCTCACAGAGAGCTCCACACATGTTCTTGAAGTGTATCGATTTGCATTAGACAGGCAAACTCCAGACAGGTAATACTATGCTTTTTATTTATAACATAGGTAATACTCGGGTTTTGTCATATTATTTATAATATGGTTTTTATAGGTTATATGACAATCTTATAATGATATTATCCATACACTTCTTAAATACTGCATCATGCATGGAGATATATGGCGGTCTGTTTCCCCCTTCATTTGCTTTTATATAGTGGAATGACATCGACCAGATCGTGTTCTAAGACAATTCAGTATGATTCAACGTGTGCCCGAGCCATGTGATACCGAAAGATGGTTTGCATGACATCGACTTAAGGGGGAGAAATGAAATAAATTGGGGCATCCAACATCAAGCATACATTGAGAGATGAGATGAGCGTAGGACACACATTGTTGAGGGGCACGTGGATGAACATGGATATGACAACTCATACATATTATGGTATGAGAGAATCGCAAGGCGATACATAACTCAACAAGGAGCGTTATATGATTTAACGATATTTTTTTATTAATTTATGTAATTAATAAGCTTATATGATCATTTAATAAGTAACTTATATAATATTTTTTTATCTATGCAGACAGAGAGTCTGGACAATATTACAATTTGACACTTGATGATATCGAGCCATCTTGAATAATGCCTCAAATTCGTAACGTGTGTGAGACAGCTGCACAAGCAATAAGATAAGCGAATGCAGCTTATCAAACTTTTTTGTCCCGAAGGCATGAAGCACACAACTCATCTCAAAGAAGTCAACAAGAATCACACATGCCTCGAGACGAACCATTTATGTCTCAGCAAGAGCTATACACGATGCCGACCTTTTATACGTTTGGTGGTGAGTCATTGACTCAACTTGGTTCTACTTCTGAACCATTTCATCAACCTCAACGGCATAGAGGAGGACGGGCTAGTGCTTCTGGAAGAGGAGGTAGAATACGTGCCTGAAACTCGCCTATTGTGGAAGATGCTTTCATTGTGGATGAAGATCCACATATTGTGGACGAAGACCCACTGTGTATTGTAGAGGAAGAAAATGTAGCAACAACTATTAAAAAGAGATGTCTATCATCACAAGTAACTCAACTACAAACATATGGAAGACGCTCAAGAAGAATGAGAAGACGACCACTGTGTGGAACGTGATTGATTTATATTTTTTGTATTTGAATTTTTGTAGAATAATATAAAATGTAAAGTCATAAGATTTGTTAAAAAAATGTATGCTGTTCATTGAGAATGTGTGATAAAATTATAAAATGTTCTGTAAGATGGATGATTTTTATATACAAGTTGTGTTGGTGATATTTGTATGTAGGTGTGGGTTTCTGCACCGAATACGTTTTTTGTAAATACGATTTTTGCTAACTTAAAATCATCTTTATAAAAAATTTCTTTCGACGTGATCATTTTCACTTCTATTTTAAAATTAATTTCAAAATTAAATTATTTCTAAAATTTATTTTAAAAACGAGGTTAAACCCAAAAATTACCGAGTACATACATTATGATAATTTAGTGACGTTTCTGTTCTGAATTTATTTATGATGCTCTTAAACCTCTCACTCTCTCTTCTCTAAAGCCCTCTCCCGCTCCGCTTCACACCGTTTTTCTTATCCAAATTCCCTCCAAAAGAAAATGGCCGGCCTCCTCTCAACCCACAGTCACATTCTACATCTCCCGTTCAAATCCGGGTCTCTCTCCTCTCGTAATGATGTTGTCCTCGTCAGAGCGACACTCTCGACTCCAGAAAAGCGAACTAGAAAGAAGAGGCAGTCTAAGCAGCATCAACAACATCTAAAGGACGACGATTCTCTCTTGAATTCGGTATCCGCGCTCGAGAAGGGCCTCCGCATCACTTTTATGGAGGAGCTTATGGAGCGCGCGAGGAACCGAGACTCTGTTGGCGTTTCTGATGTCATTTACGATATGATTGCTGCGGGGTTGAGTCCTGGACCTCGCTCATTTCATGGTTTGATTGTGTCTCATGCTCTTAATGGTGATACCGAGGGAGCGGTACGTAGCGGTTTATTCTCTCTCCCTCTCTCTACGTTTGTTCGTGTCTCTGATAGTTTGACAAATTGTTTAGGACTTTTAGTATGCGAGCTTTTGCAATATGGTGATTTCCCTCTTTCCTTTTCGATTCGGATTTATGCAGATTGGGACTTTTTCTTGCTGTTAATTCGTGAATCTGTTAATTCATAGTGTGAATTTAATTCACTTTATTTAAGTGTTATCATTTCCTTTTTTTTTTCATGATGCGTGCATTAGAGAGAAATCTTGGTCAACATCTTGCTGATTTTTTTTTCCATTTAAATTATGCTGACTAAGTTCTTATAAAATTAACGTTGATAAAATTTGGTTTTACAATTACAATCAGTGAACCGTATTGGTTCTGATGTGGAATTTGGTTTCTGATGCAGATGCAGGCACTGAGGAGACAGTTAAGTGCTGGCCTGCGCCCCCTTCATGAAACGTTTGTTGCATTAATCCGGTTGTTTGGATCTAAGGGCCATGCTACTAGAGGCTTAGAAATTCTTGCAGCAATGGAAAAGTTAAACTATGACATTCGCCAAGCTTGGCTTGTACTTATTGGTACCATCTTTTGCTAATTCTACTTAGGAAGCTGCTCAAGAATCTATCTAATGTATTGTTTGAACATCTTATCTTAGTTGCTTGAGTTATTTTGACTAGAGGAGCTTGTTAGGAACAACCATTTGGAAGACGCGAACAAAGTCTTTTTGAAAGGTGCCAAAGGCGGGCTCAGAGCGACTGATGAGGTCTATGATCTTTTAATTGAGGAAGACTGTAAAGTCGGGGATCATTCTAATGCCTTAGAAATTTCCTATGAAATGGAAGCAGCTGGGCGGATGGCAACAACTTTTCATTTCAATTGCCTCCTTAGTGTACAGGTTAACTATCCAAGTAATCATTCATTCTTTTATGCACATCTTTTCTTCTCTGCAAAAAAAAAAAGTTTTCCTGCATGCTTGAGCTAGTGTCAGCGAGTGTAGTTTAGAAGTTTATGATCTGGTGGATTATATGCGAAGATTATAGCCAATGAATGTGTAATGTATATTAATGGGTTGCACCAAATGTTGATTTAGCTTCTTCGAAAGTCTTGTAAGGTAGAATTCTTAAACGAGCATTTGTATAATTTTTGGATTGTATAATTAGGGCAGTGATCTTTTTACTTTATCCTCTTTCACTTTGATCATTTGAGTATTTTCTTGCAAATAACATGTAATTTATTGTATAATATACAGAAGATGAAGTGATCACTGCAAAATGTGAGTGAGCTATGAAAAGGAAGAATGGTTCTAAATTTATATAAGAGGAATTGAGCCTAAATTTCAGAGAGTTTTGTGTCACAAAACATCCCTTTGCAAATAACTTCTTAATCCGAGAGTTTGAGAGTTCAGTGCCATTAAGCTCTGTCATTCTCCTTTTATAGGAAAGAGGAAGTTAGGGGTCAGATCCCATAACTTGTGATACATATACCATGTAAGTTCAACCATCGCTCTAACTGAAAGCTCTTTAATGGTTCCTGGCATAGACAATTGAGTTACAAGAACAATCAGTAGCATTTTCTAGAACTCCACAGCTGAAGAGCAATGTATTGGTAAACAATTTTTTTATAAGGAAAAAAATGAAGTGAGGTTCGTGGTTAATTGAAGGTAACTGTCTGGTTCCTAATGGGTAGTGTAAAGAATTAATTGTTTCTCAGAGAGACCACAGGGAAAAGAGATTTCTTTTAAAATTTTTTGCTTTTCTTTTCTCTCTTCACCAAGTTTTATTGGATATGGATGCCCTATCAAATCCTTCACGTGAATGGAGAGAAAAATTACAACAGACAAGTAGGACTGTAGGAGGAGGAGAGGAATGGAGGATCTGCCATAGTGACCGGACCTAATAATAACGGGGAGAGTAGAAAACTAGAGAAAATTTTAAAACTTGAAAAAGAAAATGGAAAACTGGCTCTTCTTTTAGTTTTGTGGTAATACTGTTTTGGACTTGAGCACAACTGAAAGATCTCCCTTTTCAATGTTACACTTCATTTTTAATATCTAATAAGAGTTGTTCCACTCTCGGGAGATGTATTGTTTTGCTATTTCTTGGATTTACTTTTGAGTTGTAATGGGACTTGATTCGAGGAACTTTAATGATAAACATGGCATCTTGGTTTTTATGGGAATCCTAGATTTTTGATTTATTAAAGCGCACTCTTACTTCTAAAGAACTCTGATGATTTTTTTTCCGTGCCCCTATATCCTCTAGTGACCTTGTTTGCATTCCAAAACGTGCTTTCTATTAGATATAACTGATATTATTTGTTTTACCTAGCTAGGCTACTTGTGGAATTCCTGAAATAGCATTTGCCACTTTTGAGAACATGGAATATGGAGAAGGTATAAATCTTATCACCTTTCTCATACTTATGCCTTTTATTCTCTTGAATAATATATAAATCACAAACGTTCCCTATAAGATGCTTACATGCACGTGATGGCATTTTTTTAATAGTAGAAATCTTGTTCGCTTTCTTGAAGTGGGGACAGTTTATTCTTTTTATCTTCTGCTGGAGAATAGATCAGGATTGCATGTGATACGCTCCTTTATTTCTCTTCTCTAAACTATTGCTGTCAGTTGAATGCATTTCCATGCAGTCGTACTATTCCCACACACGCAGGCAGTTACTCAATCATGCACTCAAAAGAGGTCACCAAACACATGTGCTTTTGCTCGTTTACCCATTCAAATACCAAAAAAATGGGGGAAAGGGGAAAATACTCCCAGGAGCTTAAATAATTATATCCTAGATTTGGCTTCTATTTCTAATAGACGATAAGATGTTTGGCAATATGAGATCAACTTCAACTAACTCTCCTATTTAGTCTGGCATTGAGATCCATTAATGAAGATGGAATGATATCTGTCTTTGATGTCTAATGAACTTATCTGTGGCTTTGTTCTCAATTGTTTAAGTTTCGTACTGACAACTATCTTTACGTAACAGATTTCATGAAACCTGATACTGAAACATATAATTGGGTGATCCAAGCATATACAAGAGCTGAATCTTATGACAGGTACATGCTCTAGTGGTTAGTGGTATTAACTGCAAAACTAACACAAGACACCAGCTATGCTTACCTTACCATAAGCGAAAATGTAAATTTACTTGCTCGCACGAAGCTCAATTTGTCATTTTTTCTGGAAACATGACGTAAATTTAAAATTTGTGTCGACCTGTTGGGACAGTGTGCAGATTTGAGAGTGTGATTAAGTTATCGAGCACAATCAATTCTGGAAATGTTGATCCTTTTATGGACAAGGCACCAAAGAAAAAGTAGATCTTGTTTGGGAACTTTGGCCTTCTAAATCATTTTAATCTAAATCGTTTCAAGAGAATTAGGGCTGACTGTAAGAGCATCAAAAATAGATTTGCCAAAGGAAAAACAAAACCATCAAACAAGGAAGTAAGGAAGATAACTCTTTCAAGATTGTTAGGAGAATACAATTGGAGAACTGGTTTCTTATATCTCGTATCATCACCTCTCTTAGATGAGATAGAGTATAGAGAATCAAACCCAATAAAAATAAACTCCCAAGGACTTAACGAAAGAAATATAAACAACTATCTTTGAATCCACCCTTTAGGAATGTCATTAGACATCTCCAAGTCTTGCATTTTGATCTTTTGGTTAATAGGAATTTTTAGCTTCCATAAAAAGAGTGAGACAGAAAGGAAAAAACAGATGCAGTTATCCAAATGAATATAAGTTGGCTTTTTTTTGCTTTTATTTTCCTAACTCCATATGGTTGGTGCTCATTCCGTCTCTCTCTCTGTCGTAATATAATTTGGTTAGAGTTGTGCATATAATCTTTAGAACTACTTGGAATCACCTTCTATCTTACAGTATGTAGTTTAGTAATGCAGTTATGTTATATTTTCACCATCTTCGGTTCCGTGGCTTTATTTAGGGTGCAAGATGTTGCTGAGTTACTTGGAATGATGGTTGAAGATCACAAGCGGCTGCAGCCTAACATGAGAACCTACGCGTAAGTATAGTTGTCCTCTCTGCTGTTTAACATGAGAACCTTACATGGAATCTCCTTAAGAAACGTGAATGGTTAATAGGTGTCCTCTCTGCTGTTTGGATGAGGAATCTAATACACCCCTGTTCTTGTTTTGCCCTTTCACCCTTATTATGTGGAACTATAATATGAATGGTTTGGGATAAGATGCGTGGTGCCTAATTGATAGATACTTTTTTGTAATGTTGGAATAGCTTTTGTCTAGTGGGGTTGGATAGGAAAATCTGGACGGCCATTCCTATTCTTTGGTTCTTGAAATTAATTGATGTTTTAAGTTTTGTTTGTTCTTTGTGTTTTTATCGGTAAACTAAAAGTCAGGCACATTCACTTGTCCTTGTTCAGGCTGTTAGTGGAGTGCTTTACGAAGTATTGTGTAGTACGAGAAGCTATTAGGCATTTTCGTGCCCTTGAAAACTTTGAAGGAGGTACAAAAGCTTTGCATAACGAAGGAAATTTTGGTGATCCACTCTCATTGTATCTTCGTGCTTTATGTCGAGAAGGTATGCTCAAAAGACTCTACTAGAGACGAAGCATTTTTACAAAGCATTTCACTTCATCATCCGCATAGAATTACCATTGAGGGTTAAAAAACAGCCAATGGAGTTCAAACGATTTCATAGTTCTTAATTCATCTCTGTTTTTTTGGTAAGGGTTCAGCCTAAAGTACTAGGCCAGTGGGTCATTGATAAGACTTTTCTTAGTTAGAAGTTCTTATCGATAACCAAAGAGATTCCTCAAGAATTCCTCTTAGAATTTCATTAGAACAATAGAAATGAGAAGTAACGTTACAAGTTTTCGAGAGGCTTGTTCTCTCCTATTCCAAACTTTTGAGAGGTTTGGTCTCTCCACAAGAGCCTAACTCAATAATTTTCTCCACACCCTCCAAGCTGACTCCTAATCCTATTTATACAATATGGATATAAAAGATAACTAACTTATAGGTGGAAAGACATAAAAGGACACCCGAAGCATAATCCCTCAAAAAACAATTTTCAACTAACAAACTCACTTATTTCTCCTAAAATAAGTATACTGGACCTGGGGCTTATCATTAACCCCCCCCCCCCCAAAAAAAAAAAAAAAAAAAAAACCTTCACCTTGTCCTCAAGGTGGAATGCTGGAAATTGGTGTTGAATGGTAGAAAAATCCTCCCATGTAGCTTCAAAATTCGGTGATGACTTCCATTTTATCAAAATTTCTGTTTCACCCGCTGAAGCGTTGGGTTTTCGGTCGTTGCTGCAGCACATCTTCTGGTTCTACCCTTAGTTCTAACTCTGCTGTGAGCTGCGGTGGCACGGTTGATGAGGAGTTGGCATCTCCCAAGGCTTGGCGGAGTTGTGATACATGGAAAACAGGATGAATGCTAGTGGTAGCTGGCAGGTCCAGCTTGTATGCTACGCTTCCAACTCTTGTGTAATCTGAAATCGCCTGTAGTACCTTGCTGACAATTTTTTGTTGCTCCTCTTTGCTAATGATCTCTGTCAGTAAGGTCTGATTTTGGGAAACACTCTATCACCAACCTGGAATTCTTCTACTCTCCTCGTAGAATCTGCATGTTGCTTCATTTTTTGTTGAGCCCGCAATAAGTGCATACGAAGATCATCAAGGACATCATCAAGATCATCAAGCTAGCCATTTAGACCATTTCTTTGGTTGCTCGTGGGTGAAGCAGCGAAGATACGTCTCCAAACACCTATTGAGCACCTCGGATTGGCCATCCCTTTGTGGATGGTATGTTGTACTTCGCTTGAGCCTTGTCCCTTGGAGTTTAAATAATTCATTCCAAAATTGGCTTAAGAAAATCCGGTCTCTATCTGTGATAATAGATTGAGGAATGCCATGTAGCTTGACAATCTCTCTCATAAACTGGTCAGCCACTGTAAATGCAGTAAACGGATGCTTCAGCCGCAAAAAATGAGCGTACTTGCTCATTCTATCCACTACCACTAATATAAGTATCCCAGCCATCCGACTTTGGTAATCCTTCGATGAAGTCCATGGTAACCTCATTCCAAACTTGTGCTGGTAAGGGAATGGGCTGTAGAAGACCGGCCGGGGAGGCTGTCATATACTTGTTTTGCTGGCAAACGGGCGTGCTTTTGAACATCTTGTTTCATTCCTTCCCAAAACAGTTCAGCAGCCACTCTTTTGTAAGTTTTTAATTCTCCCGAATGTCCTCCTATGGGGGTGTTGTGAAAATCCTTCAAATTTTTTGGGAGCACCTTGGAGGTCTCAGGAATCACTAACCGGTTTTTATAGTACAAAATGTCATCTTGCAGCGTAAAACCGTGATACTGCTGCCTGCCGGTTCGCAAACCCTCCTTGAGTCGTGTGAGTACTGTGTCAGCCTCTATTTCCTTCTTAAGCTCTGGCCAATGTTGCCATTCAGGTATCCCCATGGTTGACAATTGCCAATTACCGGCTGTCTAGAGAGTGCATCAGCCTTCTGAATCATCTTTTCAATTTTCAGCCATCTGAAAATGCGGATAACGATACGGCCGCACCCTAATAGGGGCTGTCCTGGGATGTAAGGTCATAGCATACTCATGAGTGCGTGATGGCGGCAATCCTTTTGGCAGCAAGAACACTTCTGGATGTTTGGAAAGAATGCTTTGCAAGAATTGGGGAACCACTCATTCTTGCTCATCTTCCTTTACCAAGTGGTTGAGCTCAACTATGACCCCATTCTTCTCAGCTTGTATAGTCTTCAACATTGTTTTAAGTGAAACCAATGTCCTACCGAGAGAAGGATCACCTTGTAGAACTACCCGTTGATTTCCTACCTGGAATTCCATGGTCTGTAGCTTCCAATCCGTATGGGTCATCCCCAAAGTAGCCAGCCATTGTAGCCCCAAGATCACGTCCGAGCTGCCTAATTTTAATGGCAAGAAATCGTCCCAAACTTCCAGGCCCTGAAAACGTACATTTACCCCTTCACAAACACCATCATTCTTGACAGAGTCACCATTTCCCATAGCCACTCCATACTCTCCAGTTTTGGTGACTGGAATTCCTAATTTCGACGCAATTTCTTTAGAGATGAAATTGTGTGTGGTCCCGGGATCAATTAAAATAATTACATCACAAGATCCAATCTGCCCCTTTAGTTTCATTGTCTTAGAAGTTGAAAAACCAGCAACGGAGTTCAAAGAAACTCCCGCTTTGTCACTGACCTCCGTGGAATCTAGCTCAGCCAAGGTATCCCCTTGTTCCTCCAATGAATTTTCCTCATCCTCCTCATGGAGCAGCAGAACATTCATTTCTTTTTGTTTACATCGGTGAGCGGGGAGCCCACATTTCGTCGCAACGGAAACAAAAACCCTTCTCCCTTTTATATTGGACTTGAGCATCTGTGATTCTCTTGACTTCGCCGGCAGGTTTTGAGACTATGGTTCTCCCTCCTCCGGAGCTGCCTTTAATTGCACCAGCAAACTGTAATGTGGTTCGGTTGTAAGAATTGCTTTTCTGCGCGAGGTATCCCGCCGGAGGTTTGTTTTAAGCATCTGCCTTTAATTTCTCCTCAGTACTTTGTGCTATCTCCATTGCCTCATCTATATTTCTTGGTCGCTGGACCCTTAATTCAGTTCTGATTTCTGGGAGCAGTCCATTGATAAAAGTGCCCAATTGCACTTCACTTGATATTTTGTCCAATGGAGCCAACATTCGATTGAAACTTTTCTTGTATTCCAGCACGGATCCTTCTTGTGTAATGGCCAAGAACTGATCATATAATGACCCTATTTGTGTATCTCGGAATGCCTCAACACCATTCGCTTCATTTCCCCCCAACTCAAGATGGCTCGCTTTTTGTTCTCATATTGGTACCAAAGGAGAGCATCTCCCGAAAAAGAGATGACTGCAGCCTCTACCTTCTCCTCATCATTATAGCGGTTGAAGCCAAAATATCACTCCACTTGGAGGATCCACCCGTCCGGATTAATGCCATCAAAAGTTGGCATTTTTAGTTTCTTGAGTCGTGATTCTTGGCGGTATGAATTTCCACCGAATTGCCTTTCGCTAAAACTTTCACCCGCATTCTTGCTCCTCCAAATATCCTCCACGGACGTTGGAGTAGCCTCTGGTTCTTTTTCCTTGGTAGGCGATAACTCTCTTGCACTTTCTTGATTTTCTTTCCACCCTATTTTGTTTTCTTGGGCTTCCAAGAAAAGTTGCAGCTGCTGCTGTAATTGATAAGACTTTTCTTAGGTAGAAATTCTTATCGATAACCAAAGAGATTCCTCAAGAATTCCTTTAAGCATTTTACTAGAACAATAGAAATCAGAAGTAACGTTACAAGCTTTCGAGAGGCTTGTTCTCTCCTATTCTAAACTTTTGAGAGGTTTGGTCTCTCCACAAGAGCCTAGCTCAATAATTTTCTACACACCCTCCAAACTGACTTCTAGTCCTATTTATACAATATGGATATAAGAGATAACTAGCCTATAGGTGAAAAGACATAAAAGGACACCTGAAGCATAAACCCTTAAAAAACAATTTTCAACTAACAAACTCACTCATTCCTTCAAATAAGTATTTGGAAATCGAAAGCCCCCCCAAAATTTGCTTTCCTCTTGTGGAGCTCTGTTTGAAACGCTAACTTAACTATTGACAACTTACAGAGGAGAGGTTTGAGTACTCCAAATAGATGTGTTTTGTGCAAGAAGGCAGAAGAGTCAAATTTTCATGTTTTTATTCATTGTCTTGAGAGCTTTGGGGGAAGTTGCTGGATGGTCTTTCCATCAAATGGACAATGCCTAGCTCTATCAAGAATCTGGTTTCTCGTTGGCAGCATCTCAATGGGGGTTTGTTAAATAGTTCTTTTTGGGCGGTTCTCATTCATGCTCTTTTTGGGTTATTTGGCATGAAAGGAATATAAGGGTTTTTGAGGGGATTGAGAATCCTTTTTGTAAAGTCTTATTTTTCTACACTTGTATTCTTAAAGATTGGGTGGAGGTTCTATTCCCTGGTTTAGATTTTGAGAAGGACTGGGTGAATAGATTTTATGTTTTTTGTTCATATCAATCTCCTAGGTTGTAATTACCCTGTCTCGGGGTTTTGTTTCTAATATATATCTTACTTACCAAAAAAAAGATCCGCTTTAAAAGTTTTGTAGTTGCGTTCGGCCTATATACACCATTTCTTATCCATTGAGCCTCTCCTTGTAAATTTTTCTTTTTAATACAAAACTTGTTTCTTAAAAAAAATAACGCCATGTAACTGCAAAAGGGATGCTCTTTGGAGTATCTTTTTCATCTTCCCAACTTCTCTAATAAACGGGTTAAATCAACAACAATGAGCTGACATCCCTAGGAATGACCTAACACAAGTCAAATTTGTCAAAAGTTTATACCACAATCAACAAGAGAGTGAATAATGAAGGAACACATGATCTAAAGACCGTGCATCATTTTTATATAGTATGCACCAATAAGGAGATAAGTAGGCCTCCAGATACATTCTCTATAAAAGATCATGGCTGTTCGCCACCTTCAAAATTACAAGCCATACAAAAAAATAATTTGTGTTTTTTACTTAATTTTTTAGTTGTGATTTGTTCCCTAGAAGTGGATACCTTCTCTGTAAAAGATCACAGCTGCTTGACTTCCTCAAAATTACAAGCCATACAAAAAAATAATGTGTTCTTTCCTTGATTTTTTAGTTGTGATTTGTTGTTCCATAGAAGTTAATATATTTTAAACTGATAGTCTTTTGTTATGTCAGGAAGAATTGTAGAGCTTTTAGAAGCTTTGGAAGCTATGGCTAAAGATAGTCAACCGATTCCACCACGAGCCATGATATTGAGCAGAAAGTACCGGACACTAGTGAGCTCATGGATTGAACCTTTACAGGAAGAAGCTGAACTTGGATATGAGATTGACCATATTGCGAGGTGCTTAATGAATACAATATAGTAGCAGAAATCTTGCTCTTTCTCTCTCATAAATATCTTCTTCTTTTTTTCATAATATGTTATTCCCTTGAACACTAAATATCTATAAAACGCAATTGCATTTATCATTCTGTTTCATCTTCCTTTTACTATACTTTATTGTCTGCAAAATAGTGGTAAATCACTGTTTTGCTATGATCAAAAGTAGAAACTCATTTTAGGGATGCATTTTTTGGCGTAAACTCATTCTCCTGAAATGGCGCTGGTGCTGGATACCAGTCCTTTATTGCAATTTTGTTTTCAGTTTCTAAATGATTTAGCATATTCCATATACTTTCATTTTTCCTTATATGTGTAAGTTAAACAATTTAAAACTAAACATCCAGTATTAGATAGCAATTTATTTTGTAGACTTATCATCAGAAAAAGAATTCACTCCATAACCTAGTTAGGCTTTTTGGTTCAATCTTCGATGTTTTTTAAGGATATTCCATTCTTTTTGGTCCTCTGAAATTGGAGAGGCATTGTAAATAGAGTAGATTTTGTAAATGGGGATTATTGGGATAGTACTGGGGTAGTTTTGTAGCCTTGCAGTAATGAAGATTTCCTGTCCTCTTTTGTAAAATTCGTTTTCTAGTAATGAAAATCTTTGTTTCTTATAAAAAAAAGCCAGTAGTTTTGTACTCTCTGAATACAAACATACCAATGTGAATTTGTGATCGGTGATTGCTAATTGCTATTTTGATAGCTAGAAATGTAGCATTGATCACACCTGGAGGTGTGGCCACAAGAATTCCATGTACAAACATCTATGCAGAATCAAGAATCGATAAGTTTTGACAATATTTGTATTAAATTTTTAACAACAGAATTTAAGGATTTTATATTTTATTGCCATGTGCAACTTGCTAATTTAGAATTCTACTCAATCTAGGAGTGTAATTGACTTATATCTATTTGAGAATATCTTATTTTTAAGACTATCAAGACTAAATAGTTACTTTGGTTTTCCCCCTTATAAATATAGGGTTTTGATGTAATCCGATGCAGTCTTGTTATATGAATCTCGGTAACTGGTGTTTTGTTGAGCTTGAGCGCTCGAATAGTCTTCCTGGCTATGTACTGCATCATTCTTGACCTATCTACAACATATGACTTCCAGTACAGAGCGGAAGTAAATACAATGGGTAGATCTGCAAAAAAAAAAAAAACTGTCTCATGTGTTCTCTCCTGTAGTATAGAAAAATTTGTATGGTTAGCTGCTTTTTTTTCCTTTAGTTTTCTGTTTTTGGTGGATGGTTCATCTTCCAAAACCTATTCTTGTAACTTTCATTTAATATTTTTTTTTCTGTTTCCGACAAAAACATGGTGAAATTATTTTAAAAATCATAGAAAAGCTATAAAGTGTATTCTGTTGTTATATATTGTCATAGGTAGTTTTCTTTCTATTAGTGTGGGCATGCATTTAGTAAAAGCTCTCTTGGATGTCATTATTTTACTTTTGTACCCTATATTTTTAAGATAACTTTTGCTTATTAATCAGATACATTGAGGAGGGTGGACTTACTGGTGAGCGTAAGCGATGGGTACCTCGAAGGGGAAAAACTCCTCTAGATCCTGATGTTGATGGGTTTATTTATTCAAACCCAATGGAAACCTCCTTCAAACAAAGATGTCTTGACGATTGGAAGAGTTTCCACAGAAAGCTTTTGAAAACCTTGCAAAACGAAGGACTTGAAGCTCTTGGCGATGCATCTGAAACTGACTATATTAGAGTGGAGGAGAGGTTAAAGAAAATAATAAAGGGTCCTGACCAGAATGTTTTAAAGCCGAAGGCTGCTAGTAAGATGATAGTATCTGAGCTAAAGGAAGAACTAGAAGCACAAGGTTTGCCAATTGATGGAAATAGAAATGTTCTCTACCAGCGTGTCCAAAAAGCTAGGAGAATAAACCGGTCTCGTGGTCGGCCGCTTTGGGTTCCTCCTGTAGAAGAAGAAGAAGAAGAGGTTAAAGTTTCTTCATATTACATGCCCCTAGTTTTTTTAAATCATCTACACACGGAGCTAACTGAAGATTTCAATTTACATTAGTAAAGCCAACAATTGACATGGATTATCTGGCAGGTTGATGAAGAGCTGGATGAACTTATTTCACGGATAAAGCTAGAAGAAGGAAACACAGAGTTCTGGAAACGCCGCTTCCTAGGAGAAGGCTTGGATAATGATCATACAAAGAATATTGATGTGGACATATTAGAATCTCCCAAAGCATTGGATGATATTGACGTCATAGAAGATGTTGCGAAAGAGGTGGAAGATGACGAAGCTGATGAGGAGGAGGATGTAGAAGTAGAACCAACAGAGACCCAAGATGGAGAGAGAGTTAAGAAGGAAGTTGAAGCCAAGAAACCTCTTCAAATGATTGGGGTGCAATTGTTGAAAGATTCTGACCAAGTAACTTCAACATCCAAAAAGTCAAGGAGGAGATCTTCTCGAATATCTGTGGAGGTATGAAATCACTATTTTTAAATAGTACAAGAACAACTTAGTGGTTATCAGTTTGATGGACTTATAAACAACAAAAATTTATGGCAAGATTATTGGAATTCTCTGTCCTTTTAGTATGTAAATGCATCCCTTAGGAGATATCATCTATGCTTCATCGCAGAGATGCTACTTTGAGAAATATTTCAAACTGGCCTCGGTTGTGTAACATCTGTGGTTAAGATATTAAAGACATGCTAAACGGAGTCTTGTGCAATGGCATCTTATTTTATCATCTTTTCCCCCCATTCTAGAATGTGAATTCATTTTTTTATGTAAAAAAATGTTTTGAATTATGGATGCAGGATGATCGTGACGAGGACTGGTTTCCTGAGGATATATTTGAGGCCTTTAAGGAGCTAAGGAAAAGAAAAGTGTTTGACGTCTCAGACATGTATACAATAGCTGATGTATGGGGTTGGATTTGGGAGAGACAAATAAAGAACAGACCTCCTAGAAGATGGTCTCAAGAATGGGAAGTGGAGTTGGCAATAAGAGTTATGCTCAAGGCGAGTTCCTACATCTTTGTTCTTCCGATAATTATGACATTGAGGAAAAATATCACTAAATAGGATAGACATACTACACGACACAAGAATTTTATGGCTTTATATTTCCCTAGCTTCTTTCCATCTGTCTTGTTGTCTCTACTCAGTACTTTTCGGGATTTCCTTTTTTTCTTTTAAATTAAGATTCTTTATTTGACTATGGTATATTAACTTCAGATAGCTCTGGAATTTTCATATTGATAATGATAACACCCCACCCCCTCCCCCAAAAGGGAAAAAACAAGAAAACTGGTTTCTTACCTATTTTATCTGTTAGCATAAAAAGAAACTATTTTGTTTGTTAGTTGTTTTTTTGTCAATTAGGTTTGTCACTCTAGTGTAGACTTTCTCCACCGTCCTTCCTGATAAACTAAAATACTAGAAACAATTTCACAGGTGATAGAATTAGGCGGGATACCAACAATCGGTGACTGTGCCATGATCTTACGTGCTGCTATAAAAGCTCCTCTTCCATCTGCTTTCTTGAAGATCTTGCAAACGTCACACAGTCTTGGTTACGTGTTCGGGAGGTACTGTTTTGTTACTGTATTTAGTGAAAATAAAGGTTAAAAGACTGTAATGTCATTAAGTTCAGGGACGAACTAGATTTTTCGGTTGTGTTCTTTCCTTTTACTACTCTTTCATCGAAATTTAGTGGGTTGTGAAAACACTGAAAGTAGGCAGCTAGCCTGGATAAATGAGGGAAGAGAGTTGCGGGGGTGGGGGGGGGTGTGGGTGTAACATCAAGAGTAAGGTCCTGACAACTTTTTAGAAAAGAATTAGTTAATATCGCGATTGCACAACAGTATACAATAATCTCCGATTAATTTGTTCACACTTCAAGATTATGAAAATTTTGGGATTTGAATTTTGGTTCTTTTTCCCCATTGCAGTGCCCTTTATGATGAAATAATCTCGGTATGTATTGATATGGGGGAGCTAGATGCAGCCATTGCCATAGTGGCAGATTTAGAGACAACGGGAATCACAGTTCCAGACGAAACCTTGGACCGTGTCATTTCTGCCAGACAGATAACTGATGGTGGTTCAACAAATGATGATGAAACACCATAGATACTGTCAGTGCTCTGTGTTTCACATTTCTGTCGTGCAGCGAGCGTTGGATTCTGGAATAGCAAGCGGCTGATTAGAGTTTTTCTCCAGAGCTCTAAATCTCTGTAAGTTGGTCTATCTGATGTATGATCAATTTTAGTCAATTCTGGTTCAGTAGAAGTTTTTCTTAATCACTGGTGAGCAATTTTTATCGGTAGTTTTTACCAATATGATGTAAATACCTTTGGGACGTATAGAATTGAATCCGGGAATCCTTTCCACGCCGGTAATTTTGTGTCGGCCCGCCCGCCCTTACTGGGGATGATGAATTCCGTCGATTCACGGAATCCATTTCCTCAACAATTTACTCGGAATCCAATTACACAGAATTGGACTCCTTTAAGTTGCTAAGAGTTCAATTTCCCCAAGTAAATTTTTCAACTTAGCTGCGTGTACATAAATTCACCAACACAAATTGTACTTTAGAATTTAAGTGTTATGTAAAATCCCGGGTTTAATTATGTTAGTCAGATTAGTCAACATTTCTATGTTTTTATACAACAAGATGTGTGGTATGTATACTTTATTTCAAAAATATAAATTCGGAAATTAGGATAAATCTAATATGTATTTAAATCCATCGACTTATATAATCAGTTTTAGTTATTTAGGTTAGTTTAATGAATAATAACGAGATAAAGTTATTGAGAATCACGTGTAAAAAAATATTATGAAATGCAAATATTCTAAACAGTAACAAACTTGCATTGAAAGGCATTTAGTAGAACGCATCTATTTTTGTTTGTGATTCATGAAGTAGACACCCACCGTCACATGCCATCTTATTCTAATTTTGATTATTGAAGGTAGAGATTTGAAAAAGTGATATAAACTTGTCATTACAGTTAAAGAAAATCGTCAAAATAATAAATAATAGGTTATGTAATACTTAATTTAGCATTAATTAGTTGTACATGTATGAGGCGGCAAAGTTTCGTTATTAATGAGCCATTTTAGAGTAAAAGAGCAGATGCTTTGTCAAAGTTGAATCTCAATTATTCGAAGATGAATAATTGCTACTCCATTCTGAGAATATATACATAATTAAAGAGATTGCAGTGAAAGCCGGATGTGAGATCCGAATGACTTCGTTTTGTATTTTTTGAGGAGAGAAGTAATAGATCTTGAAATTTGAATAACGTTGCATAAAAAAATAACATTACATTCGTTATTCATGAGGTTTTAAAATATTACGTTAATATAATTATATGGCTGTTTTTTTCTGATTTTGTGGATAAATATAAATTTTATGTGATTTGGGGTTAGGTGATTGGACAATGTAATCTCATGGATATGAGTGTGTAAGCATGAGACATTGTTATTCAAGTTATGTATTCTAGTGAAATTTGACATAAAAAACTTGTTCTTCAAGTTATGTGTTTTAGTTAAGTTTGACATAAAAAAACTCGTTGTTCTTCAAGTTACTTGTTCTAGTTAAGTTTGACATAAAAAACTCCTTATTCACCCCTGTCTACGGTTACTGTAAAATTATGTGCCTTGGTACACACAACTGGGGTTTACTTGTGGACTCAAGAGTTTGTGAGATTCCTCATCATAATGAAAACACTTGATCTCTTTATCGAATTTAATGAGATTCCTGAATGTGTTGTAATAATTTCAATCCCAACTTTGTAACTAAAAAGAAAGCAAATGGAAAATTTGCCTTCGAGATTTTGTAGTTATTACCAAAAGAGAAACTTGGTGGATGCACAATCATCACTAACCAAATAACATAAACAAAAATCACCTGGGACTCTTTGATATCTTTTAGACTTCCCAATACACAAAACACCATGAAAATGCAATAACAATGGAAAAAAAAACAATTCACAATAATAATGGAAATTTATGGAAATAATATATTCTTAATATTCCATCTTAGAGAGATGAATCATAAATTCATAATTAAGCCCTAGAATCCAAAGCAATGATGGTGCTAAGGTTCATTGGGTACATATACTCTGTTGTGCCTGTCAATATTTGCTGAACAATTATCTTATTTGCCCTCTCAGATGGATGGAACGGATCCCAAAATACATTCAGTTGTCTGTTCGGACACAAGTTTGATGCTATTGTGCATAGTCCAACACCATTATATGGTCCTTGACCGCAGCACGCTGTCTTTGATGTCACAAATCCTGCAAAAAAACAGAGTACATATGTATTATTTTATCATTTTTTCTATTATGATAAATGCCTAATCATTCTATTGTTCCGATTTCATTGACCAGGAGATATGTTGTTTCAAGTGACAAATCTTTGTTGTCAAGAATTTTATTGACTAGAGTTTTGTCTCTCTCCTCCGATTACCTAATTGTTAGGGTAAGGATGAGTGACATTGAAAATCAGTCGTAAATCATAATTTTGAATGGTAATAAGATTTCACAATATTTTTGAATATTAGATAATGTTAATGATATGAACATGCCATGAGTGTCGATCATTTTGTCAGTGTAAAATAATTCTTATTCTTAAGCGCGGTTCTATTTTTCTAATTTTTTTTGTAGTGAATGAATAGTGTAGAAAAAAGGAAGAGTTAATAGATGAGAAAGAAAGTTACCATATGCCTGAGGATTAGTGATGAAATCAGTGTGCATTTGTCGTGTGTTAGCAGCAATAAAGACATCTGAGCCAATTTGACTGTTGAGTCCTTTTATCATCTGAACAAGTTGTGGGTTATATAACGCTGCAGCTCTTTGCAACTCGGCTGAACATTGCCCGTTCGAGCTTCGCGTCGCCAATTCGGCCGGAACACACCCCAGAGGTCCAGTACCGGTTACAAGAACCCTACGCGCTCCGAGATCGTACAATCTCTGAAACAACATTTTTAGTTCATATTTAAGAATAAAATTTAAGTTAACTTCACAAATACACGATTTTATAATGTGATTGAGAGGTGATATTTTTTTTTAAAATTAAAGAGAGTCACATAATATTAATAAGAAAACAAGAAGTCTGTCTTCACAAAAGGATTTTTTTTTCACTTTTTTGAAAAATGCGTGAAACTTAGAAAAGAAAGTAAATCATGTCGCGAGTCAAATTGAAAATCTTGTCGTAATTGAACTTGTTAAGGATATATCGACTTCATATACTCAAACTTCGAGACCTTATAATATGATTGTCAGTTGTCAGACAATATTTTTGTTATCGAAGAGTGTCGGGTAATGTTAGTAATAAAACAATAAGTCGTTTTCATGACTTTGTGAAAAAATTTGGGATTTGTTTTTTTTTCTTTTTCCCAACTCAGCTAGTTTGAAAATAAGTATAATTAATGAAAAATCTGTATTAAAATCGACGTGACATGACGACAAAGAAAAAAGAAGAGGTCAGAAATAATACCAGTAAAAGATTCTGATACTCTGAGATAAGATACTTAACATAATCAGGTAGAGAGAACTGACGAGATCTAGCAGAGAAAGGTACTAAGTAGTAATTGTTAACAAAATCATTGCCACCCACAGTGATGAGAACAAGAGCTTCATTTACAAGTTGTTTGCTCCTTTGAGCTCCAATTAGAGCACTCAATCTTCTTTGATATTCATCAAAGTACTCGAATTGCCTGAACATTCTTATTATATTTATCTGCAAAAAAAATACCATTTCTTTATAGTTAAATTCATTATTTTCATTATTTTACCATTATCTATTTTTAGAAATATTTCACCAATATCGAGAAAATTTGGATAAATTAGATCGTCTAATGGTCCAAATATCATGGTATTTAATAGGTACTGTCGAAAAAAATTGGAGTAATTACAAATTGAACTCCTGTGTCATTGAGAATGCCAATGCCAGCAGAAGCAAAGTTGGCACCATCAAACAGCCTTCTTCCAGTGAATTGTGGACTCAAGTATGGTAACAAAAATTCTGAACCAAGTGTCTGACCTGAAATATTTTACACATTTTCACAGCCCATTAATTATTATACATTAAATCATGAATATGACAATTTTGATCATTAGAGAGAGAGGAAAAGAGAGTCTTACTGATAATGTCAGGGATGTTTAGACCGTTAGAGAAACGGCCAGTTGGTCTGTGCGTCGGAAAATCAATACCGTAAGGAGGGGAGTCTGCTCGAGCAGTGGTGGCAAGGTAATTGTTATTGCCGTTATCAACGAGCGAATCTCCGAACACAAAGAAAGCACGAGATTCAACTTGAGTACCCAAAATGCTCAATGCCATGACCATGCTGAAAACAATCCATGAAGCCATGACCATAGTGCTGGCCAGATTGGAATTTGAAAAAGGAAAAAAAAATGGGACTTTTGTAAGAATATCTAAAAGAGATTGGAAGTGTTTGAGTAATGGAATTGAGGAGCAAAGGCTTAGTGTTATATATAGGTAAGGATTGTTGGAAATGGAGGGAAAAAATGAATGAATAGTAAAAGGTGGTTGAAATTAATGAATTACATGTTCAAATGGATAGATTTTATTTTACTAATCAAGTTTAGTAATTCTTAGTAGCCAAACAAAAGAAAGGGAAAAAATGGCCAACTTTTGTTTTAATTATTAATTAATTAATAGTGGGAGAAGAAAATAGGAAAAAAAACAAGTTTTGGAGTTGATTGCAAATTCATATGAGAGTAAGAATTAAAACAACAAGTTTTGGACTAGCTTATTGCTAGACTTAAAGTGATCATAAGTTAGATTAATCAAAATAATTAATCTCAAGACACCCATGTCTGCAATGTCATCATATTAATTTCAAACTATTCTCAACAATAGTAATATTAAATAGCCGGCTGTAGTTCTAAAAATATCCAAGCTTCTAAACCAAAATCTCTCTCTGTTTTTTTTTTTGTTGCATATTTTTCATATTTAATGACCAAAACACAGTTTTTTTAATAGGGAATTATTGAGAATTTACAGAAATTGAATCCCAGATCATATATAAACTTCACTTTTTTGTTTGCATATTTTTAATGACCAAAACACAGTTTTTTTAGTTCTATATGATCTAAAGGGTTTATCATGTCCAAATAATTGTGCATATCTATACTTTCTTTATTAAGTATATATCGAAACAAAAACAATTAAATAAAAGAAAGGTTTTGATTTGGTTCTAAACTTTTAATAGATTGGTGATCATGCAAACATTCCAAAGGCAAAAATCTACCAGTTCTTGTGGACCATCTCCTTTGTATTTAAAACGCCAAATTGTAGGTTATAAAAAAATAAAAACACTAATTTGTAAAACAGATTTTAACCGTTTTAGAAGCTCACATTATTTTTGAAGCATTACAAACAACGTAAAAATTTCGAAGCATTATTTACATAAAAATGATATATCCAATCAACAAAATTATTTACGCAAATTCATTAGTTTTGAAGTATTACAAACAACGTAAAAATTTCATTCGCTATAGAATTAAATTTTAGGGTTAAACTGAAATACATAGAAATGAAAGGAAAAAATTAAACATGGATGTTACAAGAAAATAACGCAAACGAAAACAATAATGTGTTTTCATTTCTTAGGAGTTAAGCGTACACCAACATAGTGATGAGGCCGTAGATTTTAGATGTAGCATTTGTCAAATCTCGTGCATGCAAATGTAACTTCTAAGAGACAACCTTTCTAGAAAAAGTTAAAGCTAGAGGGTGATAAAAAACTAGCAAAAGTTTCAAAGAAATATGAAACCCATTGACATAACTACATAGAAAAGTCACTGTCATCACACATAATATATTGATAAATGTAAAAAGTACGTACATATTGTATTAAAATTGGTCTAAAAAAGATGTAGACATAGACATCATTATTTAATTAATTATTTGATATTTTTAAAAAGGGAAATTTAATGGACAACTACTTCGACAGCTTTTAATTATGCTTACCAATAACCCTTGACTGCTTAAATTATGCTTCTAGATTGGTAGAACTCACCTCAGGATGATTAGCAATGCAAGAGTTATTATAAAAATTAAATATAAAGGTTTATTTTTGCATGAATATCTAAAGCTATCTACTATATTAACTAGATTCACACGAACCTTCATTTCTAATAATATAAGTATTACACGATCTCAATTTTAAAAATTGTTTAGGAATGAATCATCATTTTTTTGTCAAAGGAAAAATAACTATTCATTGATTAAAATGATTTTGAAATTTATGTTTATGAACGTTGACGTTTTTAAATTACATAATATTACGAAAGTATTAATTTCACAAACTATTTATAAATTCAATTATGTAAATGAATCAAATGAAAAAAGAGGTAAAAAGTCAAATTTATATTATATTTTTTAAGGGGTCTAGGGTAAAAATAGAAATAAATCATTTCTCTCATGCAGATTTCAATTATAGTTATAGATGAGAAAAAAATTCAAAAATTTAAGAATAATAATACTTGACTCTTATTTAGGTGTGGATCAATTTTACTGTTTTTCTTTACTTTAAGATTCATTATCACTGAAAGTATCTATAGTAGCCGTCTTTATAAATACAGGGGTAATTAAAACTAAAATCTGTCTAAACGTGTTTATAAATTATAAAGTTAGATAACATCCGACACGAATATCTTATTCCCACGTGAAGTGTTAGCTTGGTCTCAAGCATTATATTTTGGTAATTTTTTTTAAAAGCGTGTTTTGTTAAATGAAAATATCATTCTAACGGAATCAGGTGTTACATCAACAGATTCCAAGACACCAATAAATGATTATACAAATTAGCCAAAACCAAATAGAACATACTGACGTGAAAAAAAGTGTACACAAATTAAAGGATCAGTTACAAATGGACCAGCAAGTTCTCACTAATCATTGATGGTTGTAGAGTCGATAAGTCTATCGTTACATGCAATAGTACCTAGAATTATTATTAAAAAAATATATACAAAATGATTGGGTCATGCATGATCTCCTTAATAATTACATCGTCCAAACTTGCTCAGTCGACTGATACAATAATAACAATCTATATCAAGAATATTGATACAGTTCAAAATAGATCTGACCACCTACGACTGCAACTATACAACAATACACTCCAAAAGTCCCTACAAATCTACAAGGACATAATATTAAGTAATGAGAGAATTGAAACGCAAGAGCTAATAATAACTAATAAGAGCTATACACATCAACCTGATCGTCCAGGAACATTCGATACAACTTAAAAATTACATTAAGACCTCGAAAGCAAGATTATATTGATAATTTTAATTAAAATAGTAATCACACGTGAAAATAGGAAAATTAATGTGAGTTGTATTACAATATTTATTGTTATGGTTTGATAAAAAAAACACATAATATTATTATTATTATTATTATTATTTTTCTTTTGAAAAAAAATGTGTGAACTTTATAATGGTACCTACTCTAACAGTAATAATATCTTTACCGCAAAATTAACATAGCTGGAGAAACAGTTCAACTAACATATTTTTATCCACACAAGAATTTTCCAACAACTAAAGTTTTGATCATCTAATTTGTCAGGCTCATAAATTTCTAAACTCAAGCCTCAGCAACAAATAATGATATCAGTCTAGTAATCGAATTTATTGTGCAGCACAATAATTTGTACTTATTGGCTGTTTTTGTTTCTTTTTTTTAGTCATTAATTTTTTATAATCCACCAAATACATTTTTGAACACGATGGATTATAGAACTTTTAATTTATTAACTGATCAAGCCCTTAATTTCACCCTTTTTCTTTTAACTTGTACAACAGGTTGCAGGTAAAGGATGTTTTTTTCCCTTTTATAGAAATGACCTGTTGATATAGTAGCTAGAGTGTTCCCGTATATAACAGCTTCAAAAGCCAGCCAGCGCAATAAAGTGATAACACGTGTGTGTTTAGTTTGACATATATACTGACACTGACTCATTCATATTAGTAGGAAAACTCAGTCAATTCTACGTATTTTTTAATTAAAAACTAGATGTCACCGAGTTGTGACCTAAAACCTAACAACCAGTTAGGAAGGGATAAAATTAAGTGACGTGGGACGATTACAATACACCGCGATCTTGGTTGGTGGAAGATTTTTAGAACGAATCGATTGAGCTCTATCTTTATGTACTGATTATGTATATGTTTCACTCCCTGAACGTTTGTATGTTTTTATTGGTTTATCCTAACACTTGTAATGGTTTATCTATATTTAGATTTGTCGATTTTGTTTCAATTCTTTGAATGTTTGTAACTCTGCGTTATTGATGAAATTGTACATTTATCTTAAAAAAAAGCTTGCTAAAATTAATATCAGAACTGACACAAACAACTAGAGAACGTTGATATAAAATTTTTATGCTTTTCGTGAAGTATAAAGAGATTTTTGGTCTCTTTCACTCTTAGAGCTCGTTTGGCATCCTGTATTGGACAAGACTAAAGTTTGGAAAGTATTATTCTAATACTGTTTAGTGTTTGACGTGAAATACTGATCGTATTAAATAGTACAGTGGGACTATCTAGTCCCACCTCACCGTATTATTTAGTCCCATCCTAATAGGAGGGACTAGACGGGACTAACCAAAAAAAGACCCAAACATTTTCCAACAACGCGTCTCCTCTTCTGTTTCTTCTTCTCCTTTCCTTCTTTTCCTCTTTTCCTTCTTCTCAAATCTAAATCCATAATTTCCCGTAAAACTCATCCTCCTCCCGAGCTCGACGATGACAGCTACACTGTGAGTTGCGATCGAGCCCGGAGTCCGAGTTTTGACCGAGCTGGAGCTATTGCATAAGGTACTCTCTCTCTCTCTCTCTCCCCCCCCCCACCAGTCGCTGCTGAGAGTACCCGCTTCATCCATAATTTATTTTCACAAGCAATCCTGCTTTAAGTTTTACCGATTCCAATTTTTTCTTTGTCAAAGTACCAATCTCAGGTTTAAATTACTTGAAAGCAATGAAATCCCAGTTCATCGCAAATTTTATTTGTCATTTTCTACTACTCTTTGATATGATTCTTGTACAAGGGTGTTGATCCTTTTGAGTTTTGGAGCCATGAAGAGACCTGTGAAGCGCGAACAGCACGAACCTGTTTGTAACTAATACAACACCAAATACTTGATAATATTATTTAATCCAGTACAATATAGTTCGACAGATTTAGTACAATACTATCCAGTACTATTCTGACTGTCAAACGAGCCCTTAAAGGCTTTGATGAATCAATGCATGCACCAACTTTTTTTATTCACAAAACAATTAATTTGATGAAAAAGAATAAATGATAATAAATTTAATCTCATCATTAGATGGAACTTAAAGCACATAGCTAGACATTGTGAATACTCCATTAACTTATGGCAAAGGTTCCTTACTATTGAAACTTCCTCCACATGTGATCTTGCATACTCCGGCGAGTCAAACTATATACAAGGATATGCTCATAAAGATGAATTATGGTAAAAGAAAATATGTACCTTGATCTGAAGTTATATTTCACTCACATTATATAAACAAAAAAGTTAATCGTTCACTTAATATTTACTTTCTCAACAGTACTCAAAATCAAATACAATATAGAATTAGATACATGATAGATTTTTCATGAACAATGTGCAACTGAACGAATGCCAAACCCTCATGAACATTCTGACCCATTAATAGGCAATGGTTCACTTCACATCTTTGTGTGTTCGGTTGACTGATTTTGTCATGTTTCCCAAACTCTCTTTGAGTTTAAAGAGGCACTAGTTCGCTGGTTTTGTCCTGTTTGGTTCTCTTTGTGTGAGTCTCACACGAAATCTTCATGTCGTCGAAACCATGATCCATTGAAGTCACTGTCCATTTCAGAGAGATAGATTGAAGTTGTCGACCAGTTGAAAAAATGGCAAATGATCATAGGGTTAGGGTTGCCATATAATAGCATTTCTGTAATTGATGAAAATTTCGAACATTATTTTATATGCTTTCATGACAGCTATTTTGTATCTGTCATCTCAATTGAAAGTAAAAATATAATCACAATTAGGAGATAAATGTCATAATATGTAAACTTATGAGGACGGTTTACGTAAAAATTGTCTTGTTAGCTTAAAATATTTTATCACCCACCAACACAATTTTCGATGATAGGTTTTATTAAACTGGCATTAACCACATAACTGACTGTCATAGTAGATCAAAATTATAGTTTTTGTTGTGACAAATGTAATTGAAAATCATGCAGAATTTTAACGAGCAAACCGGTCAGTTCGAATGACTCCCTTTGGCCAAGCCGCTTAATTGTGGGGGTTCAATTGGTTTCTTACTTTTTAATATAGAAAATAAAAAATTTGTGAGGATCGAATCCTAAATCATAACATTCTATGGGCACATTGGACTCAACATAAAGCAGCACTTTCTTAGTAGAATTTTATGTGGCGAGAGACTTTAGGGCTTGTTGGAGGTGTTGTGCATAACGAATCGAAACTAGAGACGGATCAAGGTAGCTTGTCTTGCAAGTCGATTATGCGAAGGTTCGAAGGATGGAGCGTGTAAAGACAATCGTGTGACCCATTAGTCCTAAGCAATGTCTTGCACGAAGCGACCCCCACCTAGAAATAAAGTTCTCATTTGGATTAGGGAGGCAATCAATCGGATGCAGATATCCAATCCCATCACTGAGATTAGAGGTGGCAACCGGGTTGGTTCTGCCCGCGAAACCGGCCGAACAGTCCCCTTAAAATCCGGGTCGGCCCGTGAATCTATTTTTTTGTCAAAAATTGTATAATTATGCATGTAATGAAGTTTAAACTATTGACTTCTTCCTTAAAAATCACACTATTTATCAATAGACCAAGACAACTTTTGTTAAATATATTGTTTAAAATATATTCTTATTGTCTTTAACACATTTTATCGAAATTTCAAATAATATACTTTTGAGATAAACGTATTTAATTAAACAAAAAATAATATTTTTCATTTAAATGAATATTTTATTCAATGAAAAATTGGATTCATGAAAACTTTAAAAAATATTGGTTTAATATTCCTAATATATTTTTTTCCTGTTAATGAACATAAATTATAAATTAGTTATTAATTTATTATAATTTTAGATTTTACATAAATATGAATATCACTAGTTTATGAATTTAATAAATAAAATAATTATTTTATTTATTATTACAAGTTTTTCTATTGAGATTTTAAAATAATTATAAGAAAATAACATGACTTCTATATAGCTTAGTGGTAATCACTATACTTCATCTATTTCCTACCAAAGTTCAACTCTCTCTATCTATATTTTTAGAATCAAATCACATTAAAGGGGAAGCGGGCCGGGTCGGTTATTTAACTGGGACCGGCCCGTGAACCGACCTGGTTTGCCGCGTGGTTCATTCTGGGTTGCCCTAAATTTTCGACGGTCTGACCCCTGAACCGTCTGGAAAAGCACGGCCCGGCCGGTGAACTGGCCAGGCTGACCCGGTTGCTACCCCTAACCGAGATGTCAGTGAATTCTTGGGCGTTGATGCAGAGAAATAGCCTACGGGTTGAGTAAAACAAACTTTTTATTAATAAATCAGAATATTATACCTGTAATTTATTTGCAAAGCGACTCATTATTGAGCTCAACTCATTTATCTTTTTAGAGCCTTTAATTGTTTAAGTCCATTTTTGGATCATTCCTTTTGATATTGGACTATATGAGCCCATTCAGACCACTTTCTTAGTGAGATGTTATGAAATACTCAAAAAAATAAATCGTAGGTGATAAATGATTTTTTTAATTAGCCAAAATGCCTCTGGTCCCATGTTTTATCATTAGAAAGTTCCATGGAAATTCAAAATGTAAATTTGAAATTTAAAAGAAGAACAAAAAGGCTGAAGACATGTTTACAAGAAATTCATCATCAATTAGTATTCTGGTCAATTTTATCTAATAGTATTAATTTTCATTTACCAAGTTATTAATTTATTATGGAAATTATTATACGTTATTAACAAGAGTGGATAAAACGCATTCATTTGATAAGGAATTACTAGTCGGGATTAGTGTTGTAAACCTTTATATAACATGTTATTATTGGGATAAAACAATATATTAATACGATGATAAAATCTAGCAAGAGAAAAATGTTTGTTTAATAGAGTTTTAATATTCAGGATTAGTGTTATTAAATTTCATCTAATAGTATATTGAATTACATTTTTACAAGTTAATAATGTGTTATTATTAGGTCAACAGTATTTTAACACGATTTTAACATGCTAAAATTCATCAAGATTAATTAAACTATGAACAACAGACCTATTAACATAAACATGCTAACAATATTTTCCACCTCTTTCAGAAAACTCATTAAAATTTAATAACATATTTAGCATAAAACTTGTTAACATTTTTTTATACTTTTTGGAGATCACCGATCATTAATTTTGTGTTTGAAATTGAAAAAAAAACAGAAATGCAAAAACTTAATTGTTTTCGCCGTTAATGGCTTCCTATAACAGGGAGGAAGATGTTGCCGTTAATGGCTTACGGTTTGGTTCTGTCAAATTTTTGGTGAAAAATTGAACTGAATCAAAATTTTGGTTCGATAATAAAATTGAACCGAACCGTTCATGTCAAAAGAACTAAACCGACCGTGAATTTCGGTTCAGTATTATTAACTAAAAAATAATTTTTAAATGATATTATTGAAAAAACATATGAAATCAAAGCTTTGTTTCGGTTTGGTTTGATATGAAGTTATATATAAAAACTAAAAAAATAATTTAAATTTAATGGTCGGTTTAGTTCGAAAACCACCAAAATTCGAACCGAACCAAAATTTCGATTATCTCATTTTCTCGAACCGAACTGAACTCATATAAAGAACCGACCAAACCTGTCATTTTCGGTTCGATTCAGTAAAATAATTTTCACCCCTATTTATGAATATTTTTATAGTTTTCAATTGATATAAACCGTTTGTTTCGAATATGCATTATTTATTGGGTTGTTTCTTGGTTTGAGCCATATATTGACTTACCATACTCTATATGGTCTAGTCGTGCAAGAAACTATCCGCTTGAGACTGTAGCTTGGCTCATAAATTTTGATACAAAGCTAGAATTTTAGTTCATCTAGAGAGGTATATCATTGATGGCTTAGGTTCCTCGGAAGGAGGTCTTCTTCGCCCTCTATCTAAGTTGTGGAAGAAATGCCTAAAGCCAATCCCATAGAACAATGAAGCTTTATAGGATATTTCTGTTCAGGTCCAAATAGTCTACATCTTCACATACAAGTCTATTTTGAGAATAGTAAATGTTGATATTCTGGACTTTTCATATACTCATAATTAATGTTTTAATTTGCAACTGACAATGATTTTTTATTGAAAAGAATCAATACTGATTAATACGGATTAGATTTCTGTCAATTTTTATTTAGTTAATTATCAATGTGGAGATGTTTTTTATATACAAGAAATATTTATTATTCAGTTTATAATACTTTATTCGTTAGCCAATTTAAAAATTTATACTATGTAATATTATGTTATTATAAAATAAAAATTATGTATGAATTTAGAAAAATGTGTTAATATACTTTATAATAAATATAACAAGGAACGTCAATATTCAAAAAGATGAATTTTGAGATTCTTTTTGTATATGTATATTTTCTTAGTTAATATTAATTTAATCATTAACAGTTTTTAAAATTTATATTATGTAATTGGAAAAAAAATTCATACAAATTTAGAGCAAGATGTTAATAAATTTTGAATAAGAGAAACATATATTCATGATGTGATCACTTTTAGTAATGTGATAATTGATTAATAAATTTATTTCTTATACTAGTCAAAGAGCTATGTCATATATGATGCAATTTCAATTATCAAACTTTCAATTTAACATATTTTATTTCATATGCATTATGTTTTGAGCAATAAAAATATCTGATACACAAAATAGTTTTAATATTTATTCATTAATTTTTTAACGGTCACTACATGATTAATTCTATATATAATATGGAAGACACATTGTTTGAATCGAGTTTTACTAAAACTCTCATAACTTTACCTGTACTCTAACTATATCCTTTCAATTTTAACATTTTTTAGAGACCCTTCAACTTTCACCATCAATCAAAACTACTCACTCTGTGTTCTTAGATCTCATTTTTGCTAAATAAAAAATATGTTTCACCAAGTCAATATTATATAGTATTCCAACCGTAGATGCTATAGAGTGTTAGGTTTTTGTGGTCTTATTTAAGAAGCTGGAATTTATTATTTATTACCACACTTAAGTTTGACTTGGTGAAACATATATTATATGAAATTATCTTTCTCATATACGCCTTCCTCTATGTCAACTCTCTATTATGTAATTTAATTTTCTACGCTCACCCAACTATTTAACGCGTTACTACTCCCTAATTAGTATTAGAATTATATATCGTCGGTTCTAAAACCAATGAGTAACGTATGCAAAATGCTCAATGATCGCAGGCCTATTTATAAAGAAACAAAAAATATGCGTCAGTGCAAATTGATCTACTTTTTTTTAAGCAAAATCAAATTGATATACTTTGAATTACTTAAATTTATAACTTAACCATTTTGATACAATTAATTATAGTGTTAACTAGTAAAAGTTGAAGATAGATTCAACTTAACTAAGTCATCAATGTCAAATTCAAAATTGAGATGCATAATAGTCTAAATTGTTTTACTAATTATATAAAATAATTAATTTAATTAAACTTAAACAAAAGGTTTTTGTTTTGATAAAAGATGAATTCAAAAGTTTTTTTTTCTTTAGTCCAGTTTTAAAGATGCTAGCTATAAGGCGCACGCGTTACATATCACCATAGATAATTCTAACATTTTAAACTTAGTTATATAAATAATTATAATATATAAAATATATTATTGTATTTATTTTTATATATAAATACAATAATATATTTTATATATTATAATTGTTTATATAACTAAGTTTGTAATTGACCAAATGATATGTTAATTAATTATAAATTGAAGTTTATCACTCATTAAAATGATTTTTAAATATATATATATAATTGATAAATCATTTGATCGATTAAAACTTGATTTATAATGAAATAATTTATTTATACTTAAAACAAGTTGAAAACTTGTACGTATGATACACAATAAAAAATTAATTAAATAGTAAAAATCTACATAACTTGTTCAAATTTTGCAAGGAAATGAGAGAGCTGCCTGAACCGGTTTTGGTGGTTCTCTGAACACCCCTAAAATTCAACTAATTTTGTAGAAGCTAGTTTAACCTACTGGCAAGGAAATGAGAGAGTGATATCAATGTTAAGATTTTTCCCATCTTGAAATATATTGATAATGATAAACTATGTGAGTACTAATGAGGTAGAGGAAAATAGTGATAGTCAGAAATTATAAGAAGTAAATGCATTGTGTCCTATATGTCTGGATCGCCTTTTCCCTCTACCTTATTAATACTCACGTAGTTTATCCTTATCAATATTTTTCCCTTAATTTTGAATGAGACAGAAAAAATTATTTACATTTTGGTGCTTTCATTGAGAGTCTGAGAAAAAAGCTTAAGAGACCTATCCTATAAAATTGTAAACGTGCCTAGAACCAGATCCAACACGGCTCTAAATGGAGACAACAGACCCAGAAATGAAAATGAGCATGCAAATCAATCGACCCCACCCACAGAAATGCTGCATACGATCCTGAATGGGACACATGAGATGGAAAGAATGAATAGTGAAGCAATGCACAATGCATGGCAGAATGTACAAGAGCAAGTCAACACGTTACAACAGGAACTCACGAAAATGCGAGTAGAGGTAAGCCAACGGGTGAATGATGATGAACAGGAAACCCACTCCGAGGGTAGCCAATGAGACAAAATGCAAGAGTACCGTGAGAATGATAGAAACATACAATGAGAAGATGAAGTTCCAATCGCAAAACCTTATGAAGGAAACTACGGGAGAGGTTCGGCAATCCCGAGTCATGTTAAAAGAACCAATCAAGGAGTTGTTCGACCAAAAGATGATGGATATAAGGAATCTTGGGAGTACGGGAAAAATGACATTGAGTTTCTTATAAGGACAACATTAAGCCCAGAAGTTCTAGCAGCACCCATACCTAAAAAATTCGCTGCACCAAAAGTTCAAATGCTACAAAGGGAAGTCTGATCCCATAGACCATCTTCGACGATTCATAAAAGACATGGCGCTGTACAAACACCACGACAAGTTGATGAGTAGAATGTTCCCTACCAGTTTAGACGGGACGATTTTGAAATGGTACCACTCCTTACCAATGCACTCAATCACAAACTTCGTTATTATGTCCTCTATTTTCATAGAACAATATTCAACATACCGTACCGTCATGGGAAACTAAGAACATCTAATCACGATCTCCACTAAGGAAGGGGAGTCCCTAAAGGAGTACACTCACCGCTTCAAAGATGAAATGGTCAAGGTCGAGAACTACGACGACCAGTTCACCAGATCGGCCTTCCGACGAGGTTTGGACCCAGAGTAACTCTTATTTGATGATCTATTCAAAGTGAAGCCCCTTTCCTGGCAGAGGTTTTCCAACGAGCCCGAGCCTATATTACATTATAGGAAGAGAATAAGAGTATGCGAATAATGGTTGAACGAAAGGAAGAAGAATCTCGAAAGTGGGAAATGAGCTTAAAACCCGAAGGAAAGAACATGACGAAACAGAAAGAACGAATGAGAAGACAGTCCAACAAAACAGGAATACCCACAGGAGGTGGGATTTTGACAGAACCCACTCGAGCGACAAGGTCTACACACTGTTGACCATCCCGGTCAACCAAATACTGGAGACAATTAAAGATAAACCTTGGCGGAAAAGACCAGCCTCGTTCACTAAGGAACCTAACTACAAAGATAAAGATAAATATTACTCCTATCATAAGAGCAACAAGCATTACACACGAGACTGCTTCCAGCTCAAAGACTATATTGAGCAACTGATCAAAGAAGGATACCTTAGCCAATTTGTGAAAAGAGATGAACAGAAATTAGAGACCGAGAAAGATAGCCGAGAAGAAAAAGAGAGGGATAGGGGGAAACAACCCAACCGCATCCTCGACATGGTTATAGCATCAACCTAGCAAAAAAGGACAACAAGAAAGGAATGGAAGATATACTGCAAGCATCCAATGTTAGAAAGACATCAGTAGAAGCCCTCTAGCGGCAACGCAGACTCGCAGCTAGTATTCGGCGACTCCAATCTAGAACACGATGAACACCACAACGATGCCATCATCATTTTGATTCAGGTCGGCAACTTCTTGTAAAGAAATGTCTTGGTAGAAGATGGAAGCGCAGTGAACATCTTATATCGGTCGACTGTGGAGAAAATGTCTATGGGAGGTAAGAAATTACAAGGAACGTCACAATTGTTGATCGGTTACAACGGAGCCATCAACTATTCAGAAGGAACCTTAACACTCTCGATGAGCGCAAACCCGTTTAACTATATGAGAAAATTCATGGTACTGAGAACATCTTCCCTGTACAACACAAACCTAGGAAGGACCTGGCACCATAAAATGAAGGTTGTACCCTCAACATTCTATCAAGTGTTGAAATACCCAAACCTAGAATGAGTGAAAATGATAAAAGGTGACCAGGCCGTGACTCATATATGTTCAGTAACCGCTTTAGAATCTGTAAAGAAAAAAGCTACAGAAAAGGCCAAAGGACCCGTGGATCTATAACAATTACAGTGATACGGGCAAGACGACCTAAGGTAGGAGGCATGGGAGGAAATATAGCCCATGTGCTTAGAGGAAGGGACCCATAAAATATCAAACTTTGGTACCTGTCTCAAAGAAAATGAGAAAAAGAAGTTAATAGAATTCCTAAGGGAAAACAAAGATATGTTTGTAGCAGCGGCGCAGTAAATGCCCGACATCTCAAAAGAGATCATCTGCCAAAGGTTGAACACTTATCCCACTATGAAACCTGTAAAACAAAAAAAGAGAAGCTTCGCTCTTGAATGGACCCAAGCGATCAAAGAGGATGTTGAGAAGCTCTTAGCAGTAGATTTCATCAGAGAAGTGAACTACCCTGAATGGCTCACTAACGTGGTAATGGTACGAAAGCAGAATGAAAAGTGGAGAATCTGCGTCGACTTCATTGATCTAAAAAAAGCATGCCCCAAAGATGAATACCGCTGTCAACGATAAATCAAATGGTGGACGCCACTTTTAGGCACGAACTGCTTAGCTTCATGGATGCTTACTAAGGTTAGAATCAGGTGAAAATGTTCAAACCTGATCAGGAAAAGACTTCCTTCATTACTGAGTACGACGTTTATTGCTACAAAGTCACGCCCTTTGGTCTAAAGAATGCAAGTGTAACTTATCAAAGGCTGGTGAACAAGGTCCTCCGCGAGCAAATTGGAAGGAATGTGGAAGTCTACATTGATTACATGGTGGCAAAGAGTAAGAAGTGGGAACACCACATTCAGGACCTTGGAGAAGCATTCTCTGTTCTAAGGCAAAATTTCATGAAGCTACACCCATAGAAATGTACTTTTAGAGTGTCAGCAGGAAAGTTCCTTGGACATCTAATTACACAACGGGGAATCGAAGTAAACCCAAACCAAGTAAAGGAGATTATAGAAATAAGGTCCCCGTGGAAATTAGAGAAATCCAAGGGGTAACGGGAAGATAGACCACCCTGAACAGGTTCATCTCCAGGCCAACGGACAGATGCAAACCTTTCTTTGAAAGATTACGAAAAAACTCCACGAGCGGTTGGAATGAGGTCTGTGAAGAAGCCTTTACCAAAATTAAGGAGTACCTGACTACCCCCCTCTTTACTCTCCAAACTTATTCTCGGCGAGCAACTTCAGTTATATGTACTCGTCTCAACGGAGGCAGTCAACGCAGTACTCAAGAACGAAGGAAATAAAAACATGTATACTTTATAAGTAAAAGTCTTGTAGCAACGAAAATAAGATATAAACGAATGGACAAACTAGTACTAGCAGTTGTAACTATAGCATAAAAGCTGAGGCCCTATTTCCAAGCCCACAGCATCAAAGTATTCACCGATTCCCCCATTACAAGCTTTCTGCACTCGACAGAGGCAAGTAGGAGAGTAGCAAAATGGTCAATTGAGCTGAACCAATACGACATCAGTTATGAGCCCCGAGCTTCAATAAAAGGACAGGCCCACCAAATAGGAGAAAATGCAACTTGGACGCTCTTTGTAGACGGTGCTTTGAACAGTAGAAGAGTAGGAGCAGTGGCGGCGGCACAAACTCCATTTGGGGAAATATTGGAGCACTCAATCTCCTTCAAATTTAATGCATCAAATACTGAAACGGAGTATGAAGCACTGATCGTGAGAGTATCCCTGCTATGGGAATATAAGGCAACTAAGGTTAAGATTTTCTATGATTCCATGTTAATCGTAAAGAAGGTCATGTGGAATACATAACAAAATATGAATAGATGATAAAATACATACAACGGGCGAAAGATCTCCTTAGTATGCTAAAAGATTACGAAATCCAATAAATTCTGAGAACAGAGAACGGTCATGCTGATGCCCTAGAAAACCTATGATCTTCATTACGCCTCTCTTACAAAAAGAATGTCCCTGTAGAAGTTTTGAATGAACCAAGCATCTCGTTCCCATTGACTAACGTGGCTGATGTAGAAGTTGAAAGGGAGCCCAGTTGGCAGGACAACATAATCTTCTTACTTGCAAGACCGTACCTGAAGTGCCTACGAGAAAAAGAAGCCCAATATGTGCTAGCGAAAATTCAACAGGGCATATGCAAAAACCACACTGGGGGAAGATCACTAGCCTGTAAAGTCATGAATGAAGAATAATATTGTTCCTAAATGCATCAAGATGCCAAACATTATGTAAAAAGGTGCGACAAATGCAGCGTTTCACGCCCGCAGTAAAAATGGCCCCCTGGAAACTCAAAATCGTGGCTAGTCCTTGGCCGTTCATGCAATGGGCACTACAAATTGTTCGGTTACCCCCCATGGCACCTGCTCAAAAATGTTTTTTGTTGGTTGCAATGGACTATTTTAGTAAGTGGATCGAGGCTGAAGCCTTTGTCGGAATTCGTGAGGAATAAGTAAAAGGGTTCTTATGGAAGAACTTGGTGTGCACGTATGAGATCCCCCAGATCTTAGTATCTGACAACGGACTTCAATTCACCAGGATTTTGGTAAGGACATTTTGTAAAGATCTAAAAATTAGAAATATCTTCTCCACACCTTACTACTCACAGGGGAACAGACAAGCAGAAAGATCAAACCGAGTCATACTTGATAACCTGGAGAAATGATTGGAATCCGCAAAAGGAAAATGGGTAGAAGAACTACCCGTAGTCTTATGGGAATACAGAACGACCCTGAGAGAATCTACAAGAGAAACTTCATTTGCATTAACATACGGAGCAGAAGCAGTCACTCTGGTAGAAATTAGAAGCCCTACCATCAGGTCCAAGCTAAATGAACAACAAATTAGAGAGCTTATTTCCAGAACAAAGTAAGAAAACGGGAGTTCCAAACAGGAGAACTGGTCCTCAAAAAAGTCTTCCAAATAGAAGGGAAGCTCGGACTAACATGGGAAGGACCGTACATCATCCGTAAAATAGGAGGAAGCAGTTATTTACCACTAGGAAATAGGAGAAGGAACGAAATTGAAGAAACCATGAAACGCAATTGATCTGAAAAAATATTTTGTGTAAAGGATCCATCCTCCATGGTTTTTTTCGCAAAGGTTTTTCACATAAAAATAGTTGCATCAAATTTCTCTCCTCAGTTGGACCACTACTAAAAAAAGGAACTAATGGCGTTAAAAAGTCCTTGAGAGGGGCAGTTCATAAGTCATATTTTCATAAGGAACTAAGGGCATTAAAAAGTTTTTGAGAGGGGCAATTCATTAGTCCTACTCCCAGAAGGAGCTAAGGGCATTAAAAAGTCATTGGGATGAACATTTCATAAGTCTTACACCCAGAAGGAACTAAGAGTACTAAAAAGTCGTTGGGAGGGGTAGTTCATAAGTCCTACTCTCAGAAGGAACTAAGGGCACTAAAAAGTCCTTGGGAGGGTTGTTCATAAGTCCTACTCTCAGAAGGAACTAATGGCATTAACTGAAGGTGAAATTAGGGAAGCAAGTGACTCCAATAAAACCCGCTTGCAATAAACAGAATGGAATTTCCAACCCCAACAGATGAAAAGTAGAAATGGCCAAAACCAAATGAAAGGAAATGGAAAAGGCATATTGAGGAAAGGATTCATTTCATTAAAAAGAGAGAAAGTTACAAATAAAATCCTAAAGAAAATAGTACAAGTAAAATGAAAAAAAGGCAAGAGAAAAGGAAAATGATGCTAATTTTCTGCAGGAAGCTCAGCGTCGAGATCAACAGGCTCGTCAGGAAGGGGGACCAACGACATACGAAGTGGCTTATCAGGCTTGGCATCACGGTAACCCACCGCATAGGCCATCTAGTCATACTCATCGAACATGGCCTGATAGCCGGCCGCAAAACCAGCCTCCTACTTACTTGACTTAGCCAACGCGTCCTTGGCCTCAGCCAACCTCGCCCCAACAATAGACAAGTTCTCCCCACTTATCTCAACGGACCTCTCCACCTCCCGCATAGACCACTCGAGCTTTGACTGCTTAGCCATGACCGCTTCAAGTTTGGAAGTTAGACAGGCAACAACCCGTTGAAGTTCAGCCTACACCGTCTTAAGATCATCCCGCTCAGAGTCAATAACACCATAAACTTTGGTGGTCTCCATCACCTTTTTCCTACAACCGGCTACCTCCTCCTCAGCAGCATGAATATCTTCCTGTTGTCCGTTGTGGTAAGTCACGACCTGTTCAAAAAGTGTTAGTCAAAACGGGAAAAGATTTGCCTAGGAAAAATAAGAATAAAAATACTTGCATCAGAGCATGACTCAGGTTGATGACCTTATCATGAATAGACAACCAACGGAGTACATGAGCATGCACCTCAGATATGATCCCCTTCACAACCACGTACGGAGATTTTGAATCCCACAAAAATCTAACATTAGCAGGGACCGACTAAGCCGTGGGGTATCGCCGCCACCGCCAGACACTTGTCTCGTCAGATAAATGTGGAGAACCAAAGGGAAAGGATACCGGCTTCTTTGTAGGCAAGAGGGGGAACACGACAGTCTCCCCCATAGCAGGGGGACTTCATCATTAACGAGGAGATCAGTAATAAGGTCAGGAAGATCGAGGATGGGGGGAGTAACATTACCTGAAGTGGTAACTGAAAAGTCGGCGTTCCCCATTTTCTAACGCTTACCTTCGCCAGGTACCCACCAAAAATCGTTCCTCAAACGCTTAGACATCTCAAGCTTGTTGTACATAAAACAAAAAATCACGTCATATTCCTCTGCCTCTTCCCGAGTAGCCTCCCGATGAGCCTCACGCTCTATTTCTTCCTGATCAAACCCATCTCCTTCCCATTTTGGTTTTGAAGAATCAGAAGAGCTTGACCAAATGATTTGATGGAAGGCGAGAATGAGGATCGTAACAGGAATATCCCGAGGAACTTTTTTCGTAGAAGATGACGAGGCAACGGTTTCAGCAACGAGAATGGGCGTGACCATGACTTCGATCTCTCTCCTTGGGTTGAGAAGATCCCTCCAGTCCCACTCCGGAAACTTATAGGCGACACAAAGTTGCGTGGCAACTTCTTTCAGGGTGAAATATCTCTTGTTCATATTCTTATCTGCACAAAAAAATGGTTAGAACGTAGAAAAGATAAACTCAAACAAATGAAAACATTAAAGTTAAAATAGTAGCATAAGGATAAAAGGGAAGGACGGCTCCGACCACTTACTGAACTCTCCCCAAATTTGGGGATCGAGCCAACGACCGTCACCACCCAGTTTTCACCTACAAGGAGCGTACCCTCCTCCCAGCCTTTATCACAACTGGGGAGGTCAGCAACTAATCCTCCCCGCTTCTCACTCGCACAGGAAGCCAAGTAATATGATAGTCCATGCCTTTTCACTATGTACACGGTGTATATTTCATCTACCCCTATATTTAAATTATGCCTCCTATTGAGGGCTTCAATCCATAGAAGAACCCTATAAGTACTAGGGGTATATTGGGAAGGGGCAAGGTTAAAAGTGCTAAAGAATTATTGGAAAAGAGGAGAGAATGGACGCTTTAAACCTGATGTTATGTACATTGGGGCTAAATAAATTTGATAGGGAAGATTACAGGGGAAAGATTTAGGGATTCCTTCCCCAAAACCAGAGACTACGTCTGGATGGAAGGCGCCCCTATGAAGAGTAAGAAAGCGGTTAACTTCGTTCTTATTCCTAACTAAGGGAACGGTCTCCTTAAATGGGTGGTCCTCCATTACTACCGGAAGAAGGAATGCAAAACAGGAAAGACGAGAAGAAAAGAGGTGATGAAGATGAAGAAGGGAAACCTAGGTGATATAGGCTATGAACGCAAAAACAAGTTCAAAAATATTTAATGGATAAGGAGATGAAAAGACGCCAGTCCTGGAAAGGGGGAAAGGCAAACAACGGACGCATAGGGAAGAGACACAACGTAATAATTACTGCCAGTGTACCTAAAATGAACGAGCCAATGACAGCACGACAGTTGGATAAAATGACATTAAGAACAATAAAATTTCCAAAGAACGTGCCAGCAACCCCATAAATGAGGCAATGATGGTACATCATCTCATTATCTAAATACTTATGACTTTTTCTTGCGCAACACTTAATGTTTTGCAGAATAAAAGGAGATCTTAAATTGATGAAAGTGGATAAGAATAGTCGTTCTCCCAAAATGGGACGCGTGTTGAGAGCATTCATGGCACGTCGACGAGTATCGCCGAAGAGTAATCGGGGGGTAAATGAACATGTAAAAAATATTCGCTTCCACGTGGACGAATGGACCTACCCAGGAGTCACAAAAAACGTCAGACAAGCAGAAACGGGTCGCGAGATATACACAAACGGATGGTCATCACTTCAAGAATGGAAACCAAAATCTCAAGAATAGGGGATCGTCACTTCAAGAATGGGAACCATCATTTCGAGAATGGGAACCAACACCTCAAGAACAGGGGATCATCACTTCAAGAACAAGGGATCATCACTTCAAGAACGGGGGATCATCACTTCAAGAACGAGAACCATCATTTAATGAACGGGAACCATTATCTCAAGAATGGGGTCATCACCTCAAGGACATGACAGAACATCAGAATGGGAAAAAGAGTTTAGACCGATAATCAAGTGGTCGTGATTGATTAGATAAGCTGAGTAACCTAGAAACGACAGATGCTGAGATCGATATGTTTTAAAATTAACTAAAAAAATAAGTTCGAATCACGAATGGTTCGTGGGCGGACTATTAATTTTTTTTCAATTAACTTATTTAATCAAACTAAATTATTTAAAATCAAATAACGTGTGATTATGCATATACGATATTAAACGAGAAAATAAGGTTAGAAACAATTTTTCACCTATACTTTGTATCGGAGAATTTTTGAACTGATGGATTTTCTTCGAGCGTTCTTCGTGTTCTTTCTGCTTCGGGATCCGAATCACGCACATGAACTCCAAGAACGATTTACGAATTTCATCCACCATTAACCACCAGTTAATTTCAAAAATATATCTTACGAGAATTTTGTGTAGAAATTTGAGTGTGGGCTCTCAAAAAGATTAAAGGAAAAATAAAAAATTTTCCTTCAATCCTCTCAAAATTGGTGGCAATCAACTAGGGAGGGGAGAAAACTCATTTTCTATATATATGATATGAGATCTATATCTCTATCTCTCTCTGCAATCAAATTGCTATTAGATATTTATAAAATCTAGTTTTTTATATTTATAAATATACTCATTTATTTTAAATTTCTAAAAATTTACCCCCATATATTCAAATTGTTGAAAATTAGTATATCTCCATAGTGTTAGAGTGTATCAAAATTTATCAATCTAATTTATAGATTTAATTGATCATTATCAATTAATCAATTAATTTTTATTTACTAATTATCCAATACTTAGAAAATAATAAATTAATTAATTTCAATACAATTAATCACACTTAACCAATTAAGTGACATCACCCATCATATATAGGTGTAGGAAATATTGCTTGGCACCAAAACACATTTTGATCCAATTTACTTTGTTTCTCTATTCCTGTTCTCATGAGCTATTGCTGAGACCGGATGAACCCACATAAACAAAGTTAATGATTCAAATATCTTGTGAATTTATCTCCATAAATATCTGACATTGTACGACTCCACTATAGGTTCAATGCCGAATCAACTCTCGATTCATGCGCGTTACATTTTCTGTGAATAAGAAAATTTTAATATAATACCCATCGTGAATATCAGTAGCAAGATCGAATGTAAAATTTTCATTTTACCTCTTTTTTTATTATTTTCTTAACTCATTTATTGACTGAATAAGAAACACATAATAGTGAATTGTCTCGTGCAACTCACAAATCTTAATCAATGACTCAATTTATTGAATATCTAGCGAGGTTAATTTATTCACACACCCATCAACAAAGCATAAAGTGATATTGTTGCTTTCACAATCCAACCACAAATTTTCATATATGTGAATCACGTAACTCCAACTTAATTGAATTACAATCCCAACAATCGAGGTATTACCCGTCAATTCGAACTCACTCATGTGACATATCAAAGATTGCAACTAACTAATTCGAGCTATGTATTCGCTTCAGGATTAAGGTTATCATGAGAATACTCTTATGGTCTAATAATTAGATTTAAAGCTTGCTAAACAGTTTTGGGTACTAAACTAATTTATTACCGGTCTACTCAACATGTTCATAACATGTCTAGGTTAACCGTTTGATTATCCATTCCCATGCCCCAAGACTGACATCCATTGGTTCAACCTAACAGTCGTAATTGGATTCAATTACCTAGTCGATCCTAAGACTACGAATATCGTTCTGAACTTTCTCATAAGAGTTCGTCTGGAGATGCCTCTGTCTTCACTTTTCGTTCGTTGATGAAAGTTCCAGGACTTGAGTAATTTTTAAACACACTTCAATTTAAAATAAAACTTTCAACTTATTCATAAAAAATCAATAATACTAATGTTTGAGAAATAACTAAATACAAATAAATAGTTATTACACGCTACTTTATGGACATATTCTAACAATGTCCCGCTTGGACTAAAGTAGACATGTACAATCTCTTATCCACAAGCCCTCCAGATGACCATAAAAAACTTTACTGCTTAAAGTCTTCATGAATGGATCTGTCAGGTTGTTGACTGTCAAAATATGCGTAACCACAACGTCTCCACACTAAACAATTTATCTAATCATGTGATACTTATGTTCAATGAGTTTGGATCTTCGAATTCATTACAGCCCCACTATTATCACAATAAAGTGCCATGGACTTGTTAGCATATGGAACAATTTTCAGAGTCTTCAAGAACTTTCTAAGCTATACAGCCTCATTTGCAGCGTCACAAGCTACCACATATTCAACTTCCATAATAGAATCAACAATGCAAGATTGCTTGATACTTCTCCATACAATTGCTCCACCATTCAGGATGAACACCGATCATGAAGTAGGCCTCCTGAAACCGTTATCAGCTTGGAAATCAGAATCGGTATACCCCATCATATTCAAGTCACTAAATGAATACACAAGCATCTAATTCCTTATTCTCTAAGATACTTAAGGATATGTTTGACGACATTCTAATTTCCAGGATTAGATTGAAAATGACTCACCATGCCCACGACATTGCAAATGTTTGGCCTAGTGCAAAGCATAGCGTACATGAGAATTACTACTGCTAAAGTATAGAGAACCGTTCTCATATTTTTCTCTTCTTGAGGAGTCTTGAGAGACTGCTCCTTGGAGAGGCTGACTCCATGTCTAAAAGGAAGAAATTCTTTCTTGGAGTTTTGCATACTGAAGTGATCCAACACCTTATCAATAAAATATGCTAGAGACAATACAAATTATCTGTTTTTCCAATCTCGAAAGATCTGAATACCTAAGACAAATGCTGCTTTTCCAAGATCCTTCATATCAAATTTATTTGCTAGCCAAATCTTGACATCAGATAATTTTCCCACATTAATCGCAATGAGTAGAATATCATTTACATACAAGACTATAAAAAACCACATTTCCTTCGTGTATCAGCTTATACACACATGGCTCGTCCACTAACTGTTCAAAACCATAGTTCTTAACAGTTTTTTCAGATATAATATTCTACGACCGTTACAATTGCTTAAGTCCATAAATGGACTTATGCAGTTCGTAAACTTTTCCCTATTGTCCTTTCTCCATGAACCCGTCTAGTTAACTATATAAATATGCTGATCAAGATTCCCATTTAGAAAAGCCGTTTGTCAGATTTTATAATCAATGGCAGCAGCACTAGAGAAAAGAATTCAGATGGATTTAAGCATGGCCACCGCCGAGAAGGTATCTTCATAGCTTATTCCTTCCTTTTGGGTGTAGCCATTGGCTACTAACGTAGCTTTAAATCTACTGCATTCCCATCCGAGCCTCTTTTCTTCTTATAGATTCATTTGCATCCTATCTGGGATAGTTGTCAAAGCTTCACCATAGGACATATACCTCTCAAGTTGTCTCACAACCCTCCCACTACGCCGAGGCTCCATAAGCCCTGGCTCATGTCATGGTTCTTCCATTATTGAATCAGAAATAATTTTCGATTGGAGAGTCAGTATCCTCCCACTCAATAATTCCTCTAGCACAACTATACTTCTCGACTGTATATTTTTAATGTAATCTTCTTTAAAAAAAATGAGCATTCGTGCTAAAGAATATTTTCTTATTAGTCATACAGTAGAAGATGTACCCTTTCATTCCTTTAGGATATCCTACGAACATGTATAATTCTGAACGACTGACCAACTTGCTCGTCTTCAGTTTTGGAGAATGTGTGTTGGGCACCCTCATATTTTAAAATTCTTAATCGATGACTTTCATCCGTACCATCTTTCATACGGTGTATCAGGCACCGTCTTTGACAAAACTTGGTTCAGAATATATGCCGTTGTTTTCAAGGCATATCCCTAGAAGAAATTTGGGATGGATGAGTAACTCATTATGGATTTAACCATATCTATCAGAGTTCTATTCCTTCTATCTGACACACCATTCTGCTGTGGTGTACCAGGTGCTGTAAGCTAAGAATAAAATACCTTCTCCTAGCAAGTACTCTCCAGCAAGATCGGATCATAGTGTTTTGATTTGTTTTTCTAATTGTTTTTCAACCAAGGCCTTAACTCTTTGAAATTTTCAAAGATTTTAGACTTTTCACTTATTAGATAAGCATGACCAAAATGTGAGTAGTCATCAGTGAAGATTACGATGTATTCATAACCTCTTCTTGCTTGGATATTCAATAGCCCATATACATCACTATGTATGAGTTCAAGACATTGAGTGGTTCTTTCACTTTTTGCTAAAAAAAAGTCTCTTAGTCATTTTACCTTCAATACATGATTTGCATATGGGTAGTGATCACACACTTAAAGTTTACAAAGGACCATCATTTCCAAGTCTTTGAATCTTGTCCAGGCTAATATGCTCAATGAGTAAGTGGCACAAATAGGTTAGATCGATTGAGTCAAATTTCAACCTTTTACTATCCATTTGCGAATAATTATTCACTTCAGTGTTACATATCATTGAAACTATTGATTTTACATGAAATATTTTATTAAATATGCTTGTAAAAGTAATTAGGCATTCATTTCTAAAAATACCAATATCTTTATCAATGAGTTTAAGACCAACAGAAATAAGATTCTTCCCCAAAATTGGGATATAATAAACATCACGTAAAATAATAAAATGTTTCTCAAAACATAATTTAATAGTTCACATAGATACGACAAATAATAGTACTCCATTACCTTAACAGAAGTTGTACTCGCCCTCGTCAAGCCTTCTGACTTTCCTGAACCCCTATATGGAGCAACATATATGGTTAGTAGCTGCAGAGTCTATAATCTAAGATAAAGTATAGTGAGCTACATAACATGCCTCAGTAACCATTACTATACCTTTAGATCTCAACTCTTTGAAATACTCTGGGAAGTTGCATTTCTAATGGCCAGCAGCTCAACAGTGATGACACTTGTCTTTCGACTTGTCTACTTTGGTGGTGCTCTTGCCTTTGGCAGCTATCGACCTTTATTTATTCACTTTCCTTAGACTTCTACTATGTTTCTTCTTAGAGCCAGAGGTGGAAGGCTTTCTTTCAGAAAAGTTAGCCTCTCCAGACTTACTCTTGCCATTCAGAAACAGAGTCTCAGCAGCTTGCAGCTACTTCATGAGCTCAGAAAGTGAGTACTTCAGTTTATTCATCGAATAATTAAGCTTGAAGTTCTCAAAAGTACTAGGCAAAGCCTCTAGGATCATATCCACTTAAGTCTCACCATCAACCTCAGCACCCATGAAGTTTCGGCTTGACGATCCTAATCTCTGAACATTTCAGTGATGTTGTATCAACGACGGTCTCAAAATTCTGATGTAGTTGTTGCAACACATTGCTCATAGATGTCAAGACGTAACATCTAGCGATCTCATCAGAACGCAGTCAAGAAGCATAAGCTTTCTTCTCCTCATGAGTTGATTCAGCAATAAGCTCAAGGGGACAAGGGGTAGTGAGCACGAACTTGTGCTTTTCTACCATCAGCACGATATCAAAATTTCATTTCCAATCCACAAAATTTTCACCAGTAAATTTGTTCGCGTTCTGAATAGTTGAAAGAGGGGATATCAACATGATTACTAAAAAGAATTAATAAAGTGATGTAAATAAATGCTCAATTATTTAGGAAAGTATGATGCATGATGCAACTACTTAAACATTTAAAAATCCATTAAAAATATTTTCTCCATGATGTTACGATAAAAAACGATAGCTTGTCTCATCGAGGGATGAAGTCCAAACTATCTCCTATCGTATCGAGACACTTCTTGTTTGGTTAACGCTAAAATGACTCCACATCTAGCTTAACCAATCACCAATGATTTTGGTCACCTTGGCCCCATTTGACTAGCCCCTAAGTGGAGATTTCAATGTGCTTCAGTCTAAGTGTTCAACCAACTCATCGATTTTTAAAAGTTTCTGACTAACAGTTTGTCTATGGGACGACCCTACTCCACCACTTCCTTTAAAAGTCTTAGCTTCTCAAGCAACTTGATGACTCGAAGCGACACGACTCTAAAGGTTCTCCCATTGAAGAGATGACCGCTATGGGCGGTTCTGAACCATTACTCGTGGCACGATCAAGTTCATATTGGAGACCTTAGGAACGTTTCAATGTAAACCACCATCCCACTTAGTTTTTGAAAAACTTTAGATTTTTAGTTATTTTTCAAAAAATAACTAAAATTAGTTTGAAAAATGTGATGAAATTTATAAATCATTTATTTAATTTTAAATCCCTATTTAATATCATTATCATTACAAATTTTACATTATAATTAAATTATAACCATTATAAATTAATCTACAATGATGCATGTACATGCTACATGACAATTTGATATTGACATATCCCTAGTTGTATATGACATGTTATATGATTATGCACGATTAAAATTAAATCATAAATTTAAAATAAACCTCCCTATTGGCTCATTTCTAATTACTACCTAAATAATAATAAATAAATTAAAAATTAATTTATAAACTAATCTTCATTGCGTCTGTAATTTCCTCCTTCTTCTCCATGTTGTCCCACCACTTTGTAACTCTTTACAAAAGTCCATTGTCATTTTAAAATTTAAATTTTAAAATTCAAATTTAAAATTTAAAATTTAAATTTTAAAATTCAAATTTAAAATTTAAAATTTAAATTTCAAAATTTAAATTTTGATTAAAACCCTTTAATTAAGGAAAACTATTTTCTTAATTATAATCTCATTAATTATCCCATTTTTCCTTTTTTCATAAAATAAAAAATTGACATTGATAAATTATCTTTTGAATTCAAAATTTAAAAGATAAAAAGATAAAATAGATAAATACCTTTGAATTCAAATTTAAAAATATAAAATTCAAAATTTTAAAATTCAAAATTTTAAAAAATAAAAAAATAAGATAAGGGTTATCGCAAAAAACCACATTATTTCCTAAACCCTAATTGTTATCGCATAGGGTTTCACAAACCCTAGTTACCATGCAGCGCACGACAGCGGACAGCTGTGGTGATGGCGGCAGAACAGTATCGTCGCTGCCAGAATAGTAACTTCGGCATGAACAGTGATTACGACGAGCGTTTTTCGTGTTCTTCAAGCTTCGAGATCCAAATCACGCATTTGAACTCCAAGAACGATTTGTGATTTTCATCCACCAACAACCAGCCGTTAATTTAATAAATATATCTCACGAAAAATTTGTGTAGAAATTTGAGTGTGGGCTCTCAAAACGATTGAAGGAAAAAATCAAATATTTTCCTTCAATCCTCTCAAAATCGGCAATAATCACTAGCGATGTGAGAAAACTCTTTTTCTCTATATCTGATATGAGATCTATATCTCTATCTATCTCTCTGCAATCAAATTGCTAATAGATATTTATAAAATCTAATTTTTGATATTTATAAATATACTCATATATATTAAATTTTGAAAATTCACCCTCATATATTCAAATTGCCGAAAAACAGTATATCTCCATAGTGTTAGAGTTGTATCGAAATTTATCAATCCAATTGATAGATTTAATTTATCATTATCAATTAATTAATTAATTAATTTTATTTACTAATTACCTAATAATTAGAAAATAAAAAATTAATTAATTTTAATACAATTAATCACACTTTATCAATTAAGTGACATTCACCCATCACATATAGGTGTAGGAAATATGCTTTGGCACCAAAATACATTTCGATCCAATTTACTTTATTTCTCTATTCCTGTTCTCATAAGTTATTTCTGAGACTGGATGGACCCACATGAACATAGCTAAGGATTCAAATACCCAGTGAATTTATCTCCATAAATTCTCGACTTATTTAATCATAACATTGTACGATTCCATTATAGGTTCGATACCGAATCAACTCTCGATTCATGCGCGCTACATTTTCTATTGGTCTAAATAAACCATTTTTATTTTCATGGTCCACAGAATATTTTAACAAGAGCAGAATGTAAAATTACCATTTTTTTCCCATCTTGTTGTTATTTCATTAACTCTTTTATTGACTGTGAATGAGAAAGACATAATAGAGAATTATCTCGTACAATTCACAAGTATTAATCTATGACTCAATTCATTGAATACCTAGCCAAGTTAATTTATTCATACACTCATCAATAAAGCATAAGATGATATTGTTGCTTTCGTAATTGAACCATAAATTTCTATATATGTGAATCACATAACTCCAACTTAATTGAATTACAATCCCAACAGCCAATGTATTGTCCACCAATTCAAACTCAATCATTTGACATATCAAAGACTACAAGCTACGTATTCACGTCTGGATTAATGTAATTACAAAAATATCCTTAAGGTGTAACAATTAGATTTAGAGCTTGGTAAATGATTTTAGGTACTAAACTAATTTGTTATTCAAAATGCTAAGAGCATAAAGTAGAGGTAGTAGAAATGGGTAAATGAGCAGAAGTAGAATCAATATTCAAGTCAACATGAAGAGCATCAGAGGTATCATGTAAAGTGCACAGAACACACATGTGTATGAGAAGCTATATCAAGCAAAGTAATCACATTTGTAGGAGAAGGATCAAATTGAGATCATGTAACATAAAAGGAAGTAGATATATAATGAATAGTCAAATTTTGCAGCAAGAGAGGATAAGCCACAACATTAACATTATTTTCTGCCAAGTTAGAGATAAAACAAGCATCACGAGGTGGCTTGGCTAATTTAGCTTAATTAAAAATAGAATCATCAAACATAACATGTCTAGACATATAGGTCTTACCAGAATCTAGATCATAACATAGGTACCCTTTGTAGATTACAAAGTGTAATCTAAGGCATTTTCCAAGAAGATGCATTGAACAGTTTTAGGCTGTAACTTATTAGAATTACAGGGTTTCAAACAGGCACAACCAAATATCATAAGATAAGATTAATCAGGAGGAGTGCCAAATGATAATTCATAAGGAGATTTGTTATTTAAAGAGGGGGATGACACTCTGTTAATTAAGAAAATAGCAATAGAGAATGCATGAAACTAGAACTAAAGAGAGAGGGAGGCACTATGAAGAAGAGTCAATTTGAGAAATATGTTTGTAGGCTAAAACTTTTTAACTCAATTTGAGAAATCTCATTTTTAACTTTGCAAAACTAGTAATTTTGTTGACACCTCATCATTTTAACTCAATTTTAGAAATATCATTTTTAACTTTGCAAAACTAACAATTTTGTTGACCCCTTATCATTTTAACTCAAGTAGCAAATTTGGTAAAACTAGCAAGTTACAAATTTGGTTTTTTGTTATGGGGAGGGGGACATAACATGAGGTTTGAACCTCTGATCTTAAAGTTGAAAACCTCTTGTATAACCATTTGACCTTGTTGGCCTAGTTAAATAGCAAATTTGGTTGGCACGTCATTGTTTCTCATAAAAGCAAAATTTAGGACAAATGATAATGATAATGGTTAACTAAACTATGAATTCGTGAACCATCCTTGCAGTAATCTTATTGCTCCCCATACTTAAAGTACCTCACACATATTTAAGGTATCAACAAAACCATACAAACCCAATTTCTTGGATTTTTCCTAAAAAAGAAATCAAAATAATAATCCTCATTGTGCATTCATTTGAAGCAAATAAGAGAGTGAAATATTTGGGTGAGTAATCCGCAACAAGACTTTGGTTCAAGTGATGAATAAAAGTGAATTTAACTAATCTATCAACAACATTAGTGCAATTATGAGGAAGAAAATTAAAAACACGGCTAGGAAAAAATATAAGACTTTTGTAATAACAATAGGGGGTTCAAATTTTTTCCCAAACCAACCGAACCAAAAAGCATATGTTCGGAAGTTCTATAAGTACATATGACTGAATAAGGTTCAGTGGTATCGAAATTAATCCCGATAAATAAGGATCCCTCTCCAATGTTGAGAATTTTTCTCTCAGTCGTTAGATGAATATTAAGCTCAATTTCCTTTGCAACCGGAAGAATAGGTTTCCCATATTCTTTCATCTGCTTTTCCACTTTTCCCCTTCTCCTTTGGCTTCAATCCAAAACCTAGGCCACACGAACAATCAGTTTCTCCTCCAACGCGAACAACTATCTCCTTCCTCTCCGAATTGATTCTGAGCGTTTCTCAGAATTCTCTAAAGTTTCCCATTCTCTCAGTCATGCTCACTTTCTCTCTCTATTGTGCACCGTCGTGTTCCACGAGAAGTTGTGTGGCTAGCTTCCCGCCCATCTCGAACATCTCGCCAGCAAATCTCTTATTCCTAAGGTCTACCAGTAATTATTCCGTAACGAAGCATTTACATATCATGCTTCCAACGATTTGAGTCCCTTGCTCCTGTGAGTTCAAAATATTTTCAGATTTTTGTTTATTCTCTAATGTTCATAATCAAATTTTAGGCTTAAGTTTTCAGATAAAGCTTAGCTCTGAAGCTTTATCTGTTTCAATCTCTCTCTAAAAAAGCCACTTAAGTTTTAGATCATTCTGTTATTATATTTTGCTCTTTTGCTTCTTTCTTTATTTCAGAAGTGTTTTTCAAATAAGAACATACTCTTTCTCCCCAGAGAGTAAAGGATATGTTCTCTTTCTTGTTGACTTATAGCATGCTTACTTTTTCCATTTAGGTTCGATTAAAGAGATAGAAGGGCCTCTATGAAGAGTACATCATAGATGAAAATGCATTGCAACTTGATCTTGAGGGTAAAAATGATGCAGCTGAAATTAGGATATATCTGTAGCAAGGTTGTTCGTGCTCTATGAAAATATTTGTGTAGTTGTGTTTGAAGTGTATTTTAGTGTTTAGAAGGGATTTGTATAAAATGAATATTTCATATATATGATATGTGTAATGATACTAATGAATGAGATCTTTTTCTGAAAGAGAATCTTAATTAAATTTTTTTATGTGTTGATGAATTAATTAAGTGTGTGCAAAAAAATGGCGCGGGTATGAAAATGACCAAGAGTGTTAAATTTATTAAGTGAATGAATATTGCTAAGTGTATGTGGTAAGTTGTAAATGACTAAGTCTATGTGAAAATAGCTAAGTGCATGAAAATATGGTTAAGTGCAAGAAAATAACTAAGTAGAGAATGAAAATATGACGAAGTGTATAATTAAGTTTGTGAAAATGTATGAAAATAAGTCACGGAAATGACTATGCGTGAAAATAACTAAGTTTGTGAAAATGACTAAGTGTTTGAAAAAAATGGTTAAGTGTGTGAAAATAAGTAAGTTTGTAAAAATGGCTAAGAGTTTGAAAATGTCTAAGTGTGTAAAATTGTGTGTGAAAATGGTTAAAGGTATAAAAATAGTTGAATTGGTTTAAGTGTATAAAAATTATTAAATATGTATAATGGTTATGTGTTTCAAAATAACCAAGTGTACGACTAAGTGACAAAACAAATACATAAAAGTGGTAAAGGGTTAAAAATTACTAAGTGAATGAAAAAGATAGATATCAAGTATTGAATTAAATTATTTTATGTGTTGATGAATTTATTTAGTATGTGCAAAAAAATGGCTAACGGTATGAAAATGACCAAGTGTGTGAAAATGTCTAAGGGTATGGAAAAAATAGCCACTTGCATGAAAATAGTTAAGTGCATTAAAACAAGTACATGAAAAATGACAAAGTAAAAAAATGACTAAGTGTAGAACTAAAACCGCAGGTATGCTATCTTGGTTAAATGTGCAAAAAATAACCAAGTGTGCGAAAATGGTTAAGTGAGAAAATAAGAAAGTTAATGAAAATTATTAAATGTTTGAAAATGACTAAACGAGTGAAAATGGTTAAGTGTGAAAATAAGAAAATTTATGAAAATGACTAAATGTAAGAATCTGACCCTGAGGGTTATACATGTTCGATTTAAACAACTTTGTTTTAGACAATTTTGATATTCAATTTCAAACTTTTAGCGGATATGTTCGATTTAATGATAGAATCCGGCATTGAGGGTTATATGTGTTCGTCAAACCGATAAATATGATTTACCGACTATCATAACATCACGACCTATAATTTTATATGGTGAAAACTCATCCCGATCGATACTTAAAGCACAACAACATTATGAATGAAAATTTTTAACGAGTTTATGAATAAATGTTCAATTATATTAAGAATCTTAAATTAATATAATATGATTTCATATAATAAGTGAGTATTATGAATGTTTGCATCGATGTGGACTTAAACGCCATCACTACATGGAGAGTCACCATTCAAGACTGGCGTTTTGACCCTAAACACTAGTCATGGCTAGAGATTCGCCTACCATAACAGGCGTTCGTGGTCTGTTGGACACGTTTGAGCCCCAAACACCATGGTGACAGACGTTTGGCTCATGTCCCACTGACACGGGCCAAACGCCAGACACAGAAGCGTTTGGCCCGTGTCACTAGGACATGAGCCAAACTCTTATTACCATGGCCTTTGGGGTTTTCTGGTCGCGTTTAGGACCCAAACGCCAAACACACAGTCATTTGGTCCCGATACTCCCTAGATGGCGTAACTTTTAACTCGGGTGGAACCACGTGGACTGTAAGATATCAAATCAAATTTTATTCAGAGATCTATATGTGCGACATGGTTTGATTGGTGTAGCTCAGTTTCAGGTCTAAAAACACTATTTTAAGTACTTTCGGAGGCCCAGAAGTTGTTTCGGTCTTAATTTTGGGTTTTTTCATAATTCCCATCTCTTTTTATTTTTAGGGTTTTTATATGCCTATAAATTAAAACATAAATAGGTTGTTTTTCAAATTTTATAGGATTATAATTTATAAATTAAAAGCTAAAAATTTTAAATTTCAATATTCAATTTCAAACTTTTAGCGGATATATTCGATTTATAGATAAAATTCGACCTTGAGAGTTATACGTGTTCTTCAAATCGATAAATAGGATTTACGGACCATCATAATATCATAACCTATAATTATATATGGTGAAAACATGTCTCGCTCAATACTTGTCACAAAAGCACAACAATATTATCAAAGATAAATTTTAATGAGTTTATGAATAAGTGTTCAATTTTATCGAGAATCCTTAATTAATCTAAACTAATTTCACATAATAAGTGATTATCATAAATGTTTGCATTGAAATAATGAGTTTTTTCCTACTTTTATCGATGATTTTTGAGTGTACGGTAAATAATTACAAAAATATCAATTTTACGGTTGATTGTGAAGAATGACGATTAGAGCAATATAAATGGCGATTAGGCCCCAAAACTGGCGATTGGGAGTGAAACTGGCGATCATCTATTTAGACATAGCGTTTGGTGATGAAATAGACGACTAGGGCATAAAACTAGCGTTTGGCTTTGAAGATGCGATTAACACCTTCAAGATGACGTTTAAGGACTAAAACTAGGTGATTTGCCTATTAGGTATGGCAATTAGGTTTTATGTGTTCACCGAATACGTATTGGTATACAACAAATTCTTCAGGGGTTCACCAAATTTTAAAAAGTCATTTATTTTTTACGAACCCTACTACGTAATTAGTGAACTCCTCTAAAAATTAATATTTTGTACGTATTTCGTGAACCTCTCTATATAATTGGTGAACCCCACTATTTTTGATAAACTCCATTAAGTATTTGGTGAACCCTCCAACAATTATTATTTTATACGTATTTGGTGAACCACACTACGTAATTGGTGAACCCGACTACGCATTTGGTCCCACTACGTAATTGGTGAACACCACTGCGTATTTGGTGAATTCTTCCAAGAATTATTATTTTGTACGTATTTGGTGAACCCCACTACATAGTTGGTGAACCCCACTACATATTTGGTGAACCGAACTACGTAATTGGTGAACCCCACTACGTATTCGGTGAACCCCACTACATATTTGGTAAACCCAACTACATATTCGGAGAACCCCACTACGTATTTGGTGGATCCCTCCAAAAAAATACATATTACCTGATGAGATTTGTGTGGCCTAGATTGCTTTAAAAGTAATCTAAGTACTACAATAACTCATCATCAATGCCAGAAAATTATTCCTGGCATTGTAAAGTTTCCTGACAAATAAAGCATTGTAATGTAAAATTGGCACTCATAAGCAAAATGAGATTGTAAGGTTTGGTTTTTCATTGTAAAAAGATTGCGAGATTCAAAATCTCCAATGGGAGCCTCGTAGGGTGGGCATAGGCAATGATGTTGTACCTTGTGAGAAGATTCTTCCATAAACAAACTCAAACTCTAAAACTTCGAAGTACAAACCTTAAATCACTAAAAGCTAAAAGAGTTATATTGATCAAAAATAAAATTTAGATAGTACATGGGGTATTTATACACATAGATAAGAGAGTAAAAAAATACTAAAATACCCTTAAATACCAGAAAAGTAGCAACGATAAACAATATTATCCAACACTCCCCCCTCAAGCTAGCGCATATATATCAATCATGCCTAGCTTGCAAAGAGTTGATTGTAGAAGAGTAGGACCGACATGCTTTGTAAGAGCATCAGAAGTTTGCTCAGATGAAGGAACAAACTTTATAGAGATAGCTACAGACCGAACTTTCTCTCGAATGAAGTGAATATCAACTTTGATATGATTGGTTCTTTCATGAAGAAAAGAATCTGAAGCTAAAATTAAGGCCAACTTATTGTCACAGTACAATGTTAAAGGTAAATAGGGCAAGAAACCGAGTTCCCCTAGAATAGAATGAAGCCAAAGAGCCTCACATGTCCCCTGAGCCATTGCCCTGTATTCTGCCTCAGCAAATGACTAAGAAACCACAGACTGCTTCTTGCTTTTCCAGGAGAGAAGATGATTACCATAAAAAGTACAAATACCAGATGTAGATCTCATATCTGTTTTTGACCCAGCATAGTCAGCATCAGTAAATCAATACATATCAAATGTGTTTTTGGAGGAATAGAAAAGACCAAGGCCCGGAAAAGACTTCAAGTATCTCAAAATGTGGTAAACTGCATCCAAATGCGAAGTACGGGGAGCATGCATAAACTGGCTCACAAGGCTAACAGAAAAAGCCAGATCAGAACGTGTGTTAGTCAGATAAATAAGCCTTTCAACCAATCTCTGATACATACTCGGATTTGCTAATAGTTCACCAGATTCAACTGAAAGTTTGACATTCGGATCCATAGGTGTAGATGCAGGTCTACATCCCAACATCCCAGTATCACCAAGCAGGTTAAGAACATACTTCCGCTACGAGAGAGAGATACCTATCTCAGAACGAGCAACCTCAATACCTAAAAAATACTTTAGTCCCCCCAAATCTTTGATATCAAAAGCTGAACTAAGATCTTTCTTGACCTTAGTAATGCCGATACTGTCAACACCAGTCAAGATGATATCATCCACATACATAGAGAGGATGACACATTGCCCTAGTGAATTCCATCTGATAAAACATGTATGATCAGAGTGACATCTAAGAAATCCCAACTCAAGCACCACCGCACTAAACCAGCAAACCAAGCAAGCAGAGACTGTTTCAATCCATACAAGAATTTTCGCAGACGACATACTTTCCCTGAATACTCCCCCTCAGCCCGAAAACTCAGAGGCAGATCCATATAAATAATCTCATCCAAATCACCATTCAAGAAGGCGTTCTTGACATCCATCTGATGCAAGGGCCAGGAGTGAGAAGCAGCCAAAGAGATAATAAGATGAACAGTAGTGAGTTTTGCAACAGGAGCAAAGGTTGACTTGAAATCCTTGCCGGGAATCTGAGTAAAACCTTTGGCAACTAGACGTTCCTTGTACCGATTAACAATTCCATACGCATTATATTTAAGATTGAATACCCAACGACATCCAACCATTTTCTCCCCCTGCGGTAAAGCAACCAAGTCCCAAGTATGATTATCTTGCAAGGCTTTCATCTCATCTTCCATGGCGACCACCCACTGTGGGTCTCGTGTTGCTTCCCCAACAGATCGCGGAATCGCAGTAGAATCAATGTGAGTGACAAATGCATGAAAGTAACTGGACAGAGCACTCTACGAAATATAATTCTCAATAGGGTGGTCAGTAGAACATGATAAAGTGAGGCGATTAGGGGGGCGACAGTTCCGCAAAAGATATCGTCGAGAGGGTTGAGGATCAGTACTTTCGTTCGTAGAGGAGTTCAGCACAGGGAGATAAGAGCGACAACTATACACCTTGGTAGGAGGACCTGCAATGGGAGGAAAAGAAGTAGGAGAAACAACGGGAGCATCTATATTAAGGGGGGTCAAGAATAGGGATATGACAAGGAAGATCCTCAACAGATGGGACCCGAGTCCTAACACGAATGGAACTAGAAAAGAATGGGGTATTCTCCCAAAAAGTAACATCCAAAGAAGAAATAAACTGTCTAGATGAGGGATCGTAACATCGATACCCTTTGGACTGAGATGAGTATCCCATAAATGCGCAATGGATAGACCTATCGTCCAACTTTGTACGAGTAGGACCCTTGTTTTGAACAAAGCAAACATAACCAAAGACACGAGGAATAATAGGGAAAAGGGTTTTTTCGAGATGAAGAAGACCTAAAGGAGTTTGCCCGCCCAAGATTCGACTAGGAACTCTATTAATCAAATATGTTGCGGTGAGAACAGACGTGTCCTAAAAAATTTGAGGAACCGACATTCCCTTCAAAAGGCAACGGGAAATGCCCATAAGGTGGCGTTTCTTACGCTCAGCTACGCTATTTTGTTTAGGAGTATATGGACATGTAAGCTGCTGAAGAATCCCAAGACTAGAAAGATGAAAGACAATATCACCCAAAATATACTCCCCCCGTTATCAGAACGAATCGATCGAATAACAGTTTGATACTGGGTTTTGATCATAGTACGAAATTGTTTGAGCACATGTGAGACATCAGATTTTTTCCTAAGCAAATAAACCCATGTACATCTAGAAAAGTCATCAATAAATGTGACATAATATCGGTGTCCAGACATAGCAGTAACAGGAGATGGACCCTAAACATCAGAGTGAACTAAATCAAACGCAGCAACAGATCTATTAATGGGAGAAATATATGGCTTACGACAATGTTTTGAAAGCTCGTAAATTTAACATTTAAACTGAAAGTGTTTACACACATTAATCAACGAAGGAAATAACGAACAAAGATATTGAAAATTGACATGTCTAAAATGAGCATGCCACAAATGTAAGTCTCTAAAAGAAAAGGAAACAGGAAAATCAAAAAATAATAGAAGAGGCAACTCGAATAACAATATATGGTGGTTGAAGGGGAGGTGGATCGCCAAAGTAGTATAGTCCATCCCGCTCATACCCCCTGCAAAAAATCCTCTTCGTATGACGGTCCTGCAAAAAACAACGATCAGCCAAAAAAATGACAGCACAATTTAGAGCTTTGGCTAGGCGACTAACAGATAAAAGGTTCATAGCAAAATTAGGCAAATGAAAAAACATAGGTAAGACTAATTTCAGGAGACAGTTGTACAGTCCCTCTACCGCTCACAACAGTCTGAGAACCATCAGCTAACTGTTCCGAACCTTTAACAGGTTCCAATGGTGTAGAAAAAATTGATAACTCACCAATCATATAATCATTTGCCCCCGAATCCAAAATTCATGTAGGTGACTCAGTACGAATATGAAGTGCAGTGGGAGTACCTGAGGCAGTGGAGGTAGGAGGATCAGAGACAACAGCAATAGCAATAGTAGAAGTCTGCTGAAACATAAAATGAGACACCTGAACCAGTAAAGCTACTACTTGAGAGATGACGAATTGTTCACTTAGCTTAGGATAGCTTGTGATTGCACACGGAAGCTATTAGAACATTATCAATATATATTCTTGGTTGAAGGCTCCTCAGATTTTTTTAGGGTAATTATAAAATATAAATTATTTATTTAATGTGTCATTGTAGTGGGACCCACTATATTTTATGCAACACTGCGATTCCCCATGGCACTGCAGTGTGCCACGTGGCATTATAGTAACTCATGTCAATCTCTTATTAAAAAATGAGAGACTGTTTTCATGCTTTCATGCTAATATGCTACGTGATAATTATCCCATTATCTCATAGGTTGTTTTCATGCTTTCATGCTTGATTCTCAGAACATCAATCACGCTCACAAGCATGTACCACTTAGCTTTGTTGTTGGACATAATCGAAGCAACAAACTTATCGCTAACATTCTTAGGGGCATTGGCAGCGGGCTCCTCATGACATTCCTCAGTAAGAACAAACTTGTGGTTCTCACATATTAACATCAAATTTAAATTTGACTTTCATCTTATGAAGTTATCGCCATTAAGTTTTTCAAACGCGAGTAAAGCAGTAATGGGGTAGCGTATAGTAGACATTTTAATAACTGAAAAATAAAACAAACATGAATTCAATATAATTGAAATAAATATCAAGAAATTCAGAAAGTAAAGGTGATGCATGAATGTAGCATATCAAACACATAAACTTAACAATTACTAATTCACGATAAGACAACCTAACAATTAATGTGTCGCCTTAGAATTGGTCAGATTAATTTTAAACTGTCTATGAAACATTATCATCCTTATTAATTAAAACCCAAAATATGACATATTTTCTCTTTTAACAATAAAGTATCACTAATTTGGTCAATACACAATTATTCACTCAAAGTTTAATTGTAACTTTATGAGTGTAACCCATTATTCCAGATTTCATGACTTGATTTAAAATATGCAGCCTTAAAGTCGGTCAAGTCTAAACTACATCACTTAGTCTTGTCATCTTAAAAAGTTCAACATTGATATTGATATAGTTCGAAACCTTCCTTAAGGGGATGAAAACAAAGCCATCTCGAGGCCCTTTTCTGTATCTCACGGCATTGTACAAGGTTAAGAATCATATACCTCTTGTAGTCTAAATCAAGTGTCCTTGCAAAACTGATCGATCATCTGTTCCCACGAAATCGTTCCAACAATCAGCAGACTCCGAGATCAACACCAAGATATTCCAAGTCAATCTTCAACACACTAGGACATGTGTGAGCACGTAGAATATAACGAAGACACTTTTATGTTTTAGACGTACTCAACACATGAGATCTAGAGATTTACTGAGAAAGACTTCAGTGAGACGATTTTATAAAAGAACACGATGAATATTCTTTTAGAGATTTGATTAACATTTAATCGCAGAAAAAATTTCTCCATCAGATCAATTGTGTTTTTAACAATACTGAACAACTAACACTTAGGTCAAAAGAATTATATCTAAATATAATTATTTGATTGATTATATTTTTAGAGATAATTATAAAATTAATATTTAATTTTAAATTACCGATGCAGTGGGATCCAATGTATAACGGTGTACCACTGCAGTGCCACAAGCATTGCAGCTAGCGTAAACCATCACAGTGCCTCACGACACTGTGTGTTACGTCACACTACAGTGTCGTGTGGCACTGTAGTGTTACACGTCTACAGTTGTGGTGCTACGCGGCACTACAACTGTCTATGATGATCTATGATTCTCAATCATTGATCGGCACGTGACAGTTACTGCAAATTAAATATTTATTTTAATCAAATAAATATCGAGATATCAGTTAATTTAAAATTAACTTATATGATTTTCTCAATCAACTAGTTTATATGTTAGTTCAAAAATTAACAAATTAAGTTGATTTAATTATTATCCAATAATAATTTTCAATTATTTAATTTCATAAATTAGATATTTTGTCTATCATATGATAATTAGAAAATTTTCAGAAATTATAAATAAATAATTAATTAAATCTCAATTAATTAATCACACATAGTTATTTCAAAATTACGTACTTACCCACCCCGGAATAATTTTTTTTACAATTTCATCCTTTTCTCATGTCCTGAAATATTCACTCTCTAGACAGCATAGTATAGAGGTGACTTGGAGATCAAGGACCTATAATCTTAAGTTCTAATAGACCAGATTATTAATTATAATTTTTAATTAAATAATTTTATTTATTAATTCCATTATTACTCAACTATAAATATCGAATTGCACTCTTATAGATTATAGAGATTTGATTAACTTTTAATCGCAGAAAAAATTTCTCCCTAGGATCAATTGTGTTCTTAATAATATTGAACAACCGACACTGAGGGCAAACGAATTATATCTATATATAATTATTTGACTGGCAAGTTTTTTAGAGATGATTATAAAATTAATTTTAAATTTTAAATTGCTCAATACAGTGGGATCTAATGTATAACGTTGTATAACTGCAGTGCCACACAGCACTGTAGTTGGCGTAAACCATCACAACATCGCAGTGCCGCATAGCACTGCAGTTGGCGTAAACCATCACAGTGTCTCACGACACTGTCTATTACGTCACCCTATAGTGTCGTGTAGCACTGCAGTGTTACACACCTACTATTGCAGTGTCATGTGGCACTACAACTGTCTATGGTGATCTATGATTCTCAATCATTAATCGACATGTAGCAGCCACTGTAAATTAAATATTTATTTTAATTAGATAAATATCTAGATATCAGTTACTTCAAAATTAACTTATCTTATTATCCCATACAACTAGTTTATATGTTAGTTCAAAAAATAACAAACTAAGTTGATTTAATTATTATCCAATAATAATTTTCATATTATCAAATTTCATAAATTAGATATTTTGTTTCACATATTGATAATTAAAAAATTAAATCGGTATTATTATTTATTTCTAATTTTTGAAAATTTTAAATAAATAATTAATTAATCACACATAATTATTTCACAAATACGTACTTACCCACCCCGGAATAAAATTTCTTTTACAATTTACTCCTTTTCTCATGTCCTGAAATATTCACTCTTTAGACAGCATAGTATAGAGGTGACTTGGGGACTATGGACATATAATCTTAAGCTCTAATAAACCAGATTATTAATTATAATTTTTAATTAAATAATCTCATTTATTAATTTTATTATTACTCAACTATAAATATCGAATTGCACTCTTAAAGATTATAAAGATTTGATTAACTTTTAATCGCAGAAAAAATTTCTCCCTCAAATCAATTGTGTTCTTAACAATATTGAACAACCGGCACTGAGGTCAAAAGAATTATATCTATATATAATTATTTGACTGGCCAGTTTTTTAGAGATGATTATAAAATTAATATTAATTTTAAATTGCTCAATGTAGTGGGATCCAATGTATAACGGTGTATAATTGCAGTGCCACATAGCACTGTAGTTGTCGTAAACCATCACAACGTCGCAATGCCGCATAGCACTGCAGTTGGCGTAAACCATCACAGTGTCTCACGGCACTGTCTATTATGTCACACTACAGTGTCGTGTGGCACTGCAGTTTACACACCTACTATGTGGCACTACAGCTGTCTATGGTGATCTATGATTCTCAATCATTGATCGACATGTGGCAGCCACTGCAAATTAAATATGTATTTTAATTAGATAAATATCTAGATATCAGTTAATTCAAAATTAACTTATCTGATTATCTCAATCAACTAGTTTATATGTTAGTTCAAAAAACAACAAACTAAGTTGATTTAATTATTATCCAATAATAATTTTCAATTATCTAATTTCATAAATTATATATTTCGTCTCACATATTCATAATTAGAAAATTAAATCGATATTATTATTAATTTATAATTTTTGAAAATTAAAATTAATTAATTAATCACACATAATTATTTCATAATTATGTACTTACCAAAAAATAAAATTCCTTTTACCATTTAGTTCTTTTCTCATGTTCTCAAATATTCACACTCTAGACAGCGTAGTATAGAGGTGACTTGAGAACCATGGACCTATAATCATAAGCTCCAATAAATCATATTATCAATTAAACTCTTTAATTAAATAATCTTGTTTATTAATTTAATTATTACTCAACTATAAATACTGAATTGCATTCTTATAGATTATAGACTGTATTTATACTGTATTTTCATGTAGTCCACTGATATAATCATTTCATGTAGTTCTGTCCTCCAATTCTTGATTCATCAAAATTACCGTTTTACCCCTCTTAATACATATTGATCCTTAAGTACCATTAATCCACTAATGAAATGCTAATTCAAAATAAAAGCCACTAGCTTGTTTTGAAAATAAACTTTAACAAGTGAATCAAAAGATCCAGTAGAAATGCATGGGAGTCCATAACTACTCAAGATTCAGACTAATATACATATGACCATCGAATTGATGTGTACTAAAGCTTACAATAAACAGCACATTGATAGAGATATTAATTCACATCTATCCAGCCATATATAATCTCATTATATAAAGTATAATCACTAAGATGTCTATCCACATTATCCGTTAGGAAAGCTTATATTCTAAATCTTGTAAGATTATCTCCCCAGCCATACACATCATTGAATCTTCAAAATAAAAGTCACTAGCTTGATTAACAAACAGACTTTAGCGAGTGAATCAAAAGATCTAGTAGACATGCATAGGAGTTCATGGCTACTCAGAACTCAGAATGATTTACATATGATCATCGAATTGTTGCGTATTAAATTTTTATAATAAATGGCACGTTAATAAAGATGTGAGACATCAGATTTTTTCCAAAGCAAATAAACCCATGTACATCTAGAAAAGTCATCAATAAATGTGACATAATATCGGTGTCCAGACATAGCAGTAACAGGAGATGGGCCCCAAACATCATAGTGAATTAAATCAAATGCAGCAACAGATCTATTAATGCGAGAAATATATGGCTTACGACAATGTTTCGAAAGCTCGCAAATTTCACATGTAAACTGAAAGTGTTTACATGCATTAATCAACGAAGGAAATAACGAACAAAGATATTGAAAATTGACATGTCTAAAATGAGCATGCCACAAATGTAAGTCTCTAAAAGTAAAGGAAACTGGAAAATAAAAAATAATAGAAGAGGCAACTCGAATGACAGGATCTGGTGGTTGAAGGGGAGGCGGATCACCAAAGTAGTATAGTCCATCCCGCTCATACCCCCTGCCAAAAATCTTCTTCGTACGACGGTCCTGCAAAAAGCAACGATCAGCCAAAAAATGACAGCATAATCTAGAGCTTTGGCTAGGCAACTAACAGATAAAAGGCTTATAGCAAAATTAGGCAAATGAAAAAATAGAGGTGAGCGTAATTTCAGGAGATAGTTGTACAGTCCATCTACCACTCATAACAGTCCAAGAACCATCAGATAACTGTGCTGAACCTTTAACAGGTTCTAATGGTGTAGAAAAAACTGATAACTCACCAGTCATATGATCATTTGCCCCCGAATCCAAAATCCATGTACGTGACTCCGTACGAATATGAAGTGCAATGGGAGTACCTGAGGCAGTGGAGGTAGGAGGATCAGAGACAGGAGCAATAGCAATAGTAAGAGTCTGCCGAGACATAAGACGAGACACCTGAGCCTGCAAAGCTGCTACTTGAGAGACGACAGATGACTCGACCAAATTACTAGTGGTTACAGAAGTATTAGCTATCGTTGCCGACCTCGTGGGTATATTTATCTTCTTCTGGAATTGAGCGCGCAACTCAGGATGAAGTTTTCAACAAGTATCCTTGATATGACCATTGTTCCCACAATGGTGACAAAATTTCCTCCCAACTGGAGGACGAGAACTAGAGAAACCACGAGCACTAAGGGTCATCTGATCATTATTACTAGCAGTGGCAGGGATGGGAGCCAGGACCGAGATAAGACGTCAACGCTCATCTCCATCAACCATGGCAAATGTCTCAAGCAAGGATGGTACAGGAGAGGAATTAAGGATTTGGGTACGAAGTGACTCAAATTTAGGCTTAAGCCCCATCAGAAATGCATATGTGTGATGACGATCTAGCCTCTTGACTGTTACATGAGCCGTCCCAAAGTCACTGACTGGTTCATATTGAGCCATCTCATCCTACCGTACACGTAAATATCTAAAAAACTGAGCAACATTCAATCCAAGTCTCTTCTGATTGGCACTAGCAATCTCCTGATACAACTCAAAATATCGAGCCTCATTCCTTGAATGGGCATACATGGCAGTCAAAGCATTCCACAAATCGACAACCGTCTCATTATACATAAACATATTATAGACCGAAGACTCCATAAATCCAAACATTCATTCCAATATCAAACAGTTATCAACATCCCACTGGGCTTCCTTTGCATCATCATCTTTAAGGCGAGGAACACGTCCTTGAAGCCAAAGACTCTTTTCCCGTCCACTAAGAAATAACTTCAACAATTGAGACCAAGCAGCAAAATTTCATCCATTTAAAAGAACACTAGTAACTCTTCCACCAGACATAAGATAAGCCAGATCTGGCTTAGCAACAGCCGTAACAATGGCATTTGAAGATTCAGACATCACGAATCCAAGAAAGCAATACAAATTACCAAGAAAATCCGATGGAGAGATAAAGAAAGATTGAACACGACCGTATATATCATGAAAAAACCACCAAACGAGTGACTAAACTGTGATCTAAGCCACAGCAATCCAAAAAATACAGAAAATCCTAGGTCTGGTCAGCACACAGCCTAGGAAAACCCAACCACTTTGAAAAAAAACAAAGCTGGAAACAGTAAAAAAGGAGCTCCGACGGTCGTAGGTGACGGCCCCGGTGACCGGCAACTGGGCGGCGGCGGGTGGAGGCGGCCGGCATGAGTGGCGGTGGTCGGCGCTGTCTGGTGGTTGTGGCAGTGATAGGTGGAAGATCAGGGTTAGGGTTATGGTTAGACTCTGATACCAACTAGAAAGTTAAAAGTGTTATATTGATCAAATATAAATTTTAGATAGTACATAGGGTATTTATACACATGGATAATAAAGTTAAAAATACTAAAATACCCTTAAATACCAGAAAAGTAGCAAATATAAACAATATTATCCAACGAAATCAAAGCTTCGATATATCTCGACTAACCTATGGTATGAAAGACTAATCTATGGTATGAAAGAGAACAACAATGTGAGTGAGCCTACCTAATTTACACAAGAGAAGCAAAACAAGCTAGGAGAAGGAACCGTCGAACAACACGAGCTTAATAAGATAGGGTCACGATTCTGGACTTGAGCGAATGATACAGATAGAGAGAGGCGACAAGATGAATAGAGAAAGTGATAGGAAGGAGAGTGAGAGTGTTACCAAATATTCAACTGCAAAGAGAGTTTGAAGGAGAAAAGGAGAACGAGAAGACAGAGAGAGAAGAGACAGAACAAGTGGAAGAGGGGGGATGAGTGTTGTATAGCTAGGTTCATTTTTAATCCGCATTTTACTGGGGTTAAATTGTGTTAAAATATTTAGAAAGTAATAAAACATGTTAATGAGAATGTTTTATTTATGTTGGTTCTTAATTGTATAGAACATGTGATTGATTAGGTATTTTCACTCATATATAGTAATAAATAACATATAGCATTGGTTATATTTCAAACTCCTATAGTTTGTGCTTGCTGTGATCAATTTAGTTCCTAAAAGTTATAATTTATCAACTTAATTCCCCCATCGTCCGCAACGTCGGTTAACTACTTCTCTTATCAACATAAGATACACGTGGTTCACTGCTTATACAAACAACCCACACAGAATCAAAACCCTCACCTACACAAAATAACAAAAACTAAAATAACAAAAAGTATATATTGCAGTTTACATAACTATATAACGCGTTACTACTCCCTAATTAGCATTAGAGTTATATATTATCGGTTCTGAAATCAATGAATAATGTATGCAAAATGCTCAATGATCGCGGGCCTATTTATTTAGAAACAAAAAATATGCGTAAGTGCAAATTGATCTACTTTCAATTACTTAAATTTACAGCTTAACCATTTTGATGCAATTAATTATAGTATTAACTAGTAAAAGTTAAAGATATAGCTCTAGGGACATGAACCAAAACAGCAGACTCAAAATACATAGTATAAACTAGTAAAAGTTAAAGACATAGCTCTAGGGACATGAACAAAAACAGCAGACTCAAAATACTGCCAGGTGAAAAGGATATCGTAAACTGAAGATTGAAGAAACCCATCAATGTCGCACTTGCCATTTTTAACGTATTTATCAAATTAAGAGCATCAGAGAAAACAGTAACAGAAGTGGAGCACCAGGGAGACATTCCCACGAGATAGCTAAAGCTTCGCCAACCGCAGCGTTCAAAACACGATCCAACATTTTGTAACCTGCAGCAATCACTAAGTTAAAAGGATTGATCATCAAGCACCAACCCAGGTCGCATCTGTTACAGGTAGGAGACTAAGCTGCATCTATGATTCCACTATGTCAATAATGCTATCTATTATGTAATTTATTTTTCTACGTACGTTCACCCAACTATATAACACCCTACTACTCCCTAAATTGAGCATTAGAATTATATATTTTCGGTCCTAAAATCAATGAGTGATGTATGCAAAATGCTCAATGATCGCTGAAATTTATGTAGAGACAAAACATATGCGTCGGTGCAAATTGATCTACTTTCTATTACTTAAAATCTACAATTACGTAACCATTTTGATGCAATTAATTATTGTATTAACTAGAAAAAGTTAAAGATAGACTCAACTTGATCAAAATGACAGTGGTTTGGGTGCCAGTAAATATGCACTGCATGGTCTTCTAAAAAAATACCAGAAAAGAGAAGAGAAGAAAACTTGTACGAGAAAATACCTTGTGTACAGCTAAATGTTCAGTCGGCTTCGGCTATATCCTGAGTCAATATCAAAATAATTTAGATAACGAACACACAAAGTAAGATATAAGAGTGTATATCTATTCCAACAAATACCTCGGGGAAAAGGATGAAGTAGTATTCCAAATGTTTCTTCATAATATCTTTTATTGTTGCAAGCAACTGATCTTTTGACATGTGCAACGTTCCCTAAATGATCATACAATCAAAATGTGTTGAAACATAAGATGGATGATAATAGACAAGGTAAAACATTATGTTTGTATTGTCTTGGAGAAAATCTCATAGACGCACCTGAATATGCTCAAAACCATGAGACTGTAACCCTCCAAGAACCAAAAATGACTCCTCAGCCTCAGATAGTACTATTGGAAGCTTCCCTTGAAAGTAGAATTGACCAATCTCTCGAAACAAGTGATTGATCAGCTAAAACATTTTTAAAAACTTGACTCTTAGTGGAGATTATGGTATTAATTAAGTTGGTTTAATGAATAGGTATAATGACTAGATTAGTGGATTACTAAGTATTAATACCGGATTAGTAATTTAATTAGATTGAACTATCTTACTTAATTTTTAATTGTACATTCTCCCTAAGCATGCGTATGTTTATTAGGGTTGGGATATCATTGTATACATTGAATGTTTATTTTTAGCCTACATTTCTGGTTTTAATATATATGCTGAAATTAGAATGTGCATGTTGTAATTAAGTTATTTTATTATTATTTTTCAGTAATGAAACATGTCATTTATTAGCCTTGGCATATCTACTATGATTTAAAATATCGTGGACTTAATGGATATTAACTAGGACTTTATTTTAACCATGAAAAGAAGCAAGTAAATTCTGAATTAACATTATCCTCGATCTTTCTTAGAGTTTCACTCAGGATAATAAAAATTAATACCGACCATGGAGAGATTGAATTTTTGTTGCATGCTACATATTAGCTTTATTTAACACACAAGATGTGTTTTAATTTATTATAAAGAAGATGTATTTAGCTGATATGATTAATCAGTTGAAAAGCAAATCAATTGTACAGATAATTTGAGCAACACCTCTTCCATAAATCATAAAAGGAGAAGATCTGACCATTTCAGATTAGATAGTCTACGTGGGTACTATACAGGTCGTCTTCACAATTAATAAGTTTTCGTTGCTAATGTAACCTCAATCTTTGACCAAATCCTTTGAAAGAATTGAAAACCCATAATTAATATGTTACATTTCGTCAAAGTGAAAAGAGAGGAAGAAGAAAACAAGAAGATTGCCTTTTCAGTGTGATTTAAACATGAATTTGGAAGAGACTGAAGAAATTACAAGTTGGTATGGTTATTTATATTGCAGTTGACGATCAACATCTATCCATCTGGTCCTGCTGCTTGAAATTTAATGGTTTTGTATTAAATGCTAAAAACACACAAAAAATTCAACTTCTTAACGTAAAATATTTGATAGAGGAAGAAATATGTATACGAGAATTTAGCACAATACTTAGAGAAAAGATTTTCAGCTAGTAGCATTAATGACAGAGATGCATAAAAACACATAACAACAAAGAAACCATATTTCAATATATTTTTCACTAGCATGGGGTTTTAATTTCATTTAATTTTCTTAGTAAGTAATTACTAACCATTTAGATTTCCACAAAGTTATCTCTCGATAAATTAAACTCACCTCAACATTGGGGTGCTTATGATTCGCAAAAGCTCTAATCCTACGCACGTCGTACATGGACAAAAAATTGTCCATCTCCCTCTGGCTAATCGGTTCGCTGTGAATCATCTGGCCTCTAAATTTAAGAACCCTAGACAAATTAAAATAAGATGTTAGGATATTACAAAAATTGTCTCCTCACCCAAAAATTGTCTCCTCACCCAAAACTGACCTTAGAATGAAAGGAAGTTCCAATCCTTGCAGATAGGAAAGGAGGCGGATAAATTTCTCACGAAAATCTGTACAATGATAAAATATGAAACCAACAATGAAGGAATATATCTCATTGAAAGAAAAGTATTGCAACTTGATAAGTATCATTACTTTGAAATATAAATTCCTCCACATTCACAGCTTCTGAATCACACAGACTTTTCAGCATCGTGCATTCTGGAGCACTCTCATCCTTAGGCAGTTTAATGCAACTAGAATGAGAATGAAAAATAAGATAGACATAGTTAACTATTTGGCCGAAGCATAAATTAAGCATCCAGAATTGTATTGTTAACAGAGTTGGGTAAAACATACCTGAAATAGTCCAAGAACACTAGAGGTTGAATCCTGATTGTGCAGAGATTGAGTTAGCCATATTCTAGGAGTAGTGTTTTAAAAAGTCGCCAAGGACGCCTTGAGGAATGCCTTTTAAAACCTTGACTAGGTACACATCCTAGAATATGCGCCTTTATATTTACACCTTTTCGGTTTAATATAATCTTTTAAATTAGTACGAATAGGTCCAACTTCTCTCATTTACCAAGATTCGCCATAATTATAAAGATTAGTGAAAGCAATTTTTTTCTACGTTCCTACCAAAATGAAATGTAAATATCAAACGAGTAGTGAAAGGGGACAATGGCTGATCTAGAAGGATTCCATATATAATCAATTAGTCGATTAATCTATATGATTAACAAAGGAGGTTTTGACCGCTAAGAGTAGGAGTGTTCAAAACCAAACTAAATTGAACCGAACCGAACTAAAAATGGTCGGTTCGGTTTGTTTTTTATCTCCTGCAGTTTAGTCGGTTTGGTTCGGTTCAGAACATATTCAATTTTAACCGAACCGAACCGAAACCTTAAATTCATATTTTTTATATATATAATTTCATGTCGAACCGAACCGAACCGATACAAAATTTTGATATTATTTTTAATAATATTATTTAAAAATTATTTTTAAAATTATTTTTTAATTAATAATACCGAACCGAACCGAAACTCACGGTTCGGTTAAGATTGTTATAGAACCCCATGTAATGCACGTATGTGTCAAAGCAAAATGAGAGAGATTAATTACCTCAAGACTCCCCACAAATAATTGAGTGAACCCCAAGTCCTCAAAGTTGAAATTCATCAATGGAGATACTAGTTGTAATGCTTAAATATAACAGGGGGTAGGGTGTCGTTGTTCCTTCTAGCTGATTGAGCATATTCCGTGCCATATTTGGGACCTGTGAACACTATTAATTTCAATAAAAAGGTTCACCCGAAACTAATTTACTATGACCAGAATTATACCATTTGTGAATGGATATATATGTGTGCGCGTGTGTCGAGATATATAGTTTGAGTATATCATAAATATAAATAATTAAGATCATGAATAATGGAAAGAAACCTCTAATGGAGTTTCATTAAGCATCCCCCCATTCAAGTATCAGGAAACAAAAAATGTATTACTTAAGTACAATGTGTAGTTTGGAGTGTGATAGAAGCGATGGGCAAAATTTGGAATGTGGCCAACCTTCAACTTAAATCATTCCCCAACTTTACTTTCTCTTATCTTCTCATATTAATTAAGGGGAAATATTAAAAATTAAAACAACGTTAGAAGGGAGACCACACGCCTTATCAAAAGTCTTACGGACAACAATGAACTCCTGCTACTCTGAAATAGGATAAAAACAGACAAACTGATATATATTGGCCATTTTTCCAGTCGAATTAAAGAAAAAATTGATAGGGGGTGTCGAATTACCTGTGCAACTGAATCATCCTCGGACGAGAACACACGAACAATATGAGCACTAACCCATGATCTTGTATCAATGGGGAGGTAGAGTAGCATCCTCTTAATCGGAGGCAATTTCTCATTGCTTCCGGCCGGCATATTGGGTATCTCCCCCTCAAGATAAACCTGCACTTTTGTTGTTAGAAAATATCTACGGGTGTCTGTGTTTGTGCAGGTGTCAGGTCTATGCACACAGGTGGTTAAGGATTTCATGCATGTGCAGTTTATAGGATTTCTGAAAAATTCTTGAAAAAATTTCTTGTTTATACGCTGGACTTTTAAAGGAGTAAAAACTTATAAAGCAAAATCACAAGAATTTGGATAGGAAAAACCTGAATAGCACAGTGAACAACCATTCCTCTTTCCTCGTTCCATTTCGCACTAGGAGCTGCATAAAAAATAAAAAGAAAATGAACCAAAAAAAAAGTTATAGAGAAGATCCGAGAGAAATGAACGACTTATTAGTGGATTTATGATGAAAAGCTTGCCTAAGAGTACGAAAAGCTGCTGTCTCGGATCCACAGCCAGCTCCTCCAGTCGCTTAATGGTGATAATGCCGCTCGTGATATGAGCGAGAGACTGTAGATTATTATAGCAAAAAAATGTATAAGAGAAATGCATGCATATAAAATGACGTGCAAGTTCAACCGATTTACCAAGAAGAGATTCCATAATTAATCTTTCTATTAACATATTATTAATTACCTCCAAAAAACTGGCATGAGAACCAGCATTTTCTATCAAACCCTGCATATTCACCAAGTATAATCTTGGTTCCTCTTCAACCTCAGCCCTACAATTAAGATTATGAATGCGTAGTAAATAATGAGACACAAACAATAAAATAAAGAAGATCTATTAATTAAATAAACATAAAGATCAAGAATGAAAATAAAGAAGAACAATCAAACGAACATATAAATATGACTTCAAAATTTTTTACATGTTTGCTCTTCGTCTCCTCCTCTAATTTTCACTTGGACTGGCAGCAATGTCCTCTTTCAGCATAATCTTCTCCTCTACAGCTCTCTCGTCCGAACGAGAAGAAGGAAAATCCAACACAGAGGTGATGAAAGGTGCGAAATCCAGGAACCTTTTTTCTGAATAAAGCTTATAAAACACGCATCAACCCTATTAAGGAAATCACATCTCCATGCTTCTCTCTCCTTTTTCATTCCTATATTCACTGTAGCACTCACTCGACTTATGTTGCGTGAGGGCTGGGAAGTAGGGGTGGCCGGGAGAGAGATTTTGATTTTTTTTCCTTTTTTTGTCAGAAAAAGATTTCAAATTATGATTTGTCCTTTTATGACTATGAAGTCCATCTACATATTTTATAAATTTCTCTAAAAATTATTAATTTATTACGTATTTGATAAACTCTATTACATATTTAATGAATCCAGTATATTTTTTGTGAACCCTAAAAAAATTAAATTGAAAAAAATTAACTGGTGACCGACTGGGCCTTGTATGGCCCGGATTACCACAAAAGCAATCTAATAGCCACAATGGCTCAGGCATTCATATCGGGGTAAAACCCCGACATGATAGAAGTTTCCATCTAATTAACATTCATTCAATTATATAGTATGAGGATACTCCCTAATTATGTTTGACTTGGCTTGACATTAATTTTGTATATTGTTAGTTATAGTTGATAGTTTTCATTTATAAGAATTAGTCATGAAGGCTATTAATAGATAACAAAATTAATCAAAATGTATTAATGTGTTGAAAAAACATTTAACCATTGTGCGTGATTATGAAATTACACAAAAATATGATATTTTTCTTGACTATTATTAGAAAAATTAAAGGTGGGACAAATAGCTATTATTATTGAATTTCTATCCCTCTCGCCCCCTCCCTCACTCCTTTGGTTGCTTAGGTGTCGGATCTTCTCAAGAAAAACAGAGACGTGCTCTTTAGTGAGTTAACCCCGATATCAACTTTATTCTAATTTCTAGGTTTCATTCAATTCCACCAATAACATTCAAATTCGATATGCATAATAGTTACATTTTTTACTAATTATAATTTAATTAAACTTAAACAAAAAGTTTTTCTTTTGATAAAAGATAAATTCAAAAGTTTTTATTTCTTTAGTCCAGTTTTAAAGATACTAGCTATAAGGCGTGCGCGTTACATATCACCATAGAGAATTATAACATTTTAAACTTGGTTATATAAACAATTATAGTATACAAAATATATTATTGTATTTATATATAAAAATAATTATTGACTGATCAAATTATAGATAAAAATTTAATTGATCAAGTATATGTCATTAACTATAAGTTAAGGTTTATCACTCATTAAAATAATTTTCAAATAAATATGTAAATAATTGACAAATCATTTTATGAATTAAAACTTGATTTATAATTAAACAAGTTGAAAACTTGTACGTATGATACACAATAAAAAATTAATTAAATAGAAAAGATCTACATAGCTTATTCAAAATTTGCAAGGAAATGAGAACTGCGTGAACCATTTTTGGTGGTTCTTTGAACACCCTTAAAAGTCAACTAATTTTGTAGAAGCTAGTTTAACCTACTCGCAAGGAAATGAGGGAGTGATATCAACATTAATCAAAATGCTAAGAGCATAAAGTAGAGGCAGTAAAGATGGGTAAATGAGCAGAAGTGGAATCAATATTCACGTCAACATGAAGAGCATCAGAGATATCATGTAAGTGCACAGAAGACACATGTTTATGGGAAGCTATATCATGTTGAGTTAAGCTGTGAGAGTGAGTAGTATCAGGCAAAGTAATCACAGTAGTAGGAGAAGGATCAAATTGAGATCAAGTAACATAAAAAGGAAGTAGATATATCATGATTAGTCAAATTATGCAGCAAGAGAGGATAAGCCACAACATTAACATTATTTTCAGTCGAGTTAGAGATAAAACAAGCATCAGGAGGTGGTTTGGCTAATTTAGCATAAGGAAAAATAGAATCATCAAACATAACATGTCTAGACATATAGGTCTTACCAGAATCTAGATCATAACATAGGTACCCTTTGTAGATTACAAATTGTAATCTAAGGCATTTCTCAAGAAGATGCACTGAAAAGTTTTAGGCTGCAACTTATTAGAATTATAGGGTTTCAAATAGGGATAAGAGGCACAACCAAATATCCTAAGATAAGTATAATCACGAGGAGTGCCAAAATGAAATTCACAAGGAGATTTGTTATTTAAAGAGGGGGAGAGCATTCTCTTAATTAAGAAAATAGCAATAGAGAATGCATGAAACTAGAACTAGAGAGAGAGAGGCAGTATGACGAGGAGTCAATTTGAGAAATATGTTTGTAGGTTAAAACTTTTTAAGTCACTTTGAGAAATATCATTTTTTTAACTTTGCAAAGCTAGTAATTTTGTTGACACCTCATCATTTCTAACTCAATTTGAGAAATATCATTTTTTTAAATTTGCAAAATTAGCAATTTTGTTGACACCACATCATTTTAACTCAAGTAGCAAATTTGGTAATACTAGCAAGTTGCAAATTTGGTTTTTTTTCATGGTGGAGGGGGACGCAACATGAGGTTTGGATCTCTAACCTTGAAGTTGAAAACCTATTGTATAATCATTTGACCTTGTTGGCCTAGTTAAATAGCGAATTTGGTTGGCACGTCATTATTTCTCATAAAAGCACAATTTAGAACAAATGATAATGATAATGGTCATGCTAGCTTTTAGGTGATCTACTACTGGTTACATTGACATGTCAACCTTCTCCCACTTAATATTTTATAATTAATGTATTTCTATTTAACTAATCAATTAATTCTAAATTAATTATTAGTTAAAATTATCCTGTGAATATAGAATTAATTATTAATCCAATCTAATTAGTCTAAGATCATTTAACCTTCTAAAGAGCCTAACTCAAAATTAGGTGAACTTAGAATAACTAATTAATTATATTCATCAATCATTGATCGATGCCTACTGTTGTAGTGTCACGTGGGTGTTACACGCCTACTGTTGTAATGCCACGTGACCTACAACTGTCTATGGTAATCTATGATTCTCAATCATTGATCGACACGTGGCAGTTGCTGTAAATTAAATATTTATTTTAATCAGATAAATATCTAGATATCAGTTAATTCAAAATTAACTTATCTGATTATCTCAATCAACTAGTTTATATGTTAGTTCAAAAAACAACAAATTATGTTGATTTAATTATTATCCAATAATAATTTTCAATTATCTTATTTCACAAATTAGATATTTTGTCTCGCATATTGATAATTAAAAAATTAAATCGATATTGTTAGTCATTTATAATTTCTAAAAATTACAAATAAATAATTAATTGAATCTCAATTAATTACTCATACATAACTATTTCATAATTACGTACTTACCTCAGAATAAAATTTCTTTTGTAATTTAGTCATTTTCTCATGTCGTGAAATATTCACTCCCTAGACAACGTAGTATATAGGTGACTTAGATCTGACCGAGGTGGAGAATATGACTCTACGACGCTACCTGAATTATGTGCTCATCATGGCATAGTGCATCAGACTACAGCACATTATACGCCTCAACAGAATGAGGTGGCTGAAAGGAAAAATAAAACTCCGAAAGATATGGTAAACTGTATGTTGAACAGTTCTAGACTACCCCATAATTTGTGGGGGAGGCGTTGCTTACGCAAACATCATACTGAACAGGATTCCACATAAGAAGACTAACAAGTCTCCTTATGAAGAGTGGAAAGGGAAGTTGTCGTCCTATAAAATCCTAAAACTGTGAGGGTGTCTCGCAAAGGTACAAGTACAATTTCCAAAGAGAGTCAAGCTTGGACCTAAGACTATTGACTGTGTTTTCATTGGATATGCATGTAACAGTGCTGTATATAGTTTTTGGTAATTAAGTCAGAAATTTCTGACATAAGTACCAACACTATTATGGAGTCTATTAATGTTGAATTCTTTGAGAATGTGTTTCCTTTTAAGGAAGGAAGACACAGTCAAACTACCAAACGAGGTGTAGATGAAGGTATATCTAGAGCTCATATTGATGAAGAATCTGAACCTTAGCATAGAAAAAGCAAACGAACTAGAACAAGTATCTCATTCAGTCCAGAGTTTCTAACGTACTTGATGGAAGCCGAACCTCAGACATACAAAGAGGCGTTGCCAAACCTTGAAGCTCCTTTTTGGAAGGAGACTATTGATAGTGAGATAAATTCCATTTTGGAAGGAGGCATAACCGAACCGAACCGTGTTCACCCCTAGCTAAGAGGTACAAATATTAATTGATTTGCAGAAAGAGATTTCGAATTATGATTTGTCATTTTGTGACTATAATGGAACCCATATACATATTTGGTAAATTCCTCCAATAATTATTAATTTTTTACGTATTTGGTGAACTCCACTACATATTTAGTGAACCCAATACATTTTTTGTGAACCCTCAAAAAATTTAAATTGAAAAAAATTAGCTGGTGACTGGCTGGGCCTTGTGTGGCCCAGATTACTCCAAAAGCAATCCAAGGGCTACAATGACCCAGCATTCATGCCAGGGAAAAACCTCTGGCATGATAGAAGTTTACATCTAATTAACATTCATTCAATTATATAGTACGAGAATACTCCCTTGTTTGACTTGGCTTGACATTAATTTTATATACTATCAGTTATAGTTGAGAGTTTTCATTTATAAGAATTAGTCATGAAGGCTATCAATAGATAAAAAAACATAATCAAAATGTGTTAACATGTTGAAAAAACATTTAACCATTGTGCTTGATTATGAAATTACACAAAAAGTATGATATTTTTCTTGACTACTATTAGAAAAATTAAAGGTGAGACATATAGCTATTATTATTGAATTTCTCTCCCTCTTGTCCCCTCCCTCACTCCCTCTCTCTCACTCCTTTGGTTGCTTAGGTGTCGGATATTCTCTAGAAAAACAGAGACATGCTCTTTAGTGAGTTAACCCCAATATCAACTTTATTCTAATTTCTAGGTTTCATTCGATTCCACCAATAACATTTCAAACTCATGTGATTTGTGCTTCTTGTCAATTTAATTCCTATAGTTATGATTTATCAATTTAATTCCTGAATAACATCATTCGCACTGTCAGTTAACTACTTCTCTTATCAACTTAAGTTACACGTGGTCCACTACTTATGCTAGCTTCTAGGTGACCTTCCTCAAGTCTCATCTTCAGGTAATGTAGTCCCTTCTCCACCCTGTGACTTTTTCACCTGGCCTCATGACAGATAGCTTGCCTCAGTATGTTACCTTGCCTCAGCCCACTATCTGTTAGAATCCGCGGTGTCGCGCGATAAAATGCGTGTTGGTTTCTAAAAACAAAATTGAATTTATTTATAAAATGATAAATAATCGTATAGTCGTAGATCTCAAAAATGAAAACTTTTTAATAGAAAAATACTTTTCCAGATCAGATCCATCATATATCCATACATTAAATCTAAAGATATACAAAGATATGAATAATACCTCTTGTGCCTATCAAGTGTCCTTGCCAACAATTAACAGGAGATTCCACGAACGACAGATAGCGAGATCCATACCAAGATCTTCTGAATCAATCCTCAAACACACTAAGACGTTTGTGGGCACGTAGAATATAACAAAGACAATTATCTATCTCTAGATGTACTCAACACATGAGATCTAGAGATTTTGGAGAAAAGCTATTTGGGACAGAACTCTGAGAGAAAATAATAGAACTCACACAACTTCAATTAACAATTAATCGATCAGATTGTTCACTTAGCTTAGGATAGCTTCTGATTGCACACGGAAGCCAATAGAACATTATCAATATATATTATTGGTTGAAGGCTCCTAAGATTTTTTTAGGGTAATTATAAAATATGAATTATTTATTTAATGTGTCATACTATTGGGACCCACTGTATTTCGTGCAACACTACAATTCTCTATGGCACTGCAGTGTGCCACGTGGCACTATAGTAACTCATGTCAATCTCTTATTCAAAAATGAGAGACTCACATGTGACAGTCTAATATGCTACGTGATAATTATCTCATTATCTCATAGGCTGCTTTCATGCTTGATTCTCAGAACATCAATCACGCTCTCAAGCATGTAGCACTTAGCTTTATTGTTGGACATAATCGAATCAACAAACTTGTTCCTAACATTCTTAGGGGCATTGGCAGCGGGCTCCTCATGACATTCCTCAGTAAGAACAAACTTGTGGTTCTCACATATTAACATCAAATTTAAATTCGACTTTCATCTTATGAAGTTATCGCCATTAAGTTTTTCAAACGCGAGTAAAGCAGTAATGAGGTAGCGCATAGTAGACATTTTAATAACTGAAAAATAAAACAAACATGAATTCAATATAATTGAAATAAATATCAAGAAATTCAGAAAGTAAAAGTGGTGCATGAATGTAACATATCAAACACATAAACTTAACAATTACTAATTCACGATAAGACAATCTAACAATTAATGTGTCGCCTTAGAGTCGATCAGATTAGTTTTAAACTGTTTATGAGACATTATCATCCTTATTAATTAAAACCCAAAATATCACATATTTTCTCTTTTAACAATAAAGTATCACTAATTTGGTCAATACACAATTATTCACTCAAAGCTTAATTGTAACTTTGTGAGTGTAACCCATTATTCCAGATTCCATGACTTGATTTAGAATATGCCGCCTTAGAGTCGGTCAAGTCTAAACTACATCACTTAGTCTTGTCATCTTAAAAAGTCCAACATTGATATTAATACAGACTAATCTACATATGACCATCGAAATGATGTGTATTAAATCTTACAATAAACGGCACATTGATAGAGATATTAATTCACATCTATCCAGCCATATATAATCTCATTATATAAAGTATATTCACTAAGATGTCTATTCACATCAATGATCCAGATCTAGATCACACGCATTCACAATGCTTAGTGAACTGTACTAGCAATCATTCAGTAAAAGATTTCATAATTTAATATGTTGCTGATAATTTATTCATTATCTATGATTTTAATCATTTCGTATTACTACAAGATTATAGTATCATTAATGAATATAGAATTTGCAAATATCTATATAAATTATTCAACAATAATTTAAAAGAATAATTATAAAAATGTAATCCTCATTAAATTTCATATCAAAATGTCAACACACATGATTTGAGTGCATGACCCACAACAATATCCCACTTGCCCTAAGCAAATGTGGCATCTCTCTCAATCTCATGTTAAGAATGTGACCCTCAAATGACGTGTCTTTGTAAAAAGATCAACCAAGTTCTGTTCCGACGATATCTTCATAACAGTCGCATCCCCTCGTTACACGATCTATCTTATAAGATGGTATTTCCTCTCTATGTTCTTGCCCCTCTTGTGACTCCTCAGTTTTTCAGAATACGTTACCGCCCCACTGTTGTCACAGTACAAGATCAGTGGCTTGTCCATATCTGAAACTACTTCTATATCAATATAGAACTTTTTAAACCATATCGCTTCTTTCACAGCTTCACAAGCCTTTATATGTTCGGCTTCAATAATGGAATTTGCAATGCTTGATTGTTTAATACTTCTCCAAACTACAACTCATCCACCTAGGGTAAATACTGATCTAGATGTCTACTTTCGATTGTCTCTGTCTGATTGAAAATCAGTATCAATATATTTAGTGGGGTTCAAGTCTCCACCTGAATAGACACACATATAGTTTTTCGTTCTCCTAAGATATTTGAGAATGTGCTTTACTGCAATCCAATGTTCCAAACCTAGATTTGATTGATAACGACTGACAATTCTCACTACATAAAAAATATCCCGTCTCATACACAACATGGCATACCTGAACTTCCAACTGCTGAAGCATAGAGAACATTTCTCATATCCTCTTCCCCCTATGGTGTCTTAGGACATTGTTCCTTAGAGAGGACAATTTCATGTTTGGTCGGTAGTTGACCTTTCTCAAAATTCTCCATAGAGAATCTCTCCAGCACCTTATCAATATAAAATGCTAGAGAAAGTGCCAAGAGCTTGTTCTTTCTATCACTTAGGATTTGGATGTCTAGAATATAGCTCGTTTCTCCCAAATCTTTTTTTGGAATTTATCAGCTAGCCACTTATTTACCTTTGACAAATTTTTTACATAATTTCCAATGAGCAGAATATCGTCAAACTAAATAACTAAAAAAATCACTATCATATATTTGATATATTTATAAATACAAGCTTCGTCATAACGAAAAGGTTGTCTTACAACCCTCCCACTACGGCATTGCACCGGGGTTTCCTTAATAGGAACTGTGATTTCTATGGTTTGTCGTTTATTAGTTGATAATGAAGGTGGTCTGATCTCATCAGACGTTAATTCCTCGAGAACTACTTTGCTTCGAGGTTGATAGTTTTCCATAAAATCATGTTCAAGGAAGTTTGCATTTATCGACACAAATATCTTTTGATCCTTCTAACTATAAAAGTATCTACCTCTAATCTTTGGAGCATAACCAACGAATATGCATACTTTAGACTTTGAGTCTAAATTTATAGTTTTGGGTCTAAGAATGTGAGTTGGACATCCCCATATATGGAAATGACGCAAACTGGGTTTGGAGCCATTCCATAAATCTAAAATTATCTTGCTTACAGACTTAGAATGCACTACATTTAAAATTTAAGTTGTCGTGTGTAATGCACATCCCCAAAATGTAAGTGGTAGGGATGAGTCGCTTAACATCGCCCTAATCATATCCAATAAGGTATGGTTTTCCCTTTCTAAAACACCATTTTGCTGGCGTTCCAAGTGCTGTGAGTTGGGATAAAATTCCATACTCCAGCAAGTAATTCTTGAATTATAAATCCAAGTATTCACCATTTCTATCTGATCGAAGGGTTTTCAATGATTTACCTAATTGCTTTTCAGCTTCAGCTTTGAAGTCCTCAAACTTTCCAATAGTTTCAGACTTTATATGCATTAGGTAAATATAACCATATGTAGAGTAATCATCAATAAAAGTGATGAAATACTCAAACCCACCTCTAGCTTGTACATTGATCGGTTCACATATATCACTATGTACTAGCTCAAGTGGTTCCTTAGCTCTTTGGCATTTTCCTATGAAAGGTCTGTTGGTTATTTTACCCTCTAGATATGATTCATAAACAGAAAAAGCCCCAACTTTTAGTTCTCTCAGAACACTATGCTTTGTTAACCTATCTAGATTAATATGTCTCAACCTAAGATGTTAAAGATATGTGTTACCATCATGATAAAAAGTATTTATCGTTTGTTATTTTTAGGTCTTGTTACTTTAAATAATCCTGAAATAAGGATAAATAAATCAAATTTCTAGAAAATCAAGGAAAATAAACATCGTTCAAAACAAGATAATTATTTTCAAAATTAAACGGACCGTCCCGAATGCTTTCACTAAAACAAGCGCACCACTGCCAACTCTCGTCATCACCTCGCCATCAGCAAATTGTTGGTCGTCGCGACGCATGCACGGCGAAAGCGTGGAGGCGCGTGGCCTTTTAAGAAATTAAACTTTTAATAAAAATTGAATATTTTAATAAAATAAAACTTGCGCAATGCCACGATAACCAAATAAAAAAATTTATTGAAAACTCTTTTTCAATCAATCATGATCCATTATATATTTATAAATTAAATCTACAACATACAAGATTAGAAATCATATACCTCTTGTAGTCTATATTAAGTGTCCTTGCAAAAACTGATCGATCATCCGTTCCCACGAAATTGTTCCAACGATCAGTAGACTCTGAGATCCACACCAAGATCTTCTAAGTCAATCCTTAACGCATTATGGCGTGTCTGGGGACGTAGAATATTACAAGACACTTTTTCTGTCTTTAGATGGTCACAACACATGAGATCTAGAGATTTATTGAGAATGACTTTAGTGAGATGATTCTCTAAAAGAACGTGATGATTATTCTTTTAAAGATTTGATTAATGTCTAATCATAGAAGAAAATCTCTTTAACATCAATGTGTTCTCAATTCAACTCTTGATTGACGAACTGATGATTTGATCAACTTCTAACACTCTATTAGTGAATGACACATGATAATTACTACGAATTATATATTTACTTTAATCAGATAATTATCTAAATATCAGTTAATTCAAAATTAACATATATGATTATCTCTATCAACTAACTTAATTGTTATTTCACAAATAATAATTTAATTGATTTAAATTATTATCGAATAATAATTTAATTATCTAATTTCATAATATAGATATTATGTCTCACTTATCGATAATTAAAAAAATTAATAATTATTTATATTATTTTCCAAAAATTATATTTAAATATATAAACAATTCAATTAATTAATTCTTAATTAATTAATCACACATAATTATGTACTTGCCCCAGAATAAAAAAATCTGCAAGTCCTTTTCTCATGTCCTGAAATACTAACACCCCAGACAGCGTAGTATATAGGTGACTTGGGGACCATAAACTTATAATCCTAAGCTATAATAAATCAGATTATTAATTAAATTATTTAATTAAATAATATTATTTATTAATTCCATTATTACTCCACTACAAATATGGAATTACACTCTTAGAGATTATAGAGTGTATTTACAGAGTATTCTCGTGTAGGCCACTGACATAATCATTTTATATAGTTATGTCCTCCAATTATTGGTTTGTAAATTAGATTTGGTCAAAATTAACATTTTACCCTTCTAATTATCTATTGATCATTAAGTATCATTAATCTACTAGTGAATGACTAATTTATAATCTTATTATAAATTTGAGCTCAATAACCATTCAGTTCCAGAATTAGCATTTAAGGGAACTGATATACGATCCGCTAGGAAAGCTTAGATTCCAAATCTTGTAAGATCATGTCCCTAGCCATCCACATCATTGAATCTTCAAAACAAAAGTCACTAGCTTGATTAACAAACAGACTTTAACGAGTGAATCAAAAGATATAGTAGACATGCATAGGAGTTCATGGCTACTCAAAACTCATAATGATTTGCATATGATAATCGAATCGATGTGTATTGAATCTTTATGATAAATGACACGTTCATAAAGATATTCATTCACAACAGTCTCATCATATATAATCTTATTATATAAAGTACATTCACTTATATGCCTATCTACATCAATGATCCAGATCTAGATCACATGCATTCATAATATTTAGTGAACTGTACTAGAAACCATTCATTAAATATTCCATACTTTAATATGTTGCTGACAATTTTATTCATTATCTATGATCTTAATCCTCTCGTACTAATACAAGATCATAATCTCATTAATGAATATGAAAATTTTAGATATTTATATAAATTATTCAACAATAATTTAAAAGAAAAATGTAATGCTATTTAAATTTCATATAAAAATGTCAATGCACATGCTTTGAGAGCATAACCCCCAACACAAACTCCCTTGACGAATCAAGCATCTTGCTAAAAAGAACATACATGGTTGGTGGCCCATGAATCAACTATTTAGGATGACGAATCATTTTCCACTAAGCAAGCTTCATGAACAAGTAAATCATATTTACCTTTCTTTTTCAGTTCAGAGAGTTACTTGTTTTAGTTTCTCTTCCATTGACCTTCAACCTCACAATGGAAACATTTTCTCTTGGGCTTGCTGTCGTTCTTGTTCTTCTTGGCTTTCGGCGATGTCTTGGCTTTCTTCCATTTCTTGTTATTACTTTTACCCTTACCATTGATCTTCTTCCTCTTGTTACTATTAATAATAGTGGAAGAAGGATTTTGCTCGACAACATTTGTCTCACCCTCTTTGGTCATTCTCAGATTGAGTGACTCAAAAGTCTGCAGTTCATTCAACAGTTGGGTCATGTTGAATTGTAACATGTTCATAACATAGTTGGTGGTGAACGCAAAAAAGCAGGTGTGGGTGACTCAAGTATAATGCTGATCTGAGTTTGTTCATCAATGGTCACCCCATGTACTTCTGCCTCATGCATTATGTTGATCGCGTTCAAAACATGTTCACGCACAAAAGTACATTTTCTCATCTTAGGCCATATAGCTCCTAGTAGACTCATGACGACTTTGATTTGCCTGCTACACAAACATCGTCTGTAGAGATTCCATAATCTCATAAAACAGTCTCTATGCTTTCATGCTTGGTTCTCAGAACATCATTCATGCTCACAAGTGTGTAGCACTTCACTTTGTTGTTGGATTGAATCCAAGCATCAAAATTTTTGCTAACATTCTTAAGGGCATTGACAGCGGGCTCTTCAGGACGTTACTCAGTAAGAACGAACTTGTGGTTTTCACAAATTAACATTAAATTCAAATTTGATTTCCATCTTATCAAGTTATCACCATTCAATATCTCAAACGCAAATAAAGCAGTAATATGGTTGTTCATGGTAGAAATAATAATAACTAAAAGATAAACATACATAATTCAATATAATTGATTAATATCCATAATTCAAAAAGTAAACACTATGCATGATGCAACATGATAAACAAATAAATTTAACATATTAATCCACATCGGTCTTGTCTTATATAATCTAATTATATAAAGTACATTCACTAAGATGTCTATCCACATCACTGAATCGGATCTACATCACACACATTCAAAATGCTTAGCGAACCGTACTAGCAATCATTCGTTAAAGAATTCATACTTTAATATGGTGCGGACTATTTTATTCATTATATATGATCTTAATCCTCTCATACTTATACAATATCATAGTCCCATTAATTATTATAGAATTTTTCAGATATTTATATAAATTATTCTACAATAATTCAAAAGAACAATTATAAGAAAAATGTAATTTCATTAATTTCATATTAAAAATGTCTAAACACATGCTTTGAGGGCGCTATGCACAACCATCTCTTACTTACCCTAAAACAAATGCGGCACTCTCTCTCAATCCCATATTTCGCGCATGACCCTCAAATGACTTCGCATGAAGTGTCTTGATAAAGGGATCAACCAGGTTCTGATCTGACGTTATCTTCATAACAGATGCATCCTTTCGGTGCACGATCTCTCTTACAAGATGATATTTCCCCCAAATGTGTTTGCCCTTCTTGTGACTCTTTAGTTCTTTGGAATTAGTTACCGTGCCACTGTTGTCACAATATAGTATCAGTGACTTGTCCATATTTGGAACTACTTCAAGATTGGTATGGAACTTTCTTAGCCATATTGCTTATTTAGCAGCTTCACAAGCCACTATATATTTGGCTTCCATAGTGGAATCTGCAATACTAGATTGTTTAATACTTCTTCAAACTACAGCTCCTCCGCCTAGGTTGAATGCTGATCCAGACGTCGACTTTCGACTATCCCTATCTGATTGAAAATCAGAATTAGAATAACTAGTGGGGTTCAGGTCTCCATCTGAATAAACAAACATATAATTTCTCGTTATTTGATAATGACTGGAAATTCCTATTGCATAATAGACGTCTGGTCTCGTATACAACATAACATACATGAGATTACCAACAGCTAAAGCATAAGGAATTTTTCTCAAATTCCTCTTCCTTTTGAGGTGTCTTAGGACACTGCTCCTTGGAAATGACAATTTCATGTCTAGTCAATAGTTGACCTTTCTTAGATTTTTTTCATAGAGAATCTTTCCAGCAACTTATCAATATAAAATGCATGAGAAATTGTTAGGAACTTGTTCTTTCTATCACTTAGGATTTGGATGCCTATAACATAGCTCGTCTCTCCCAAATCTTTCATTTGAAATTTCTCAACTAACCACTTCTTTACTTTCGACAAAGGTTTCACATCATTTCCAATGAGTAGAATATCGTCTACATAAAGAACTAAGAAACCCACTATCTTATCTTTGATGTATTTATAAACACAGATTTCGTCAACATTCTACTCGAAGCCATACAATTTAATAATTTCATCAAAGGTAAGATTTTAAGATTTTGATTATTGCTTTAATCCATTAATGGATTTAAGCAACTGTCATACTTTCTAATCTTGCCCTTTTCACGAACCTTTCTTGTTGCATCATATAGTGCTTTCTTGAAAAGAGTTATTTAGAAAAGCTGTCTTGACATCCATTTGCCATACATCATAGTCTAAACTAGTGGCTATGGATAAATGGATACGAATGGATTTTAGCCTGGCAACGAGAGAAAATGTCTCTTCATAATCGACTATTTCCTTTGTGTATAGCCTTTGACTACCAGTCGTGTCTTGGAAGTCTCTACTTTCACATCCGTAACTTTTTTCTTCTTAAAGATCCATTTACATCAAATGGGTCTTACATCTTCAGGTGGATCTACAAATTCCTAGATAAAATTGGAATACATCGATTCCATTTCTTTGTTCATGGCATCTTGCCATTTCTCCTTTTCAGGATTTTCCATCGCCTTTTTAAAGGTTAATGTATCATCCTTATCAGTGTTAGACACTAAGAAATATGCATCTAGTTCATAGCGAATATGTTGTCTTACAACCCTCCCACTACGACGTTGCACTAGGGTTTAGGAACAGTGTTTTTGTGGTTTGTCATTTATCAATTAACAATGAAGGTGGTCCGATCTCATCAGATGCTAATTATTCGAGAACTACTTTGCTCTAAGGTTTGTAGTTTTTCATATAGTCGTGTTCAAGAAAAATGGCATTTGTCCACCAAACACCAGGGCTAGATTATGCAGAAACTTTCAGCCCAGTAGTAAAACCAGTCGCTGTCAGGCTTGTACTTACTATTGCACTCACAAACAAATGGTCGACCATACAACTGGATGTCAGCAATGCATTTTTACATGGACGCCTCTCAGAAATAGTGTATATGCAACAACCTGATTACTTCATTAACTCCTCAAGGCCAACATATGTTTGTAAGCTCGACAAAGTACTTTATGGCCTCAGGCCCTAGAGCCTGGTATGACAAGCTCAAATTCACCTTACTTCACAAAGGTTTCAAAGCTGCCAAGTCAGATAATTCTTTGTCTATTCTGCATCAGTCTGGCATAACAGTTTACTTACTTGTGTATGTAGATGAAATCTTCATTACAGGTAGTGACTCTAAGTACATTGCTGTTATTACTGCCTCACCTCATTCAGAATTTGCATTGAAAGATCTTGGTCCTCTGCATTACTTTATAGGCATTAAAGTCACCAGCTCCTTCTGGTATGCATTTATTTCAAACCAGGTATCTTGCTGGCTTATTGCACAAAGTCATATGAAGACTGCCAAGCCATGTTCAACTCTTGACACTGTCTCACGTAAGACTCACAAAGGATGGAGTCTCACTTTATAGGCATTAAAGTCACCAGCTCTCTCTCCCTGACATTTCCCAGTATAGGAGTCTCATTGGGGCTCTTCAGTATGCTACTATAACCAGACCAACTATTTCCTTAATAGTCAACATGTTGAGTATCTACACTGTCCCACTTCTCTTCATTGGCAGGCATGCAAGGAACTCTTAAGGTATATCAAAGGTGCCCTTTATGAAGGCCTACTCCTCAACCTAGCCTCTTCTTTCAGTTTGGAAGCCTTCTCTAATGTAGAATGGGCTAGCTGCTCAGATGATCGTGAGTCAACATGTGGCCATGCTGTGTTTCTTGGCTTTTCTTTATTGTCTTGCTCCTCAAAGAAGCAGCATGTAATGGCTAGAAGTAGCACATAAAATAAGTATTGGGCCTTATCTCACACAACAACAGAGATTAGTTAGATATAGTCTTTACTACGTGAAATGCACTACCCTCTTTCTTCTACACCAGTTATTTGGCGTGATAACGAGGGTGCTGCATCTATAGCTTCAAATCCAATCTCCTTAGATAAGGCAAGTGGATTGGGGTTTTTGGAGTAATATACATTTTTCATCTTTACTAAGGATTTTTATAACCCATTTTGAAAATAAGGAATTTTATATCATTAGCTCATCAACATCATATCACCACTTGCAATCTCTGCCTTCCCTCATCATTTCTCTTTCTTTCTCAATACATATGTCAAATCAATTTAATAATATTTTATTATTATTATTATTCTTTATTTTTTAACGAATCGTTTTCTTTTATTTGAAGGGTTCAAGTGGTTTTGTGACTACCTGAACCCTTCAAGTAATTATTTTTTTTGTCAGTCAACACTTATACACCATGCGACTACTTGAAAGATTCAAGTAGTTGTTTATGACAACTTGAAGGATTCAAGTAATTTTTTTTGTCAGTCAATTACCCATACACCGTGTGACTACTTGAAGGATTCAATTTAATAATATTTTATTCTTCTTCTTCTTCTTCTTTATTTTTCAACAAAATTTTTTTCTTCTACTTGAAGGGTTCAAATAGTTTTTTATGACTACTTGAATCCTTTAAGTAGTTGTTTATGACAACTTGGAGGGTCAAAATAATTTTTTTATCAATCAATTATCCATACACCAGGTGACTACTTTAAGGGTTCAATTTAAAATATTTTATCTTCTTCTTCTTCTTTATTTTTCAATGATACTTTTTCTTTCACTTGAAGTGTTCAAGTTTTTTACGACTACTTGAACCCTTCAAGTAATTTTTTTGTCAGTCAACACTCATACACCATGTGACTACTTGAAGGGTTCAAGTAATTGTTTATGACTACTTGAACCCTTCAAGTAGTGTTTTTATTATGGAAGTCAAAACAAGTAATTACTTGAAATTATGTATAAAAAACAATTACTTGTTTTTATTTAATAGTAATCGAGAATGAAGATTTTCTATTTTGTACATATATTGTACATATTTAACAATCCAATGCAAATTGCATTTATTCTATGACTACTTGAAGGGCTCAAGTAATTATTTTTTACTACTTGAAGCCTTCAAGTAGTTTTTATCTCTTAAAGTCTGTTTGTCGAGTAAGCTTGTCACTACTTGAAGGGTTCAAGTATTAATTTTATACCACTTGAACCTTTCAAGTAGTTTTTTTTTCTCTTGAAGTCTATTGTCTAGTAAGCAAATCATTACTTGAGGGCTTAAGTATTAATTTTTTATTACTTGAATCCTTCAAGTAATTTTTTTTCTTTTGAAATTTGTTGTCTAGTAAGCTCGCCACTACTTGAAGGGTTCAAGTACTATTTTTTTATTACTTGAAGGGTTCAAGTAGTGATTTGCTTAATAAATAATAAACTTTCAATACAATACTAAAATTGTTGAACAACTAAATAAAATGAATTTATACCGCTCTAAGTAGTTAAAAAGGCTCAAATAGTAAAAAACTATTACTTAAACCCTTCAAGTAGTTAAATAATCTCCGTATAAAAAGAGGGCAGCATACAATATTACTACTTGAAGAGTTCAAATAGCAAAAAAATACTACTTGAACCTATTAAGTAGTTAAATGCTCTATGTATAAGAAAAGCGTAGCATACAATATTACTACTTGAAGGGTTCAAGTAGTAAAAAAATATTACTTGAACCCTTCAAGTAGTTAAATGCTCTCTGTATAAAAATAGGGCGGCGTACAATATTACTACTTGAAGGGTACAAGTAGTAAAAAAACACTACTTGAACCCTTCAAGTAGTTAAATGCTCTTTGTATGAGGGCAACATACAATATTACTACTTGAAGGATTTAAGTAGTAAAAAAACATTACTTGAACCCTTCAATTTGTTAAATGCTCTCTACATAAAAAGAGGGCAGCATACAATATTACAACTTGAAGGGTTCAAGTAGTAAAAAAATACTACTTAAACCCTTCAAGTAGTTAAATGTTTTTTGTATAAAAAAGGACAACATACAATATTACTACTTGAAGGGTTCAAGTAGTACAAAAATATTACTTGAACCTTTTACGTAGTTAAATGCTCTCTGTATAAAAAGAGGGCAGCATACAATATTATTACTTAAAGGGTTCAAGTAGTAAAAAAATACTACGTGAACCCTTCAAGTAGTAAAAAAATACTACGTGAACCCTTCAAGTAGTTATTTTTTCTTGCATCAACAATCCAAACATCGTGTGGCTAATTGAACGATTCAAGTAATTCTTCGTCCAAATAGTTGATTTTATCCTGTCATTACTCAAACTCTATTCTATTTGATTGAGATGTTTAATAAGAAAATGGTGTAGTCCATGTATTTGTATATTGGAGAAACTTGGGAATATGCTGAGAAGGAGAAATAAAAATATAAAAGGATATATTGGGATGAAGGACTCCATGTAAATAATAACTTTTAATGTAAAGGGACAGTTGATTAAATTTTCATGACTCATACTTATAAAATTTTACGATATTAAATAGTAGCATTACAAATCACAAATATAAGAAAATTACGTTTTTCATTAGATACAGTGAATCAATATGATAATTATATTTTATTTATAATTTACTCTTATTTATTTCTTGTTGAGTTTTCGCCAAAAGTTTTTTTATTTTTTGTGGACAGATTCCTAATTAACTACCAACGTTAAAAAGAGTGAAAGAAAAGATAATGTCCATTTAATTTGTTGGAATGGTTGGGCACAGATGATGTATGTTTAACTACATACTTTCATTTTCTTAGTTTACAAATAGGGAGCCACCATATCTCATGTAAAATATCACTTCAGTCGTTCTTCATGATCCTTTTAAATAGACGCGGCTAATTTTCACACACAATATTCGAATTGGAAATGCACAACATAATGCGATCATAACTGCACATCATTTTTTTTTCTTAGATAAGATATAACTCCACATCAATTTACCACTTCTTAGAAAATGATTGAAAGATCATCAATATCAATTCTGATACTTAACATATAATTAAAATAGTTATACGAGCAAGTTGATGATTCAACCGCACGTGAATATTATGAAAATGTAGAGCTCATGTTGACTTGTTTTGCAAATCCTTTTCCTATTAATGAAAATCTTCATTTCTTACATATTAAAAAAATATATAGGGCTCATGATTTTTTCTACCAACCATTATTTTTAATTGACATACAGCCCCCACAATCATTAATATAGAACAAAAATACATCTTATGACATTTCAAGAAATTGCAAAACGATCTTAAAACTTGAATGATGGATTTTACTTAAACATAATACATCAGTTGCCCGCGTGTTTCTTTTGCTTGGTCTTTCCTTGAGGATGTGTCAGAGAGAGGATTTTTACCCCTTCACTGAGGATCTCTAGGTTTTGAGGCTCTCCTTCGCGAACTGCTTCTTCTTCGCGAGTTCTTCGAGAATCCTTGAAGTTGAAATCTCTTCGTGAAATCCTAGAGGTTTGTGTGAATCGCGAACTACTTATTCTTCTTCAGTTCTTCTTCATGAAATATTTTCATGAAATCACGAATTGCTTCTTCTTCTTCAGTTCTTCTTCGCGATTCCTTCTTCTTCACGATTCCTTCTTCGCATTTTAAAGCTAGTTTACTGATTTACGTTTAGATTTGTTACTTTGTGTTCTGATTTGCTCTATGTTTATGTCTGTTTACTGCCCTTCACATTCATGCTCTATCTTAGTTTCTTAGATAGGGTTAAGCTGATCATTACGTTTACTCCATCCCTTTTTGGTTTAGATTCATATGCTTTTTTGTTAATGAAACTCAAATTGTATCTATAACGACGATTACAACCATTGACGACGCGAGATGTTTTGGGTGTGGTTTAAGGACGATAATTCTGGGAAAAATTTTAGTTAACAAAATATTGCCGAATCGTTGAACTTGAATCGAACCTAAACATTCGGTTCAGTTCGATTCATATTAGGCTCGTGATCCGATTCGGTTCGACATGGGGTCGAACTTCCTGGAAAACCCATTAGTATGGTGACTTCCCTTAGTGGAGCACAAGCTTCGAAGTCTGATCCTGAATCCAGAAGCGATCTTCCTTTGAAATGTGAGCTCTATACTGTCATGGTAGCTCATCGATTCGCCCTACCGATGATCAAATTATGCGTAAGGTAGTATTTTAAGCTGTTACTGGCGTATCACTCCCTACGGTTAAGCACTGGTTGTTCTTTTTTCTTTTTATATTCGAAATCTTTGATCAGAAACCCGATTACAACCTAGTGCGAGCACTTCTCGCTCTCTCATAATTTGGTTCCTACTTTTGAGGGGTGAAAAAATGTTACAGAACCAAACAAAAAATGGTCGGTTTGATCATTCTATAAGTTTCCATGATCAAGTATTTTTGATGAACCGGAGTCTCTGTTCGGGTCAAATTTTTTTGAGTGTTTGAACCGAACCGACTTATATAACAAAACGTCGTCGTTTTATTCTGAAGCGTTGTTTCCCGGATTAGGGTTTATTCCCGTCCTTCCTCAACAAAGACAGAGTGCTTTCTCCAAAATCCCTGCCTTCCTCCTCCAGTCCTCCATTGTTGCGTCCCTGCGTCTGAGATAAAGGTTAGTATCATACGCTTCTGCCTTTTTTGCTTCTCCTTTCTCCTTCTTACCTTCTTGATTCTCTTTCTTCTTCCTCCCTTCGTGCTTCTCTTTCTCCTTCCTCTCTTCTGAGTTTTGCGTTTAATGCTTGGGATTAGGGATCTCTCTCTCTCTCTCTCTCTCTCTCTCTCTCTCTCTCCTGCGTTCCTTCTTCCAGGTTGGTTCGGTGATCTGAAGTGATTTGTTTAGGATTCTCATGTAAAAACATTTCCTTGCGTTTATGATGGGTGATTTTGTTTGATTTGGCGTTCAGGAGGAGTGATTAAATCGCCGTGATTGTGTTTCAGATTTTTCTGAGTCATGTGTTTCACGATTTTCTGCGTTTAGGTCTGCTAAACAAACTGTACAAGTGCCCTCGAACCGTAAGTCAAAGTTCACATGTATTTCATGGTTCTGTTTCGTCCTCAAATAACTGATCAAACCGAAACTTGAACACCCTTACTAATTTTTATTTTTATTAATTTTGTAATGTAAGTGTAGTTGCTAATAAAAAAAGTTATCTATTATTTCTCATTGCTTTGTTTCATTATTCTGATAATAAATTCATTTGGTGACAGGTGTTAACGATGAGAAAAAAGGTTGATGATCGAATTAGAACGTTGATTCAGAATGGGGTGGAGATGAGACACCGCTCCATGTTTGTTATAATAGGGGATAAGTCTCGGGAGCAGGTCTTTTAGATAACTCAATCTCTTGATGCGTCCTTTAGGCATTTTCTAATCGAAGACAATTTGTGTTAACGTGCATCTCTTTGTTACTTGAAGGTTATAAACCTGCATTACATGCTAAGCAAGGCAGTGATGAAAGCCCGCCCAACTGTCCTGTGGTGTTACAAACACCGCCTGGAAATCAGCAGGTATAATTGATATGAATTATCAATAATCTCACGATAGACGATGTTTTGCCATATTTCTGAACTTTAGAGAAGTTCAATAGCTGCAGTATGGCCTTCATGTGTCTGACTCGAATTTTGAGTTTTAATTATTTTTTTTTGTCAAAGAGTTTTAATTGTTTATTTATCATGAAATTTTGGTTTCTTAACCCTAACCCAAAAGAAAAATGCTATGTTGATAAAAAAAGTGTAGAAATAAAAAGGTGATTTTAATGATTCAGTCACAAGCATAAAAGAGCGAAGCAGGTGAAGAAGTTGATGCAAAGAGGGCTTCTTGATCCTGAAAAAGTTGATCCTTTTCTACTTTTTATGGGAGGTGGAGGCGTTTCATATTGTTTGTACAAAGACTCCGAGAGAATTCTTGGAAATACCTATGGGATGTGCGTTTTACAGGTTTATGTCTCATGCTGTTGGTCTTGATTAGTTTAAGTGCAGTGTTGGTTAGTGTTGTACTTCTCTTCCTATATTAATTTGGGCCAAATAACCTCTTATTCCTGGCTGATTTATTCAGATACAGGTCTTTTATCAAGCATCAATGACATATTTTTTCCTGTAAATGATTCAGGACTTTGAGGCCTTGACCCCAAATATTTTAGCACGAACCATTGAGACGGTCGAAGGTGGTGGCTTGGTGGTTTTGCTTCTCCGTAGTCTCGGTTCTCTTGCAAGTCTATGTACCATGGTTATGGTATGTTTGTTGAGGAACTTCCATTCTAAAAAGATTTAGTGAGTGCGAACACTTCGAAAAATCCTCAGATAATCTACTCTCTTTTTTCTTTTCTTTTTAATGAAACTTTAAGTGGCCTGGAGCTCAATGAATAACACTTTTTATTGTAATTGTAAATTTGTAATTCCTAATGTCAAAGAGTTATTACATCCTAACGAAAATCTGAGAAGAGTTCGTTAACGTAGTCTTGTCGCCTGGAGTGTCTTTAATGATCATGAGAAAAGAAACAAGGATTTTACGCAACTGCTATGAGACTAGCAATATGTGAAGTCTCTTTGAGGCATTCAGCCTTTTGTTCTTTGGAGAGTCTACTGTGACTTTGCCTTTCGCCCTTTTACTTGAAACGTGACAATTGGATCTCAGAAATCATTTATACAAGCTTCTTTCTGTATATTGATTAGTGAATTAGTCTAGTTCTTTGCAGGATGTCCACGAAAGATTTCGAACAGAGTCCCATTCGGAGATAGTTTCTCGTTTTAATGAAAGGTTCCTGCTGTCCCTTTCATTCAAAGCTTGTCTGGTAATGGATGATGAACTAAATATATTGCCTATCTCATCACATGTGGAGTCGGTGACTGCGGCACACACCATCAAGGTTAGTACTTTTATGGAATGGAGGCTAGCCTTGCAAAAGTCGTTGGAAGTTTAATCAGCAATTATTTTTCGTTTTCTCCCATCAGACTATTTTTTTATTTGCCACCTTCACTTTCTTAAAGGTGAAAATGCATCAGAAATGACTTGTTGTTAGTCCTTGAGGTTAATGAAGTCGCTTTGATTGTTTTTTATTTTTGCCTTGTGGCTTGATTTACAAATATGTTTTTGGGAGGATATTTGGGTTGGAGATTGTTCTTTCTAAAATTCTTTTTCGAAATTTTATAGTGCGTCTCTCGATCATAATGTTTATGTTTGAGATTTATTCATTTCTAGTATTCCGATTTCTTGGAACCTTTCTTTTAGACAAAATTTGCAGATAGGGATTCTGAAGATTTTATTGCTTTTGTCCTTACTAAATATCACATCGAACTCTTCTATCATTTTTTTTTGTATAAATATTTCTTGGGTTTATTAAATCACTTAAACTCTTGGTTTCTTCTCGTTATGTGCTTATTTTGAAATCTTTTGTACCATCCAAGGTTGAGATGTTTTTATGGCCGTTACTTTTGGGTAAACTTAGGGTCGCTCTAGGTGTAATTTTTTTAATGCATTTTCTTTAAGTGTTTTCTGAAAGGTGTTGTTTTGTTTTAAATCCATTTGTTTCTTTTTGGTTAGTGAGGGCGTCTTGTGCTCACATCTTTCTATTTGTATTTCATCAATGAGTTTTCAGATTCCTATGAGAAAAGTTTTTTACTAAAAGACGTGAAGGTCTATAATTGTGTTTTTTTATTTAAATAGTTATAAACTGAAAGAATATACAGTAGAGGCAATGACAGAAAATTTTTATTAATAGAAAAAGGAGAGTACAAGAACTGATTACGCTTCACTTATTGATCTCTCATCCTTCTTTTGTATGACTTTTTTTCCCATGAATTTTCAGTTTCCTGGATAAAAAAGACGGAACTAACTAGCAAATATTGGAATGAACTAGGCAATACTTTGCCATCTCTACCTTTTCTTTTCCTCCCGGCCCCATAACTGTAAAAAGTCCAATTATTAGTAATTGTATGTGTTGAAATCTATCTATTTTCTCGAGTGATCTTTTGTTTGCATATCCCTGAAGCGGAAATTCTGAATTAAATTTTAGTCCTATTATACTTATTTGTAGATCTATTCATGATTTGCGTCTTAATTTCCTCCCTCTTTGGTTGTCTAGGGATCTGGTTCTAGGTTGGAAACTGATCAGGAGCTGAAGACTTTAAAGGAACAATTCGATGATGTATTTCCTGTTGGTCCACTGGTTAGGATGTGTTCAACATTAGACCAGGCAAGTGTCAAATTTATATTCAATATGAAATTTGTTATGTAACACTAGCGGAGCAAGATTTTTCTAGAGTTCTGTTATCTGATGATTAGGGAAAAGCTCTATCTACCTTTCTTGATGCTGTTTTGGATAAAACATTGCGAAGCACTATAGCGCTGACTGCTTCCCGAGGTAGAGGAAAATCGGCGACTCTTGGTTTAGCAGTTGCTGGAGCTATTGCGGCAGGGTGAGTTAAATTACTATTTTCCCGCAGTTCTAAGAATATGTATTTACTGATTTACATGTATTCTTTTTGAGAAGTTCATTTCAGACTCTCCGGAAATAATTTTGTAAATGCTCCATTATTATTAGCATGATCTTATGCAGGTATTCAAATGTTTTTGTGACTGCTCCAACACCAGAAAACTTGAAATCACTATTTGAGTTCATATGCTTGGGTCTTCGCGCACTTCAATATGAGGTGAGCACCCTGTTTGAGTCTTAGAATTAATGTATTCTAGATTGATTATCATGAGGTAGCATACCAAATATGTATTCCTTTAATGATGTGGGATATATATTCTCAGGAGAAGTCCGGTTTTGGTACCTTTCCAATGCATAACTGTCATTTGTTAGGGTGAATGTTTTTGTATTATAAGCTAGCTATGTATGTTTTATTATACGAGATTTTGTCGGAAATTAGGATAGTCCCGCTTTCCTTTTTTATATAAGAAATGAAATATTCTATTCGTCGTTCAGATATTGTCAATGTTTTGTGCTCGTATATTGTGACATGCTGTGATACCTCAACGTATTAATCATAGTTATACGGATAATAATAATGATATTAATAGTCATGTATTACATGCTGTGATTTATTTTTTTTTACATTACATTGACTTATAATCACTTGTAGAAAAAACATGTATATTATTTTTAAAATATTATATAAACCATAGAGTATAATAAGTTTGATCAAGTATCAAATTAACTATTATTAAATTTATTTATGTTGGTTCTTAATTGTATAAAACATGTGAACGATTCGGTATATTTGCTCATATATAATAATAAATAACATATAGCATTAGTTACATTTCAAACCCCTATAGTTTGTGCTTGCTGTCAATTTAGTTCCTATAGTTATGATTTATCAATTTAATTCCTGAATAACATCGTCTGCAACATTGGTTAACTACTTCTCTTATCAACATGCTAACTCAAAAAAAAAACTACTTCTCTAATCAACATAACATACACGTGGTCCACTGCTTATGCCAGCTTCTAGGTGACCTTCATGTGACATCATTTGGTATAAGTAGAGCGCGTGCAGGTCATCTCAATGTTGAAAATAGTTAATGAATGTTGAAGAAATGTGTTAATCGCCAAGGATATGCAAGTCTTTTGTGGACCATCTTGACAGCGAAAGGGTCCTAATACTCTAATACTTAAACAATGTACTGCCTTACTTGATGTTTACTAGTGAAACTCATGTAGCCATATCCACGATTTTTCAAGAGGCAAAAAATTTGGAATAGGCTGTAGATCGAACCCTTTTTATTTTACCATACAGTTGCCCGTAACCACCCACTAGGAACGACCTTGTTTACCTCACTGCTCACGTTCGGAGCCACGTTGAGTGCTTCACTGTCCTCTATCCCTTTCGATCCTCGATCTATGTTCATTTATGATTTAGATTTTCTTTCATCTTCATTTTGAAATTGTTAATAACCCTTCCACTTTCTTCAAGGAACATTTGCATTACAATGTGATAAGGAGTTCTAGTCCTGAGTTCAAGAAGGCAATTATACAAGTGAACATTTACAAGCATCATAGACAAACAATTCAGGTACATGGACTTTCTCTTAGCTGTTTTTTTTTAATTTTTTTTTGGTTGGACTACAGTGTAGGAATCTAATCATATGGTTGATTAGTTAACATGAAGGGGGTTTACTTGGCGAATAGGTTCTACCTTTGCAATTTGAAATAAGAATAACGTCATTTGTTTTTGCATGGTCCTCATACGTGTTTTAGATTAGAGTGCTTATTGGGTGCCAGAATTTCATGGTTCTAAAATTTTGGAAAGTCTTTCTTTCATCCCTTTTTGGTAAAGAATAGAAATATTCTTTAGGTCCTTCAATCGAGATCGACCTCTTTAATTCTTGGTGTCTTTCCCCTTGATGATCTTCTTGTATAGTCCTCTTGGCTGTCTTTCAATGAATGCTTTTATAAAGAGAGAGCAATTTCTACCACCAGATTTCGTACATTTTTTTCATAATTATGTGAAGTTCCTAAAATTTATATTTATTAAATTCCTTTTCAACAGTATATACGACCCGGTGATTGGTCCAAGCTTACTCAAGTAGAACTGTTGGTCATTGATGAAGCAGCAGCAATACCTTTACCTGTTGTGCGGTCACTTCTAGGGCCTTACCTTGTTTTCTTATCGTCCACTGTAAACGGGTATGTTGATATTAACCCAAGTATCACTTGTTATATTTCGTAGTAGGACATTTTTAACTTCAGTAAGATTAATTGACATTTCCATTTAAGTCCTTGTTTTCTTCTTTTTCTCTTTTTAAGCTATGAAGGAACTGGTCGCTCTTTATCCTTGAAGCTTTTGAGACATTTGGAAAAGCAAAGTCAGTTGCCTGATTCTACAGCTGCTGATAGCCATCCTGGTATGACTAAGATGTCTCCGTAGTTTTATGGTTATAATTGTGGCGTTCTTTTAATTTTGGTCCAAACTTGCGTTTATTATCTAAGAAATTTCACACTTCTGGTTGAAGTTGTTTGATTCTTATCAAGTTGGGAAACAGAATCACGGATTTGGACCACTCACCGCACTCTCTATATTAGATTATGGCAATATGGCTCTAGTTTATTAATTCTAACAAATTATTATATTAATCTGAGTGAATATTTTTGTGATCTGAATTCAATTCCAATCATCATTTGGGAGCGTGATTGTTCCGGGAATCTCAACATTCTTTGAGAAACTGTAAATTCTTTTGAATGAGTTAATCTCCATCCTTAAGTCCTTTAGTTGATTTTAATTCTTTTTTTTTTGGTTAACATTGTAAGAATAATTCATAGGAAATGACCAAGCTAAAAATGTTTTTGAAAAAATTTGGTTGGATTCTTTGTTTTTACTACACCTAGAACCAAGTTCATGGTGTTGTATATCCTTTGTGCGACTCTTGTGTAATATTATAATACTTTTACTAAAAAAACAAGTGGCTGGGTATTGTTTGTGATACTGAGGTTGTTCTCTATCATGTTGAACTCTCATTTCCTTTTGTTCCTTTTACTTGGAATTCTTAAGAAACTCATGTATTTTTGCCATTTCAGGGTTGACTTTCAATAAGTTAGAACTGCATGAACCGATCAGATATGCTTCTGGGGATCCCTTAGAATCTTGGCTTTATAGGTTACTTTGCTTGGATGTTACTAGTTCAATACCTCCTATTACTAGGTTAGTGCATGTTCTTCCTTTCCTATTAGGAAGTAGTATACTGATCTTTCTCTGTTAATGTTTGTTTTGTTTTGTATGGCTGTAAGGTTTCCGCATCCGAGTGAATGCAGCTTGTATTATGTCAATCGAGACACACTGTTTTCCTTCCACAAAGAAAGTGAAATTTTTCTGCAGGTACTTGAGTACTTCAGTAAATAGTAGGTTGATTAAACTTTCTGATCTTTGGTACCACTTAAATGTTTCGTTTTGGTGGTGAAGCGGATGGTGGCTCTTTATGTGGCATCACACTATCGAAATTCTCCAAATGATCTGCAATTGATGGCTGATGCTCCAGCTCATAACCTTTTTGTTTTGCTAGGTATATTGTCTCACATAACTTTTTGTATTTAATATAACCATTCTGTATTTTGATTTTTTATGGTAAACATAGATTATCTGTGAATATGACCTTCTATGCAGGTCCTGTTGATGAGACAAAGAATGTTCTTCCAGATATTCTGTGTGTTATTCAGGTCAGTAGGTTTTAATATACTTGAAAGTGTCATGTTTTTCTCAGCCAACATCAGTTCCAACAATGTTATTACTTATTCTTTTATCTTATTCTACTACTAATTTAGTAATCTAGTACCCGTGAACAGAATGTCTCAAATTTGAGCATTATCATATCGATTTACAATGTTCATGACCATTCTAGTGCAATACAATAGGCTAAAGACATTGGGTCTTTTTGTAACGTTTTTTTTTAATGTAGGAACTGAAATTCATTACAAAATTTATCTATAATCTATAATCTATAATATATCTATAGGCACAATTAATGGAGAAACTTTTTTGGACTATTTTGTCTAACGATTATTCTTATTATTTCGAAAATGACCTTAAAATCAATAATGGTTGTTTTTCACACCCCTTGGGCGATGGATTGTTCGTTATTTTTCATAAATTAATTAACAAATTCATGTATCACTTTTAGAGATTCACACTCCTAGGGCGATTGATAGTTGGTTGTTTTTCACAAATTATCAATTAATATATTTGCGTATTACTTTTCTCTTTATGAATTAAATATCATGAATTTACCAACAAAATCTAAGTTAACCTATTAATAGATATCAGATATATTAAAATCTATTAATATATTAATATATTAATTTTTAAGTTTCACATCCCTTCATTAATAGGATTTATGGTTCAATTTATATGAACCTATTAGTGTTCATGCATCTATGTTATTTTCTCGAATTAAAAAAAATTAAGTGAATTCTACCACTTTTGAATTGTTGTGTAGTTTGGATTTTAGTCTTTAAATATTGAGTCTTTATAATGTATTTAGATTAAAATTTAGATAAATAATATTAGTTATATTATAATTAATAATGCTCGTTATTATTATTATAGTTATCGTCATCTGAATTTTAATTGATCAATTACATTATATATTAAATAAAATTCCTAAGATAAAGAGTAAATTAAATAGACAAGTTCAATATAATACAATACATTGCAACATTTAGAGAAAATGAAAGTTACAAAAATATAAACGTTTAGAATACTTACTTTTTTAAACGATGACGACGTAAGTATTCTAGAATTAATGTACAGTGCATTCACCATCATTAGATTCCAACTATGCAATACTACATGTCTTCATAAAATGTTCATATCACTTTTAGTGCCTTATATGAACGTGAATATCTATAAGTTAAAATAACTCAAACAACATGGTAAAATATAAAATTTGTACCATGTTCGTTAACTTTTTTTATCTAATAGCATTGCCCATGAGATTTTCTTTTTACTAGCAAAGTTTTCTTCCACATTTTTCTCTCTTTACATATATTTTACTAATCTTTCTACAATTTTGTTTGATTGTTTAAACGCCAAAAATCAAAAAAAGTTAGACCAAATTAATTATTTGTCGGTGGTTCAAATAAACAAGATAACAACAATTATTCTATTGATTCTTAAGTAAAGTATTTTTAATATTACATATTTATACTATTTATTTTGTTATAAACATCTAGATTTTTGAAATTTAAATAAGTTCTGTAAATTGATCATAGTTCACGTGCATCGCACGTGTGGTATGACTAGTAGAGTACAAAAGGAAGGAAGTGCAAAAAATTAGTCCGCATAACCTTGAAAGAAAAACATTACAAACAAATGCCAACATAACAATTCTTTATTAAAAGTACAGGTGCATCTTAAAATGATAGACTTTGAAACCCTGCATCTTTCTGGTGGTGTTCTTAAAATTTATTGTGGATAGCTGGACGATTTCAAAATTCATGTTAAATTTCTGGAAGTCTGTTTATGTGTTGGACATCTTTTAAAATTGATTTGGCGAAATTCGTGTTCGCCAAACAACAGATAAAACTCTTTTTTTTGTATCTGTCCATGTTTTGATGGTAAAAAAATCAATTTGCCCCAAACAACAGATAAAAACTCTTCTTTTTAAATCTATGCATGTTTTGATGGTAAAAAATCACAAATTAATTTTTAACATTTCATGTACAAAGACTTGTATCGAATTTGGATTGTAACTTTTATACTTGTAGTTAAAGAGTCTTGATTCTTAAGTAAAGTGTTTTTAATATTACATATTTATACTATTTATTTTGTTACAAATATCTAGACTTTTGAAATTTAAATAAGTTCTATAATTGATCATGGTTCACGTGCATCGCACGTGTGGTATGACTAGTAGAGTACAAAAGGAAGGAAGTGCAAAAAATTAGTCCTCATAACCTTGAGAGAAAAACATTACAAACAAATGTCAACATAACAATTCATTATTAAAAATACAGGTGCATCGTAAAACGTTAGACTTTGAAACCCTGCATCTTTCTGGTGGTGTTCTTAAAATTTATTGTGGATAGCTGGACGTTTTCAAAATTCATGCTAACATTTCTGGAAGTCTGTTTATGTGTTGGACATCTTTTAAAATTGATTTGGTGAAATTCGTGTTCCCCAAACAACAGATAAAACTCTTTTTTTTTTGTATCTGACCATGTTTTGATGGTAAAAAAATCAATCTGCCCCAAACAACAGATAAAACTCTTCTTTTTAAATCTGTCCATGTTTTGATGGTAAAAAGTCACAAATTAATTTTTAACATTTCATGTACAAAAACTTGTATCGAATTTGGATTGTAACTTTTATACTTGTAGTTAAAGAGTCTTGATTAAACTTTTGAGTCATTTTCAAGTACTTTTGGTGATTTAAAACCGTATTCCATGTTGTTTTTAAACTAAATAACTCCCTCTTTTAGGGGCATTGCTTCATCAGAAGTTTAAATTGCCACACATGCATGCACATCCGCATTTAACCTGAAACTTAAGTCAAAGCTATCATCGTTTTGTGTAACCCGAAACTTCAGTCAAAGTTATCATTGTTTTGTTAATCCAAAACTTTAGTCAAAAGTTATCATTGTTTTCTGTTGTATATGGAATCTTCTCAGTGCTGTGTAAAGTAAATAATGGGTACTTTATGTAACTTATAGTTACTAAGAAGCTTGTACAATTAAAATGAACTTGCAACTTTCGTGTACCTTATCTATTTACTTATTGTGGTTTACACTGATGTGATTGGATACGCATAGGTAAGCCTTGAAGGGCAGATATCTCGAAATTCTGCAAAGCAAAGCTTGAAAATGGGTCGGCAACCGTCAGGAGATCAAATTCCATGGAAATTTTGTGAGGAATTTAATGATGAAGATTTCCCAAGACTCTCTGGTGCACGTGTCGTGAGAATAGCTGTCCACCCAAGTGCTTTGGCGGTACTCACTTATCAACTCTTGTATCTGCGTGTCGGTGGTTTATTGTTTTGGGTGACTATTTTATATTTTGCAGAATGGATATGGCTCAACAGCTTTGGATCTTCTGACAAGGTACTATGCGTATATTATAATCTTTTTCTCTCTCCCTCATTTATGAAACCGAATATAATTGTTTTAGTTGGAAATGAGAGATCACTTATCATATTTTACAGCGTTGTATGATTACGAAAGTCACTTGATTATTTCTAACTGCTATTCTAGATGAAATATCTTTTTAATAATTATTAATAGTTGCCATCATTTCCTTAATGCTGTATAATATTTGATGATCATTATTTGCTGCAGGTATTATGAAGGTCAAATAGCTGATCTCAGTGAAATATCTTATGAAAAGGATGTTTTAATGACTAGTGACAAAGTCATTGAGGCGGCAAAGAAGGTAACAATTCAATTTGAAGTTAGGTCATTCTAAGTTGCAATGTTTGGTTCTTAAGTTTTGACTTTAGTTTCTACATTGTTGAAGCGAGACATGTTTTTTATCTCTTTTTTTTCGGATTGTTTGGCGGGGATGGTTAAGTTATGTGAGGGGTAGACGAATGACATGATTATGGATGAGGATACAACGTCGGACTTTTTTTCTTCTGTTTTTGCATTATTTTTTGTTGAAAGATTATTACTTGCAGGTGTCATTACTGGAAGAAACAATCATCCCACGGGAGAACCTTCCTCCGCTGCTTATTCCTCTGCATGAGCGATCACCTGAAAAACTCCATTACATCGGCGCCTCTTTCGGGCTTACGGCTCAGCTTTTTCGTTTCTGGAAGAAACAAAAGTTCTTTCCTTTTTACATTTGTGAAACTCCAGTTACGACAGCTACAACATATGTATTTTTTTTATTAAGTTTTCTAGTCCTTCAAAGTTTATCAGACTATCAATGACATCAGCGTTTCTTTATGCATTAGAATGATGTTACGGGGGAGCATAGTTGCATGGTACTAAAGTCTTTGAAAACTGATGAGATTGAAGACAGTAGTGCTGGTCCCTTTGGCTCGTTCACACCATTTTATCAATGTTAGTGCCCTTGGTAATTTGCTTGTTTTTTATCCTTGGTTTTTTTTGTGGGTGAAAATAATCATGTAGAAAACACTTACATTTGGCAGGTTTTAGAAGAAGATTCGTTAATCGTATGCTCTGCTTTTTCCGGGATCTGGATTACAAGCTTGCCATGAGGTTGTATTTGCCACAACTCTCCCTCCATCCCTCCCTCCCTCCCTCTCTCTCCCCCTCCCTCCTTTGCCAACCAAAGTGGATATGATTTTGAGGGGAAAAAAGTGGATATGACACTTTACTTTTTGTCACAATCATTCATGTGCTAATGACTGTCTATCTCTCACTTCCTTCCAGTATATTGGACCCAAAGATTAATCTTTGTGGTGGCGAACCTTCAGCGCTTTCAGGAAAGGAAAGTTTAAAATTATTTATTGATCAATGTGATTTTGAACAGCTGGAAAGATATGTGAATAACAGTGTGGATCATATCAAGGTGAGGTATCAAAACCGGTATCAAGCTCTTTATTCTTACATCTTCATCCTCAGAATTCATTCTAGTTTCCTTAACTGGTTTTATTGTGTTTGAATCCCCTGATGAGTTGCTGGAATTTATAATTTTGCTGGTTAGTTACTTTACCAAAGTGTAATTTACATGAAGCTCTTTTGTAGTAACTTACATGAACACCCATCTGGTTCCAATAAGTACATGTATGAATTTCTTACAAGAGGGGCAAGTGGGGCGATTATGAGAGGGGAATTGTACGATGGGCTTATGTGTAAGCTACAATGAAATTAGGTGAATACCCATGTAGGTTTTGAAACTAGACGTCATTGTAATTTGGGCGAAACACATGGGTTTGTGTAATATACCTAACTAAATGATGACTAGTTGGGGTTCTGTATTACTGCAACCGGATTAACTATCACAATTTAATAAATTAATATTACTTAATGTATAACTTGATCATGCTGATAGATACTATATAATTAGAATATAGATTTTGTTGCGGTATGTTCCAGAGATTTCCTTGATATCAAATTGAATCCCGGTGAAAATTGAGGATCGTATGGTTGTATAAAACAGTATGTTCCTGAGCTAGTTTTATTAGTTTTGTGTATATGTAGTAAAGGTCTTGTTGACTTCCTCTCTCTTTGGTAGAAACGACTAAAAACCGAATGTGTGATCCTTCAATGCAAAATGATAAATACTAGTTTCGATTTTCAGGTCTTGCACATTGCAATACCTCTAGCGCAGTACTACTTCGATGAAAAACTTCCGATCACACTATCCCCTCTTCAAGCGTCTGTCTTATTATGTATCGGGTTGCAAGTCAGAGATGTATCATATCTTGAGGTTGAAGTATTCCAATTTTATGCCGATTCTTTTGTTGTTTCATTGCTTTGCAAGTTGATTTTTCTACAGGTTTTTTTGTACACTGCTCACAAATGATCCAACGTGTTCTCCTTAATAGGTTAACATGAAGCTGGAAAGGTCACAAGTGTTGTCGCTTTTCTACAAAGTGATGAAAAAATGTTATAATTATCTAAGTGATGTCCGAATGAAAGAGCTTGAATCAAATTTTCCTCAACCTAAGGAGGTAAGCATGTATTTATTATATGGTTAATTACAATAGACCCACTGACCTTCTGTGACTATACCAATTTACCCCCTGACCTTTAAAATCATTCATTTGACCCCCTTACTTATCAGTTTGTTTCACCAATACCCCCACTTTCGTTCAAAAAACTAACGGAAGTTAATACACGTGACTTAAAGGGTGAGTCTTTTAGTGGGCAATGGGGTAGGTTAATAACCCATGGGCACGTGTAAGCCATAAATGGCTTCTGGCCTTCTCCCCCCAACTCACCTATTTGAAACATTTGTTTAAACTTTTTTAACCATTTTACTTACTCTAGAATAAATCTACTCTCCCTCATCCCTCATCTCTCTTACTCACCTTTTGCTTCGATTTTCCATTTTTTATTCTTTTTCTTCCACCATTCACATCAGCTTTCCAATCTCCCCAGATCTATATGCTTAAACACTTGACGCAGAGAAAAGTTGAGGAATCAAATGTATGATTCTCTTGTTCTTAATTCTTGAAGGTAATATTTACAAGACTCCTATTTATAGATTGTACAGGGAATAAAAAATACAGCTAAATTAAAGGGATTGACAGATCCTATTAGGAAGTTACTGATGGGGAAATCTCTTAGGATCTCAACAATATCACAATAATTTCACCTAGAATCTTGGCAATATCTTAGCCAAATAATCGTAACTTTCCAACACTCCCCCTCAAGTTGGCTTGAAGATATCATCCATTGCCAGTTTGCCAATCAAACTCTCAAATTGTTTCTTGTGTAGTCCTTTTGTAAGTATGTCTGCAACTTGATCGGTTGTTGGAATATAGGGCATACATATTAGTCCACTGTCCAGCTTCTCCAGTGTTTGTCAATTTCAACGTGCTTTGTCCAGTCATGAAGGACAGGGTTATGAGCTTAGAAATTGTTGCTTTATTATCACAGTATAACTTCATGGGTAATGGATTAAAGATCTTTAAATCTTCCAAAAGTTTCTGAATCCATCATACTTCACAAATTCCATGAGCAACAGACCTAAATTCGGCCTCCGCACTACTTCTTGCCACCACATTTTTCTTCTTACTACGCCAAGTACCTAGGTTACCTCCAACGAAGGTACAATAGCCAGATGTTGGTCTCTTGTCTATTATACTCTCAGCCTAGTCAGCATCAGTAAATACTTCAACTTGTAGATGACCATGATTCTCAAACAAGAGACCTCTACCTGGAGTTCCTTCTAAATACCTTAACATTCTATAAACAGCCTCAAAATGTTCTGGTTCTGGTGAGTGCATGAATTGACTTACCATACTGACAACAAAAGCTATATCTGGGCGAGTATGGGACAAATAAATCAGCCTACCAACTAGTCTTTGAAATTGCTCCTTGTTCATCGCTCCTTCGGGTTTGGCAGGTTGTAACTTCAAGTTAGGCTCAATAGGTGTCTTGGCAACCTTATACCCAAGTAGACCCGTTTCACCGAGTAAGTCTAGCACATATTTACGTTGAGAGACAAAAATACCTTTCTTTGATCTGGCAAACTCCATCCCAAGAAAGTACTATAAAGTACCTAAATCCTTGATTTCAAAGTCATTGGAAAATACTCTTTTAAGTCTCTCAAGTTCCAAACAATCGTCACCTGTCAAAATTATATCATCCACATTAACAATCAAAACAACAATTTTTCCTTCATTTGAATGTTTATAGAACATGGTATGATAGCTCAACTCTGACAATAACCTTGATTACTCACAGCTTTCCCAAAACATTCAAACCACGCTCTAGGAGATTGCTCAAGGCCATATAAGGATTTTTTTAGTTTACACGTTATCAATACCGAGTTTACCTTCAAATCCTGGTGGTAACTCCATAAACACTTCCTCTTCCATGTATCAATTCAAAAAAGCATTTTTTTACATCTTACTGATGTAAGGGCCAGTTAAAATTTACAGCTAGAGAAAGAAGGATACAAATTGAGTTTACTCTGGCTACCGGAGCAAAAGTTTCTTGGTAGTCAATTCCATAGGTTTGTGTAAACCCTTTCGCCACAAGCCTTGCCTTGTATGTCTCTATACTGCCATCAGCCTTGTATTTAACAGTAAACACCCATTTGCAACCTACAATCTTCTTGTCCCTCGGTACATCAACAATCTCCCAAGTGCCATTCTTTCTAAGAGCATTCATCTCTTCCAAAATTGCTAATTTCCAATCTGGATCATCTAGTGCTTCCTTAATGGTTCTTGGAACAAAAATATGAGAGATTTTAGAAGTAAATGCCTTATAATGATTAGAAAGTCTATGATATGAGAGATATTTAGCAATAGGATGTTTGGTGCATGTTCGGACTCCTTTCCCAAGTGCTATAGGAACATCAAAGTCTGCAAAGTCAGTATTAGAATGTTCAACAGTGGAGGGAATATAATCTGAAATTGAAGGATTACCTGGAGTATTCAAAGGACCAACACTTGGAGATAATGATTGAACCTGTACCGGGATTGTAGACTGATCTTTACTATGATGAACATTCCGTCTAGTATAAACCCGAAGCTCAGAGGTAGGATCATTGTGATCATTTTGTAGTATTTCGCCCCATGTTTGTGGAACATTTATACTCGGCAAAGTCATATCAATATTCTTTATATTTTCGTTATCTAATTCTGGAAAAAACTAGTTAGGCAAGGGTACAAATGTTTCCCAAAACTGATCTTCTTTTCTCTTGTTCTCCCCCTAAAGATAGGTTTGACTAAAATAAGTTTGATTTCCCAAAAAAGAGACATCCATGCTAATGTGGATTTTCCTAGTTTTCGGGTTTTAACATTTATATCCTCTTTTATTTGGAGCATACCCTATGAACACACACTTTACCGCTCTAGGATCTAACTAAGACTGAATATGACTAGGTATATGGACAAATGCAGTGTTGCCAAACACTTTTAATGGCAAATCTGAAATTAACATAGTCTCTGGGAAAGTTACTTTGAAACATTTCAAAGGTGTTGTGTATTTTAAAGCTCAAGTAGGCATCCTATTGATTAAATACGAAGCTGTCAAAACTGCTTCTCCCCATAGATATTTTGGAACATGCATAGAAAACATTATGGCCTGCAAGTAAATGTCGATTTTTTCTTTCGCCAATACCATTTTGTTGTGGTGTATCACGACATGTGGATTGATGTTGAATACCTTTTTCCATAAAAAAATTCCCTAAACATTGGTTGAAATATTTTGTTATCACTACGAAATATACTAATTTTTATTTGAAATGATTTTCAACCATATTGTAGAAATTCTTGAATAACTTTTCCACCTCAAATTTTTCAGTCATCAAATACATCCAACATAATCGAGTATGATCATCTATGAAAGTCACAAACCATTTTTTTCCTAATAAAGTAGTGATTTTTTTGTCCCCACACATAAAAGGGTTTAGATGCACGATAAGGCCTTGAAACATAAGAAACTCGAATATTTTTATATAAATTACAACTTTCACATTGAAAAGAACAATCCAGATTTTTAAATAAAGTAGGAAATAAATGTCTTGGATAAGGAAAACTAGGATGTCCTAGTCTAAAATGCCAAAGCATAATTTGTTCATGAACATAAGGTGAATTAATACTACTACTCAAGCCTGGAGGCAATCATCGTCCCTAAGCTTCGGTCCTGAAATTCACAGTGAGAATCAAAAAAGGTAACAAGACAATTAGAATCTTTTGATAATTTACTCACAGACTAAAGGTTACAGGAAAGATTAGGGACGTGAAGGACAAATTCAAATCAATTTTTTCAGAGATCTTTATCAAACCCTTTCCTGCAATAGGTGATAAACTACCATCTACAATCCTAACTTTTAAATTACCAGAACAAGGTGAATAAGATTTAAATGGGTGAGAAAGACTGGTCATATGATCAGATGCACCTGAATCAATGATTCATGATGCAAAAGCCAAATAACTAGGAAAGGCACTTGGAACACTACCTGTTTGAGCAAGAGCACTACTAGGAATACCAGATGCAGAATTGGATCTTAGCAGTTTGAGAAGATGATCCATTTGTTATTTGCTGAACGGACTTGTCTCAGCCTCATTAGCGGAGGCTGTTACACGGTTAGTTCTTTCACTCGGTTTCCTACATTTCCAATTTGCGGGTTTCCCATGGATTTTACAGCAAGTTTCTCGAGTATGACGTGGTCTATTACAATAATCGCACCATATTCGAGGCTTTTCGTCTATTCTTCTTTGGTTGATATGTGGCCGGTTGGCAGTAGCATCAAAGGAGACAAGAGCTGAATTCTCCATTGAACCAGTAACTCCTTTTTTACTCAGCATAATGCTCCTACGACTCTCCTCTCTCCTAACTTCTGAAAATACTTCATTGATGGATGGAAGAGGCTGGCGGCCGACTATCCTTCCTTTCACCGAATTCTATATTAAGGCCAGCAAGAAATTTGAAAATCCGATTGCTCTCCACGATTTTCTTGTACTAATTGCAGTTATCAAGGTTCTTTCATTCATAATCATTAAACATATTCAAGTCCTGCCATGGTCCTTTCAGGACGTTGAAATACTTGGGGACGCTGTCTTCTTGTCGTACCTCACTGAGCTGCAATTGTTTTTCATAAATTTGAGATTGATTACCAAGATCAGAGTACATTTGACTTACGTTATCCCAGAGTTCTTTCGCAGTCTAATAGCACATGTAATTTGCACTGATATCTTCATCCATAGAATTCACTAGCGAAGCCATGACCAGTCGAATAGCACATGTTGGCTTTCTTTACTCCAGCCAGTTATTCGATCTTCCCTCTTCCTTGAATATACATTCGAACAGATTGAGACCAACGCAGAAGTCTCAAGAACTCGAGCTCTTCATTCAAAAATTAATAGTGCATAATGATATAGAAACTGAATTTTCATCTTTGCTATCAGGTAACGTTGAAGCCTCATATCATTTCAGTTGAAGATGATCTACTTGATGGAGCGAAGCAGGTCTATGTAAGTCGCGATAATTAAATGGTGAAACAATGTTAAATATGTATAGAATCTCTCTTCTGACACCTTAATATATGTTTACATTATTACTATTTAGGAAAAGATGAGAGCTGAGAATGAATTGAACATAGATTCCCTTCAACGATACTCTATTGGGGATAGAGAAGCAGAATTTGAGCAGGCACTTCAACGCTGCACTAAATTATCTACCAGTGGCCTTATTAGTGTGCAGTTTGGTAACCGTACTTCTGATAAGCTCGTTAAGCGAGACGGTCATAAGAATATCGGAAGCAAAAAGAGGAAAAGAAAAGGCAAACTCTAGATAGTTCCCGACAAGTAGTTTCCGACTAGTCATTTATCATATTTCCGACGAGTACTTTGGCAGATGCAAGAGCCGCCCTTTTTCCATTCATTAGTTTTTGTAAAGTAATTGTTACTGTAATTATGGTCATATTTAAATGAGGTAGAGATTAATGTTATCTGAAAAATAGTTAGGGTGATACCCATTTGGATAATGTGGTAAATTAATATTAACATTTATAAACTTAATACCGCTATCCATATGCTGTAGATTATAATTAAGATTCTGCTAATCAAGCTTAATTCATACTAAATATCAATATGGATGTGTAATTGATTATAATTTTATTGAATGAGGTAAATTTTTTATCTAAACCAATATTAAATAACATGAATGTATTGATACATCCTTGGTGTCCATATATTAACGTCAGAAAATCGGACCACATCCATGAAAAATAAGATTGGAAAAACTCATGAAAATTAAATAAAATTAGAAAATTCTGGACCACGTCCATGAAAAATAAAATTGGAAAAACTAATGAAAATTTTTCATGCCATAAGATTATCTTCCACACCCTCTCTCCGAAGAAAGAATGATATCTCTATCAATAGGGAGGAAGTGTTGGTTGATGAGGTTAATATCCCATTCTCTATTTTTAATCAAGGTTGTCACCATGGTTGTTAAATTCTAGATCTAAATTGTAGGATTTTACGATCATTTCTAACCCTCACGATCTGATTTATAAATAAAATCTTAAATTGAGAGGATTTTATTATCTTATTATATTTTTTTATCTTGAATTGGTAGGATCGATATCCTACTATGATCTTACGATTCAATTAATTATAATTTTATAAGATATTAATAAGAAAACAGAATGAAGTTTATTTAATTTGTTCAATTTTTAAGTTATTTATTTATTGAAACTGCAGTTAGTAAAATAGTGAAATATAGTGTTGATTAAGTAATTATATTCAAGACTTTTAATATGTAGTTTAGTAAATTTTATTTGTTCATAATATTACTGGCATATAGTAGATCTTACGATCTACAATTTGATCATACGATCTGATTCGTTAGGTCTCTCTACAATCTTAGATAGGATCATGATTTTGATAGCCTTGTTGCCACTGTTAAACCATTACTGTCATTGCTTCGGGTGATAGAGCGAAACGAATTTGGTCTGGGAATCCATGGGTCACTGAAGGCCTTGACCGAGAGGCCATTGCCTATTCTCCAACGGGCACCCTTCTTAGAATAAGAAGAACTCAAAATGAATAACCAAATCTAAAAAAATAATTTAGGGTGATCAAGTGATGTTATCATAATTTATATGCTGGTGTTTTATGACTCATAAAAATAATTTGATAAATTAATATATAAATAATTAATTATCACATCATTTAGTCATTTAAAACGATCAACTACGTGATTAGTTTAGAATTACTCAATCTAAAAACATAAAAATGTAAAGGAAATAAAAAAAATTAAAACACCATAGAAAATAAGTGATGTAATAAATAACAAAAAAATTATGTATATAACATATCCTATAAAGTATAGTTTCCTCCTATATGTAATTAAATAATAACCACAGAGGGATCCGAAATATAGTTAGTTATAAATCTTATTTTTTCTATAACATAAACTATTAAGTAAAAATCAACTTTAAAACATAGTTGGTTATAAATATCTTAAATGAAGGGATTCGAATTATGTATAATATTATATTAAAAAAATCATATAGGACCAATTAACCTTAAAAATAGTTATTTATAAATTAAGAGATTTATAACCAACAATAAACAAAAATAGGACAACAAAAAATATGTGCAATTTTTGTTTAAATTAAATTCGGATACATATGTGTTGGTAAAAATTTATTTTAATTCATAAACGTGTGACAATGATAGAATTCTAAAAAAAATTGAAAAAAATCTAATAGAGATTATCAAACATGTTATTTGGTGCATCTTCTGTACAAAATATGTCTCTATAAATTCAGTCCATCCAATTAGATTTGAACGATCTTGTTGAATTGCGAATTGAATTTTTTTAGACTAAAATATAAAATACATCCCTATAGTTTGATGAAACTATAAATTATATTCTTTTACATTTTTCATATTTTTATACTCTTACATTTTGACTAAACTATAAAACATATCCATTTATGACGTTTTATGGCTAAATTTAACAGAAGAATTAACTACATCAATTTCCCATAATTTGCTCCATTATTTTCCTCCATTTTCATTCATTTCCCATTCATTTTTGAAATACATTTACCATGTAATAATCTTCATGAATTTTGAAGAGTCAAGTTCCGTCAAATCCTATAGAAAGTGTCATTAAAAATGAAGTCTTTTTACATATTTTGAAAAAAAAAAATTTGGAGAGACGATAAAGAAATTATAAAATTATAGTAAAAATGAATTAAAAATATAAAAACTCTCACAAAATTCTATAGATTGCAACGATCTAAAATAGAAGTAACTTGTAAGTAGAATTACTCACAAAAAAACTCCAAGTAATAGGGATTATGTTTTTATGCACATGAATGAAGCAAATTTTTTAATAATAAAGTAAAAAAATTTAGCTTTTTTTACACTTCTAATTTGATCATGTGTTGATGGACTAGATGCTTCAAAGGTCAAACTGCATAACGGCGTGGATCTCAACTGTTGAGAATCCCTGTCTTAACATGAATACCCAAAAGGTCACTCGTAGCCATATTGGAAACGAACTTTGGCTCATCCATTTCCACAAGAATTTAATTTGACTTTGGTAACATTTATATTTGTTGAAATGTCTTATGAAGTTAGTCCAGTTGGTGGACTACCAAAAGTGTTTCAATGATATATTAATGCTATTTGTTTGAAACACTATTTACATTAGAATAATTTTTTATGTATGTAAGTCATGTGGTGCTCGTGCTATTACCTAAAATATCTCAATGATATACTTTTAGTATTTTATTTAAACAACATCTACTACTTGATTTGTTATGAATGTTTTTAAGTATTGTTACAGCATCTAAAGTGATATACCAATAGTATTTCATCCAAACGTTGTCAATAAACGAATCTCCTATAAATAGATTTAATTGTGTACTAATAAAAAATCATTAAATCATTTTTCATGCTGAACTAGTGCAGACAGTAATTCGAATACACATCTTATTTCTACAAGTATTTCATATAACGCTTTTGAAACACTATTCAATAAAATTGGATTAAATTGTACCTTAAATTAGTAGGATAAATGTTTAAATCAATAATATTCAATTCGTTAAACAATAAAACTAGATAGTGCATTACATTATGAATAAAATCCATCAGATAAACCACTAGCACTGGACTTCAACCATCACTGATGGTCGACTGAACTTATTTTCTTGGATTCACCAATATTAAGTGGTAACTTATTCTTGCATCTCTTTTGGCAATGACCTATAGCCCTGACATAGTTGAATGATTAACTTTTAAATTGTGAATGACTATGAGGTATGGAGTGAGATTCTAGATAATTGTAGTAATGAATCAAATCCTACAAATATTGGGAAGACATCCGATTTTGATCGGAAAGAAAGTGTAGCTTCAAATTTTGAACGTTTGCAGCAACTATAAATGTGAGATTTTTTTATACTAAGAACTTTTTAAATTTGGTCAAAATAGATTCTGCCCCAACAACGTAGCATTTGTAGTTGCGCTTTCTCTTTTTAAAAAAATAATATAGTTTTGAAACTAATTAAAAAAATAATACATTTATTGTTATTGTCATGTTGAAAATCAGAAAATATGATTTTATTTTTACACGGCGGCAGAAATCGCTTCTTCAAGATGCAAGGTGCTCACAGATGCAGAGTGAAGACCACGCCTCTTCCTCACATACGCAAAATGACAACCTATCATCTTCAAGAGGCGAGTTCCTCACATATACAAATTGAGGACCTCATTTTTTCAAGAGACAAGTTCTATCGATATATTTCATCATGAACAAACGAAAAAAGTGATAAGGATGCAGTGAAAATAATACCAAACGTTAACAAATAAAATTATGAAAAAACTTAACCCTACTATACTTCTCAAGTCAACAATCTTTACGGCATGCATCTAACCACTTTTCAATAATTTATTTCCTAAAACCCACTTTAATCTTAGCATTCTCAAACTCAATCTTTTCTAGAAGGCTATATGGGTCCATAAATCTTTTATCGAAAAATATGACGTGCATATTGACATTTTAATATGATGATGAAACAATGTTGGAATTGAGGAAACAAACATGGATGAAGGTGCAGATGGTAATGGTTTGTTGGTTTAAAACAAATTTAAGCAATACCTACTGCATTTTTTTTACAACACAAGGAACTCGCGAGTTATTTTAGGGCTTTTAGGAATTCTAAGTGATCAATGGAAGTAGAAGGATAATAACTAAAAGTTTGTGTTTTACTTTTCTTGTTCTAACATGTGAAAGACGAGTTCCATGTGATTTTTTTTGTCACGTGTCGCCACATGACAAATGTCATAACACATATATAATCTTGTATCTTCAAGAGGCAAATAAGCTTACATGTCAAAAACTAATCATTTTTCTAATTAGTTTCAAAACTAATTCATTTTATTAATTATTTAAAAAAACATTAAAATATATTTTAAAAAATCATTCAACCAGAGGGTTTGCTTTTTGGATAAAAAAAGTATCTCAATTTAAAATTTATTCCTTACATATAGCTTCCTACCATAAACTACAAAAATTACCTACAAAAGCATATCTATAAACATGAATTATATCAATAACGAAAATGCTGACGAGCTATGAAAATTTATATTTGGTAACTTATATATTTACTGCAATTAGTTTCAAATATATATATATATTTACTACAATTATCTAAAAGGAGAAGCCTTCTCTTTCTTTTTCAACCATAGTTTTATTCTTATGGAGAGCAGTATAATAGTTTAGTCTCTTAAATGCCCAAGGTTCATTTGAAGAAGCGTGTCCTTAAGATCAACCGGTGAGAGACTAGTTGATGCGCATAAGGTGATCCGAACACTCAGACTATTAAATCCTAAAAGAAGTAACATTAAGGATAACTTTTGCGAGTGCTTTTCTTTTAATGCATTTTTTATAGGTTACTAGTTTATAATTCTTGCCTTTCATGTGGTGAGAGACTGGTTGAGATGCGTAAGGTGAGAGACTGGTTGAGATGCGTAAGGTGATCCGAACATTCGGACTGTTAAATCCCAAAAGAAGTAACATTAAGAATAACTTTTGCGAGTGATTTTCTTCCAACGCATTTTTTATCGGTTACTAGTTTATAATACTTGTCTTTCATGTGATGAACTAAAACAATACAAAATCAATTATTACAAATATCCCAAAAAACAAAAAAGGCACTTGAATACAATTGTTAAAGCATAAAGTAATGATACAGAGTATTGTGTCTCTGTAGAATTCATGAAAAAAAAAATCAGATTTCGTTTAAACATATATGTTTAAACATTTATAGTTAATTCAAACTCTATTATTTTTAATTATACATTTTAACCAACAAAACTACATTTGAATTTTTTTTTACGTTTTTTCATGAGTCTTATTTTTTGTTCATGCGTTATAAGGTATGTTATCTTAATATTTAAAATATTAATTAAATTATTAAATACTTAGAGGGAAGTTTAGGAATTCTATAAATGGTTTAGACAATAATTTTCAAGAACTTAAAACGTCATTACTCGTTTAATTTAGAAGGGTTAATTACAGTCACCCCTACCTTTGGCCACTATACCAAAATACCCCCTTACCTTTAAAATCGTTCAAAACATCCATTCACTTATCATTTTTTTCATCAAAACACCATCCCGTTACTTCCGTTAAAACATGTAACGAAAGTCAACACACGCGTGAGTCACGAGCGCGTCTTAATGGGCAATGGGTTAATTTTACATCCCATTGTCGCGTGTAAGCCATAAACGGCCACGCATCTACCTACCCTAACAAAAGGCCCTTCGAAATCCCATCTCCATTTTCAGAGCTTTGAAACCCCATCTCCATTTTCTTAGTTTCGAAGCCCCCCATTCTACAATTTCTCAATGTCAAAGCCACACATCTACCATCGTCTTCTTAGTTTCATCTCCTCAGTTTAATTGTATTCCTTGATGGTGCGAATAAAAGGACGTGGGAGAGTCTATGGACGAGGATAAGATAGAGGGCGTGGACGAGGTAGCGGACCGACACAGTGAAGATCTGGAAGCTCGAAGATAAGCCACTGAAGGTGAGCTTTTTCTCTACATATATACTTGAAGAGTTTAGAAACCACAAATTTTAAAGGTTATTTTTTACAAAAGCATTAGGGACCACCATTTTTATACTATTTTCTTAAGAGTGATCCCTAGTTTTTTACTGATTTGTCTGGGTATGTATAGTCTGGTTTAGGGTTCGCATGTTGGTATACGATTTTGCTAATTTACAATTTGGTTATTGGGTAGTCCATTGATATAATCATTTTTTTCATGTCCTTATATATTTATTGCAATTAGATTCAAATATATATATAATTTAATTATTACTCCATTATAAATATAGAATCACACTCTTAGAGATTACATAATAAATTTATAGAGTATTCTCGTGCAGTCCATTGATATAATCATTTCATGTAGTTTTGTCCTCCAATTATTGGTTCGTAAATTAGAGGTGATTAAAATTACCGTTTTACCCTTCTAATTACTTTTTGATCCTTAAGTACCATTAATTCACTAGTGAATAGTTAATTTATAATCGTATTATAAATTTGAGCTCAATAACCATTCGGTTCCAAAATTAACACTTAAGGAAACTAATATACAATCTGTTAGGAAAGCTTAGTAACTATTTTTTATAAGATCATGGTCCTAACTATCCATATCACTGAATCTCCAAAACAAAAATCATTATTGTGTTTTACAGACAAACCTTAATGAGTGAGTTAAAAGATCCAGTAGACATGCATATGAGTTCATGACTACTTAAGATTCATACTGATCTACACATGATCATAAGTTTTGATGTGTATTAAATCTTTATGATAAACGGTAAGTTAATAAAGATATTAATCCACATCGGGCCTAGCATATATAATCTTATTGTAAAGTACATTAATTAAGATGTCTATCCACATCAATGATCCGGATCTAGATCACGTGCATTTATAATACTTAGTGAAACGTACTAACAACTATTTATTAAAGATTCCATACTGGATTGTGCAATATCGAAACATAAAACTGTTGAAGTGTCAATAACTCTTTAATTGAACTATGGATTGTGCAAATCTTAAAAGAATTTGCTTCACGAATTGAACGCCAAAGTAAGGCAGGAGCTTCAGCAAATACATATTTTCTACTCTCGAAGGTGGCTTGCTTATGAATGAACCAGAACACCCAAAAGACAGTAACAATGTAAGTCTGTCATAGAGCCTTCAATTGTGTGCTAAAAGATACTTTCATTGTTGTGTGCCAAAGATTTAAGAAAGTACAGTCAAGCTTGATATCATTCTTAAAAACACTCGACGCTGCATCTATGAGGGCACAAGAAAAAAGACATTCTATAAATTGATGATGTAAGTCCTTCTCCGTGGCACAACATAGACGACACCTGGCAGGAAAAATATAACCATGAGTACGTGAGGCATAATCAATGGGCATATTTCTATGAAACAAGCGTCAAATGATGATAGGCCGAGATGGTGGAATAAGTGGGTTCTAAATCTGCTTACCCCACCTAACATAATTTTCGTAGAGGCATATACAATTTTACAAGAAACAACAATATCCAAAAAATATGTCCAAACTAACGAGTCTCCATCAGAGACTTGCATTAAAAGACTTGCATATGGATTTTACAATAAAAGAAGATCAACGTCTAACCAAGAAATAATCGAAATGTTGACAATATGATCCCTAATCACACTTTAACCCCATTATTGATAACGACTTCCATTTTGCACTATTTTATAAAAAAAATGTACGTAATTAAACAGAAAGTCGTGACCATAACATCGTGTTTTCGTTTTTAGGCGATTGGAAAGTCTTCTTTAAGAAATGGGATTACTATTACGTTGCCGATGACGAGGATCGATCGATGAAGTTTTTTCCATTTTGGAAATCTCCTAAAAAATCGGGTGTCAACATTAGACAATACTATCAACTAGCAATTTTTTTCAAACTAGCAAGAATTTTAGTAATATGGTCAAGCGCGATTAATCGACGTATGTTTTTTTCTAGTTTTGGAAGTCTCAACGTAAAAATAGGTGTCCGTACTAGCACTGTAAACTAGGAGACATTATAGGAAATGGCAGGGCAACCACAATGTAACGACCCCTCCTGATGATTGCCACGTAGGCAATCAAGATTTATTTGTATGACAATTAGTGAAAACAGCTGCCTACCTAGCAATCATCAGGAGGGTAGCCACATTGTGGACGTTTCTCCCAATAATCTCTTGTCAACTTGTAAGAATTTTAGGTCATGGGCTAAGGATTATGCACTCCAAATTACATCATGCTTCGTTATAGCTACCAATAACATACTGAAGTGTTATTAATACCATAAAATTCAACTTTCATGACGTGGAAATATACGTGGCGTGAAATCATTCAGAGTTGAGTTTAACTTTTTATGCAATTCATTTTATTAAGTTTGAAGGGGGAATTTCTGGGGTTTAATGTGATTTTTAAAAAATATATATAAAAATAAGGTAGTTTTGAAACTAATTTAAAAACTAAGCTAGTTTTGACCACGTTGGAAGACGTCTTTTGTAAAGACGACTTCCAGTTGGCAAAAGTCGTCTTTACAAAAGACTCATTTAGTGCAGTCTGAAGGCGTCTTTGCAAAGACGCCTTCAGTGCAGCCTGAAAGTCTTTTGCACAAACGCATGCTTCTACTTTTTGGAAGCCGAATAGTCCTGAACAAGCCTATGAATTTTATCATTTTCATCATCGGAATATTTCCTTTTACTAATGGAAGCAACCATTTTCTCTTCCTTGTTATTTTGAAGCGCGATTTTTTATCAAGATTCAGCCGTCTAGCTTTCTTAATCATGTTCCTGACTACATTATCCTTAGTACTATTCTCTGATTTTTCATCATCTTCGAAAACTTTCTTCCCTCATTATTTTCCTCTCCTCAGTAAACCATCTCCTTCTTTTACTTTAGAATAATCAGTTGTAAGGCTAATCTTGTAGATATTTTCAAGTTTGGCAGCAGCTTCATTGTAATCCAAATTCAAGTTACAGTAAGGAACTTCATTCTGTACATATGGCTTTTAATCGTTTTGAAGTTTTTTTGGCTTTCCCTATTATCTTCTTATTTTTATTAATTTCTATGGGCAAAGAGATTTGCTTTTGAGGTGACCAAAGCGGTCTTATTGGAATCGTCTGCTTTGAATGCTACAATCAAAGGGCTTTCCATATAAATCGATAGGTCAAAAATTTTGTGTTGAACGCCTTCTACTATTAATGAAGGTGTCTTTATAAAAAAGCGTCTTCTACGTGGCCTCATATTTGTGGCCACGCCACCACGAAGGTATCTTTTGGAAAGACACATTCGTCCTAGGTGTATCATTCCACCTTATTTTGGAATTAGTTTCAAAAGTACTGTATTTGAAATATTTTTTCTAAAAGTACTGTAGAATACTCAAAAATTTAAGTTTGAAGTGCAAGTACATACAACGTTAATCTCTCGGTGTTATGGGGGTATTTCTGGCTTTAATGTGATTTTTAAAATAAATTGTGAAAATAATTTAGTTTTGAAACAAATTCCAAAACTATGGTATTAGTGGCCACGTCGGGACTTCAAGTTGGCAAAAGGCGTCTTTACAAAAGACGCCTTCAGCACAGATGTTCCCCCACATTATAAAAATCATCAACACAACCCTACATACAAAAATCATCCATCCTGCAGAATATTTTATATCTTTATCACACATTCTCAATGAAATAGCATACATTTTTAACAAATTTTATTACTTTACATTTTATGTTATTCTACAAAAATCCAAATACAACAAATTATAAATCGATGACGTTCCACACGGTGGTCGTTTTCTCATTCTTATTGAGCGTCTTTCATATGTTTGTAGTTGAGTTACTTATGATGATGGACCTTCCTCCATAATAGTTGCTGCTACACTTTCTTCCTCTACAAAAAGCAGCGGGTCTTCCTCCACAATATGTGGGTCTTCTTCATCCATAATAGGAGCATCTTCCACAATAGGCGAATTTTAGGCACATCTTCTACCTCCTCCTCTAGGAGCACTAGCTCATCCTCCTCTACACCGTTGAGGTTGATGAAATGGTTCGGAAGTAGAACCAAGTTGAGTCACTGGCTAACCTCCAAATGTATAAAAGGCCTGCGGCGTGTATGGGACTTGTTGAGACATAAATGGTTCGTCTTGAGGCAGGTGTGATCTTGTTGACTTCTTTGAGATGAGTTGTGCACTCCACGCCTTTGGGACAAAAGAGCTTGATAAAGCCACATTCACTTGTCTTATTGCTTGTGTGGCAGTCACACACACATTACAGATTCAAGGCATTATCCAAGACAGGCCGCATTCACCAACGAGAACCTTGAACCTCTCATTAGCACGATAAAAATTTATGATCTCATGTGAACTAGCCTTGGCTTCCCAAGTTTTCATCTTCTAAATAGTATAAAAAGTAAACACTTCACCTCGTAGTAAGGCATCTCTAGCTTCACTTCTCCGCTTTTCAAACCAATTCACATTGCGATAAAACGTAAGCTCAACCAAAGCCATAACTGGTAACATGCGAGCTCCCTTTAGTACACCATTAAAGGATTCTGCAACGTTTGTTGTCATCCAACCATATCAGTATCCACCATCGAATGCTAGAGTCCGTTTTTCCTTTTCAATATTATAAAAGAAGTGCACACACCGACTATTTATATTCTTCATTTCATCCATGCAGAGTTCAAACTTTCTTTGCCGATGTTGCATTCCCGCTCTAAAGACTAAATTTTTTAGAGCATAGTTCTTGTGTTTGTCATTAAATTTACTCGCAACATGCCTTAAACAATATCAATGATGGCTTAATGGTTTTGACCACCCAAGTTGCTGATTATGTGTTGCAGCTTTTATACCAGCATATCGGTCAGATATTAACACAAGTCCATGACCAACTATCTATGGTTTCCTCATCAACTATAGCATAAGCAATTGGAAAAATACATCCGCTTGAATCAACCGACGTGACAATCAACAACTTATGCTTATACTTGCCATATAAAAATGTGTCATCAATTTCAATGACTGATCTACAATATTTGAATCCTTCTATACCAGCAGCAAAAGACCTGAACACATATCCAAATATCACATTACCCGGTTCATCGGTGTTATGTGTTTTCCATTGAACTACAGTCCCAGAATTCGACTTCACAAGCATATTCAACAATATTGGTAGTTGTTGGTAAGATTGATCCCAATCACCAAACACTTTAACAATTACTTTTCGTTTAGCTTCTCATACCTTTCTATAATGCACATCGTATCCAAAGTTATTTTTCACCATCTGATGAAATGTTGCAATAGATGTAGTTGGATCCCATTTCACGACACCCTGCAGCTCTCGTGCAATCAATGTTGAGTCCAACTGCGAATGATCTTGTGATAATCTTGGATAGAGTGATCTCAAACATATTATGTGATTTTCGATGACACGCACGCACTTTCCATTGACAACCTTGATTAAACTTCTTGCATTTTCTAACCCAAATGTTTGACAATGACTCTACCATACTAAAATGTTGATATCTGAGTATCGATTATCTTTTTAAAGCATACTTAAGGTCTGCCTTACTTTCAAAATGTAAACCTTTGTATAATTCATTTGTTTCATTCCAGATCCCAGTATGTTGGATGAATATTTGATCTAACTTTGCATTTACGGCATCCCAATCCAACTGAGCAAGTAATGGCGAAAATGGTTCATGCTGGAGTATTTCAGTTGAGGGGTTCACAACATCATTCTCTTCAACTCGGTCATCTTCATCAATAACATTACAAGCATATATCTCCTCAAACTCTACCAATAAGAAGTTACGTGGAGGGCTAGATGGATTCACATGAACGTCATGAGCATCTGCATCTCATGTGGCAAACAACTACTACTAGGTATATTTTCTTGCACTGTAGGATACATATCATTGTCTTGGAATGGGGAAGAAATTGTTGCACTATCGTGTACCTCAACTCCACCGTACATATTGTCACTATACAAGTTTATGCTAGGACCTTTTACATCTCTAGCATTTTTGGTTAAATATAACTCAATTGTATTTGGTGGAGGAATTTGAAGCACAATAGTAAATGCCACGTGAGCATCATTGTCATTCTGTATCGAAAATTTCACATAGTTGAATGACCCAGCACCAAGAGTAAGTGGGTAACGATAAACTATGTTCAAGTTTCAATGTAGACGGTCAATTGACAAGGCTTCATATAAAGTATTATATAGCTCGTTAAAAGTAATCTTCTTATGAATTACAATTCCCCTCATTGAAGGTTGATCATAAGAAACTCCATTTGCACCGATTACGACATTACCATCCATGTAACACAAAACTACCATAGGCTTTCCCCCAATTCGTCAACCTACTAAACAATACACAATAATTTCAGAACTAGATCTAGAAATTCTACAAATTAATCTACAAATTCAAAGTTGATAACTATGATTTCATAATATATCAACCCATTCATAAATAAAAACTTACAAATTAAAAGTTTAAACATCACATAATTGAGAAAATGCATCTAAAATTGAATAATTTAAAGATCTCAAGAACCAAAAACACATGAAAATCTAGGGTTTGAGAGAGATTAAAGAGAGATGTTACAAAATTGATGACATATATTCATACAACATTCATAAAAAATGAATAATTTCAAGATTTGAAGAATAAATTTAAGAGATAAAAGGAATTAGAAATATACCTAGGGTTTGAGGAGTTCTTGCTAGTGATTTGAGAAATTGATAATTTTTTTTTGTGAATGAGAGTGGGAGGATGCAATGCCGGCGAAATGACAGTAAAACTTCGACCACAATCGACGACGAACGGCGGCGGGGAAGGGAGGCTTCGCGGGCTGAGCCATCTTTTTCTTCGCGGGCTGTGATAAGCTTGTACTTTCGGTCGTGGATATTAAAAAGAAAATGTGAAAGATGTATTTTACAAAGACGACTTCATCCTAAATGTCCTAAAATACTTTATTTTTGAAATTAATTTCAAAAGTACCATATTTTAAAATCCGTTGTTATGGCATTTTTCTTCTAACCAAGGAAAGCTGCTATTTGCGATCAAAAGGGTAATTTATATGAAAGTAAAAGTTGGTAAACCTGGTATGAAAAAGGAAGAAAAAACGAAAAATTATAAACATCACCTTGCAGCTCTTAAAACCCTAGTAAAAAGTTTGAAACCTCACAAAGTTCTCTGAACGGAGGCAGAGAATTCCGCATTCGTCACGCGGATCGTCAGTCTGGGTGTATCTAATTCCAACCATGGTGGGTTCTTTGGAGACGCTCATTTCCATTGCCGGGACAGTCTCCACCCCGTCCACCAAAAAACGGGTCAGGATCTTCCGAGAAGAAATACCTGCCATTCTCAAGAATTCGGGTCTGTTGAATTTATCAATATTTCATTAGAGTAGAAATTGCAAAATTTTAGTATAATTTCTTCGCCATTAACTTTGTTTTAGTGTTTTCTAATTCTCTAGAACGGGTCTGTTTTTTTACTTGGAAAAATAGTTCTAGAAAGAGATTTCCATGTACGTTTGTACTAAAGTTGTGTTGTTATTGTTTCTGTAACAAGAAAAGAAAAGCAAGATGAGGACCTTGGAATGGTATGCAGAAAATATTTGAAACTTGAACCACCCCTCTCCTTTTGCAACTAAATTATTAAAGTAGGGAACTGATTCTCATTTGCATTTTCAATCCTTATACCTAGGCTGGGACCTAGGAATTCATTAGAATAATTGAATGACTGCTATTATTAGTTCCGTTTTTGTTGTTTGGTTTCATTGGGAAATTGGGAGGAAAAAAGGTTTCAATGAAACGTTGTTATGTGTGAGTGTTTTCTCTCTTTCGTTATTCACGCATTATACATCTGTATGCACATGTATTCATATCTGTTCATTTGGTCATTGAGTTAGGAAGATAATGATCATGTGTTTGTGTAGTAGCTATGATTCATTAGTCTCTTTCTTTTCATTTTTGCTAGTTATGTAAGGTTCTGTAAGTTTCTTATCTTTAATTGTTAAAGGTACACCACTTGTTAGTTGTTACAGTTAAATTACTTTATATGTTGATAAGAGGAAAAGAGTCTTTTGGCTTGCTAGTAAAAAACACGTCAAAATCATCTTTATAAACAAGAAAACCATATTAGTTTACATCGTTTATAGTTTGGTCATTGAGTCAGGAAGATAATGAACATGTCTTTATGTAGTAGCCATGATTCATTAGTCTCTTTTTCTTCATTTTTGCTAGTTATGTAAGGTTCTGTAGGTTTCTTCTTGTTAAAGGTACACCACTTGTTACAGTTAAATTACTTTATATATTGATAAGAGGAAAAGAGTCTTTTGGCTTGCTAGTAAAAAACACGTCAAAATCTTTATAAACAAGAAAACCATATTAGTTTACATCGTTTATAGTTTGTTAGAAACTTTGGTACTATTATCCAAAAGATGTTTCTAGGAAATAATTTTTGGTTGTGTTCTTATGTTATATTTAATTCTTGTAATTTTTTAAGTATTTATATCAATATAATCTCACTTATACCATATACAGATGGTAATAATTATTTCATTAACTATCGCACCTTGAAACATTTAAAAAATACGATAAAATATATTGTTTTATTTTGAGTATTTTAGTTATGAATTTTAATTTAATTCTAGTTTCATTTCCTGTTAAAAATAAGTTCTAATTGTATAATTGTATATACTGATTAAAGAATATTCATTACCCGATTCTGAATAGTGTTGAACTCTGCAGAGATGTCTACAGAGCTTGTATCATTGTTGGTTGATACAATATTTATCACATTGTATCTATATGATGATCGTGGATCAAGAAAAGCTGTAGATGATGTTATTGGAAAAGCTTTAGGTGATATAACTTTTATGAAAAGTTTTGCGGCAGCCCTAGTACAGGCCATGGAAAAGCAGTTCAAGTTGCAGTCGCATTTAGGCTGTCACAGACTTCTCAAATGGTCATGTTTTCTTCTTACACAAAGTCAATTTGCCACTGTTTCAACGAATGCATTATGCAGAGTAGCCACAGCTCAAGCATCTCTACTTCACATAGTTATGGAAAGATCTATCCGCCAAAGAAGGGCCTGCAAGCAAACATTCTTTCATTTATTTTCTCAGGTTTAATGCATTTTATTTCTCACGAGTATTGGTAGCAGACTGGTCGATAATATTAGTTTTTAATTATAATTGTGTTCTATGATCTCAGTCGCCAGACATTTACAAAATCTACATTGAGGAACTACAGAACACACATATTCCATACAAAGATAGTCCTGAACTGATATGTTTGTTATTGGAGTTCTCAAATACATCATCTTCTTTATTTGAAAATTTCAAGGTCAGTGATCTTTATTTCCACCTTTGCTGGAGTTTGTTATTTTGTTTTGTGTATATTTTAAATGATTTGCTTCCTTATGGTGTACTGACCTTTTCCACCCTTTTTACAGCCAATCTTTCTTGATATATATGTCAAGTCAGTTCTAAACACAAGGGAAAAACCGACAAAGGGCCTTGGTGAAGCATTTAGTACACTTTTTGCGCGATTGTCACATGATGATTTTCAAAATATTGTGATTCCTTCCTCTGTTAAAATGCTGAAACGCAATCCTGAGATTGTCTTGGAGTCTGTTGGAAGTCTTTTAAGATCAGTGAGCCTTGATTTAAGTAAGTATGCAATGGAAGTACTTTCAGTGGTATTGCCACAGGGTAGACATGCAGATGAAGCTAGAAGGCTTGGGGCATTGGCAATAGCAAGGTCTTTGGGCCAAAATTCAAGTAATCCTGACACTTTAGAAGCGATGTTTAATGCTGTTAAAGATGTCATTGGAGGTTTGCGATATCTCATCTCTTTGTACTGTGTGGGTTTGAAATATAGTCACTGTCGTGTCTTGTAGTAATGACTACTTTTTGGTCATTTATGAATGTATAAGTAAATGCTTGGCTGAACTGATTTTAGTAGGATGCATCTCTCTGATCAGGATCAGAAGGAAGACTTGCATTTCCTTATCAAAGAATTGGCATTTTCAATGTGCTGCAAGAGTTGTCCAGTGCTCCTGAAGGAAAATACATAAACAACCTGTCATGTTCTGTATGCCGCTTCCTCCTATCGTGTTACAAAGATGAAGGTCTCATGATCTTCTGTATCCTTTTGCAATTTTCTACCAGAATAGACAATGCCATTTTTATTTTCGAGGTGGTCCTAACTGTTTCGAATTGTAAATATTCAGGAAACGAAGAGGTGAAACTTGCAATCTTATCAACTATAGCTTGTTGGGCTGCTAGGTCTGCTGATGCAGTTCAATTAGATCTACTTTCATTTATTACATCTGGCCTCAAGGAGAAGGAGGCTTTGAGGAGAGGGCATCTTCGTTGTCTACGAGTAATCTGCAAAAATGCTGATACTGCTGCTCAGGTAAATTTGCTGAACACTCGATATCTTCATCTCTGCTTCTGATTACTGGTGCTTCAGAAATGTTCTATCACCTTACTGCTGCCATATAACTTTATCTGTACATGCAGATATCTCCTTTATTGGGCCCTCTAATTCAACTCTTAAAGACTGGTTTTACCAAGGCAGTTCAGCGTTTGGATGGGATATATGCTATGCTATTAGTTATGAAGATTGCAGCTGTTGATATCAAAGCAGGTCTATCTGTGCTTTGCTGCTGTTGTATATTGTTACTGGACTATTATTGAAGTTTAGAATGTTTATCTTTCATCTTCGAAAATAATGTTGCTTATTTTCCGTATACTATCCGTCTTGTTATTTATTGATATTTTCTAAATAGTAGTTGTATTTTTCCCTATTTTTTTGTCAGAGGAAACATTGGCCAGGGAAAAAATCTGGTCTCTAATATCTCAGAATGAACCTTCAATTGTACCAATTTCTATGGTATCTGTCACAGACTCCCTGGTGCTGTAATTATCTAATTTAGTTACATGGTGATATTGTAACACTTATGTTGCTCCACAGGCATCGAAATTGTCAATTGAAGATTGCATGGCATGTGTCGAACTTCTTGAAGTTCTACTCGTGGAACATTTGCACAGGTTATGATTATAATTATATTGAAGTACGAACATGTTTATTATGCAAAAAGATACAACAAAAAACGAACAATATGAATAAGTGTATGATGAAAAGTTTGAAGTGAAGTTACTAACTGCTTTATTTTGTCATTTTATGTAGAGTGTTGGGCACCTTCTCAGCCAAACTGCTCTCACTGGTAAATTTGTTTCCATTAACAGTTTACCTTGTATTTCTGCCTGGAGTTATGTTACCAAATGATTGACATTGATGTAATGCAGTTAATGCTATTTTTTATGTGCCATCCAAATTGGCATGTCCGAAGAATGACTTATGATGTAATCGGAAAGCTAGTTGACGGTGCTAAGCAAATGATTGAAGCTCTTTTGTCGGAGTTTACAAATTTTCTTTCTATAGTTGGAGAGAAGCTTCATCTCTCAAAAATAAGGTACGATATGTATCTAAAGTCTTGCAAATTCTTTTACAGTCATACATTGTTCAACTCTTCTTTCTTTCCATAAAAACAATAGTACTCAACGGGGTAGACAGGTCCTGGATGTGGCACTAGTGGCCAATGAGGTTGTGGCGGAGTATGTGGCTAAGAGAAAAGAGGGCTTTGTGTTCAAGATAGACTTTGAAAAAGCTTACGATCACGTGGTTCGGGATTTTGTTGATTCAGTTCTTGAGAAGAACGGTTTCGGCTTAAGGTGGCGAAAGTGGGTTAAAGGTTTTTTGTCGTCGGCTAACTTGTCAGTAGTTAATGGGAGACTGAGGGGTAAATTCTGGGGCCAAAGGGGTTTGAGACGAGGTGATTGCTTATCCCCCTCTTCATCCTAGTTGCTGATGTGCTTAGTGATCTAATTTGCAGAGATGAACGTGAGTTGCTTAAAGGTTTTGAGGTGGGAAATGACAGGGTTTTAGGTGACACATCTTCAGTTTGCAGAGGACACGGTATTTTTCTTGGTAGGGAAGGGTCCGTAAGGAATACCTGTAAAATTCTAGAGGTTGTTGAGCTCGTTTTGGGTTTGAAGGTCAACTTGGGAAAGAGTTTAGTGGTAGGCTTAGGGAGGGTAGGAACTTCGTTTCATCTTTTGCAGGCTCTTGTTAATGCCGATGCAGTACCTTGGCATGCCTTTAGGGGGTAATCCTTATCCCAAGATGTTTTGGGAGCCAATGGTGGAGAAAATCATAAAAAGGTTGGCTAGATGGATGACTTTTTGTCTAAGGGAGGAAGGTTGACGCTCATCCAATTTGTGTTGGCTAGTATCCCACGTATTTCCCTTCGCTTTTCAAGACCCCCCTAGAATAGCCGTAAAATTAATTACCTTATGAGAGACTTTTTTTGGGAAGGGGTGATGGAAGATGGGGGTTCTCATTTGGTGAATTGGGAGTCAATGTGTCATCCAATTAGAGAGGGGGGACTCAGCATTGGGAAGTTGTTGCATCAAAACATGGCTCTGATTGGCAAGAGGCATTAGAGGTTTCTTTTAGAGAGAGACTGTTTGTGGCATTCCGTCATCTTCAAAAATACGGGCTCCAGGAGAACGGATGAGACTCCAAATTGGCTTGGATTATTACTCTTAGTAGTCCTTGGAAGTTTTCTCAAGGTATCAACTCTTTCTCAAGACATTGCACTTACTCTTTAGGTCGTGGGGACATAAATACGATTTTGGGAGGATTCGTGGTGCTCTCTCCTACTCCTTTTGCTTCTAGTGTTCCTAGGCTCTATCGGTTATTGAGTCTTCATTACGGCCCTTTTAGGTCGTTTTAGTCTGCATAAAACTCTTTCTGGATCTATAAAAAAAAACTCTTTCTGGATCTATAAAAAAAACTCTTTCTGGAATTTTCATTTCTTTAGAAATCTTAATGATAGAGAGTCTCAGGACATAGTTTCTATTCTTCAGTGTCTGGTTCATGTTTCTATCTCCGATCATGCATTTTATTGTCAAATTTAGTTGTTGGAATAATTGGGGAGTTTCAGTTGCAGGTCGTTCTTTTCTTTTTTGACATCATCTAACAATTCTGTTGTAGATAATCATATTCACGTTCATCTCCCTTTTCATGTGGCTTGGAAGCCTAAGGTCCCTAGGAAAGTCCGATTCTTTTGTTGGTGTTAAAGCCGCGGTAAGATTAATACTCATGATGTTGTTCTAATCAGGCATATGAACATGGCCTTGTCACCTTCGTGATGTGTTGTGTGGTAACAGTGGTGAGAGTTTGGACCACCTTTTCATTGCACCTTTGCTCAGAATTTGTGGTCTAAGTGGAGGTCAAAGCTTTAGTGCAACTGAGTGTTTCAAGAGCATGTGGAGGGGTTGTTGGGAGAGATCAGTCAGCTGAAAGTTCTGAGGAGCTTAAGACTTTGTTGTGTTTTGGTGCAATTGCTACTTTATGGTGTGCTTGAGAGGAACAAGAGGATTCCTGAAGAGTTGTTTGAGGATGCTGATGTCGTGTGGGAGAAGATACATATTTTTACCTTTTTGGACAGCATACTAAGGCTTTTAAGGATGTTCGGTTTATACATTTTTTGGTGTTCGGTTAGGAAATCTTTTCCTCCGAACCTTCTTTGTACAATTTCTTTATTAATACATTTTCTGTTTCCTATAAAAGAAATCCGAAGGATTTTACAGTATCCCTTTATTTTTGCTTAGTTATAATTGGATGGCTGCTTGTCTAAATTAACTAGTCTTTTTCTGGTGTTCGGTTAGAAAACTTTACCTTCGAACCTTTCTTGTACATCTTTTCTTTAATACAATCTGTTTCCTATAAAAAATTTAGTACTTAGAACCTAGACAATGTAAAGGTGTCTGAAGGTTATCAACTGCACTACTGTAAAAGGAATCTGTTGTGATCAGTGGTTGTCACAAAAATTGGACTCTTCATTTTGTATCAATCTATCTGGAGGTGACAAAAGGAGAAATACTTGTATATCTGCAACGATCAGCAGCCATCTTTATTATACTGATGGAGTTGGATGACCGAGTTGTTAGAGACAAGTTGGAGGTTGGGCTCTTTAGGGAGGAGAGAAATTGTTGCCTTTTTCATGAGGTTTACGTTTAAGCATATTCATTGTGTACCTTGTTCCTATCATCTTTTCTTTCCCTTGTTTTATTATGGTTGTGTTGAAGCAACATTTCTTATCCTGTGTGTTTTCAATAATTATGACTAGTAGTTGATGAATGTTGTCAAGAGGGTAATTAATTGCTAATGATTTGCAAGTCGCGAGACCAAATTGGTAAATAGGAAATTTGAGGGACCAAATAGACAACATTGGAACTTGAAGGACTGATTGACAACAGGACAAACTTTAGGTGTCCAAAGTGTATTTACCCTGCCAAAGTTACTAGTGTTTTGCATGAGTGACCTAATTATTTAATATGGCATAGATGAAAACTTCGTAATATATCGCTGTTGTGATTTGGTTTCAACTTTTTTTTCTTTTTTTGATTATAAAAATAGTTTCTACTACTTCTTCTCTATATTGTGTCTTCTATTTCAGTTGTTGATTTGGTCATGCAATGTTGCTCTCTGATTTTAATCTTTGTTTGAATTAAGAGATTGTAAAGTTGTTTCCCTGTAGTGACACAGACAACTTGTCGGACTCTCAAGTTCCTTTTCTTCCATCTGTTGAAGTTTTGGTGAAGGCGTTGATCGTGATATCATCAGCAGCTCTATCTACTTCTCAAAGTGCATCAATGCAAATAATCTTTTGTGCACATCATCCATGCTTGGTTGGTAGTGCAAAACGAGATTCTGTTTGGAAGGTAATTACTTCTTTGCTTGGCAAATATCGTTCAAATTGTAGTTCTTGCATTTAAAATTTTCTTTTTCTTGTGTTTCTATAACCATGCAAATTGTTTTGGTTGAATTGTAGAAGGAACGTAAAAATTTTCTCTACCCTTTTTAATTTGGAAGGACAAGGGGAGATATTATTTACAATATAATCTATATACTATATTAAAAAGGGTTTAAATGGGAGAAACTTTTGATTTCCCTTTTTACCCTTTAAGCCACCTTAAAATGTCATACAAATTAGGTATTTCACATATTTTTTATTTATTTCATTTATATAATAAATTTTATACGTAGTTTACAAATTAAATATTTTATAATAATTGTGTAATATTTATAAATACTAATATTGAGATCTTTTTTTATATACAATGACTATTTTTTAGTCATTAATAATTTGTTAGTTTGTAATTTATAAAGTTAACATTATGTAATATTTAGGTTATAGCAACATAAAAACTCATAGAAATAAATTTAGAGAAAGACATTAATATATTTTCTAACAGTCTATTATTGATATAATCATTCTTAATAATGTGACAAGTTAATAAAATGAAATTGTTTTCTATAATATTCAAAAGCAATGTCATATAGTACAATTTCAAGCATTTAACTTTCAATTTAACACATTTTATCTTATGTGCACTATGTTCGAGCACTAAAACGTCTAATATATACCATATCTAAAGACTCACTACATAACTAATTTTGTATATATAGTGCAAGACACATTGTTGGTGAGAGTCTGATATTATTTAACCAAGTAGTGTGATTGATAGGTTATTTAAATATTCAAGGTTCAATATAAATTTAAATTTTAAAGATTAAGAATTACTACATTTTTTCTTATTTTATAATGAGAAATGAAATGAATATGCTTAATTTTTTTTCCGCATGGTTAGTAAATCAGCAAAAAAAAACTAGACTTACCACGTGCTATGCACGTACGTCTTGCTAGTATATATAATCAGGGCTAAGAGGGGAGAGACATTTTTTGACAAAAATTGCCCTTACCACTTGATAGAAGTCCTTATTACAGTCAATTGCTTTACTTAAATTCAATTAGGATAGCGCATGGAAAAAACAGAGGCATGAAAAAATGTAAAAAAGTGAACCAACTGCAAATTTATTAGTTAAAATATACAATAAAAAAATAGAGTTGAAGCAACTATATGTGTGTGTGTGTGTGTGTATAAATGAAATCTAATATGTTTTTATGTGTTTTGCGGACAACGATACTCTATATAATTTATTTTTGCAAATGTACTTAGTTCTATTGCAACACATATCTTTATACTAAAAAATATTGTTTCAACAAATATATCATGTCATGGTTTAACATATTCATTTGAAAATTTGTTCTGAAAATTTGTAGTACTCTTTTTTTATTAATATATCTCTTCTGTTTCCTATCTAATTTTTTTTTTTGAAAATTTGTGAGATAAGATTCATTTTTGGGTTTCTTTGTGGGTGTCTAGATCTCAATGGTTTAAGGATACTCCTTTATTTTTGATTAATTTTGACTGGTTGGCTCTTTGTATAGAATGATTTTGTCTATTGGGTTCGGCTAGGATTGCTCGTCCTCCGAACTATACTTTGTACCTATCATTTTATTAATATAAATTTTTGTTTCTATAAAAAAATTGTTCAAACCAAGCGTATTGCACGTGCAAGTGAATTAGTATCATTTTAAATTTGTTATTTTTCTTGAGTTTCTTATAAATATGCAAATTGTTTTTGTTTTGTGTAGAAGGAAGGTAAAAATTTTCTTTACCGTTTTAATTTGGAAGGACAAGGGGAGATATTAAAACGTTTGCTGAGAATGGAAGCTTGATGAGGCTATGTGTGACAATTGTCCTTTTGTTATGATTGGACAAAGTAAATTTAATCAAAAAACTCTTTGATGTAGGGCAAGCGTGTAGGTAGTTGGAGTTGGCTGTTCTGGTGTTTGTTCTTCTGAAAAATGTTATGTAAATTTTAATTTTTTGTTGAAATATGGGAGGAATAGAAAATAGTTAATAAAACAATCTATTAATACTGAAAGAGTTACTCTTAGGTGGTGTTTGCTTTGAGGTAATCTAAGACTGAGAATGTAGGATTGTCTCCATCAGAACGTTCCCCAGACCAAATAAAGTAATCTAACCTTTTCCATCCATTTTCTGCTTGAAAGACTAGAACATTCAGGAACATGAATTCTTACCCCCACTTCTTGATCACTGTTCCTCCTAAGGTAGTCTGCCACTATTGCTTGATTATTGGGAACGTAGTGAATAACCGCGGAAAACGAGATCCCAAGATAGTATCTCCGCACCAAATACCATGCCAGAAACTGACGTTTTCCCCATTCCCAACTTTGAGGCTCAAATGGTTGGAGATAGACCCCGGTTTTTCCTAACGCAAGACCAAAGACTATAACCCACAGGATTAAGCCCCGAGTTAGACATCCAACCCCTCGCTCAACCCCAGTCTTACTAGAAATTATAGATCTCCACAATTTATCCCGCTGAACAATAAACTTCCACACGCACTTGCCAAGAAGAGACAAATTAAACGATTTCAGCTTCTTGACTCTCAACCCATCTGCCTAGACCATATATCGCTGTCTTTATTCCTATTCCTGAATTCTCTAGACTTCTTGGTGCTGTTCCAGAACCATAACCCATTTACCCAACTAAACAAGATCCCAAGCAGGTCTCCAAAAGTATGCCAAATCAATGCGTGAGCCTTGAAACTCACTCTTATATGTTTTTAATACACTTTAAACGCCAGTTTTTGTGATAATACAGCTGTAGTTGATACATAATGTTCATCAGCTGTTACTGGTAATCACACATGTTCATCCTGATTTTGCAACTTGTCCCACTCCGTCCTATTGCAAGAGAGTCCATAAGTTTCATTCTCTAGGCTGTCCGACATCATAGAATAGGTGGCCGGTACTTGAGCGAGAACATAGGTCACAGTTATTGGAGAATAAAGGGAAGATGGTGTTTGATGTCTTGTTTCTCCATTGTTCCTCTCTACCTTATCCACAGGCTTTTACAAAGCTCTGATCTTCTTTAACACCCCCCCCCCCCCCCCCAAAAAAAAAAAAAAAGAAAAGAAAACAACGGTTGGTTTGTCACCTTTAATAGGAAAAGAAACTCTATTTGGGACGTGGCGGTACTTGCTTTTCTTAATTTCTTTTTATCTAATGTAACTAGCTTCTTCTTCTTATATGCAGAGGGTCAGCAAATGTTTGGAAACTCTTGGATTTGATATCAGTAACATCACTTCTTCCAATGTTGAAAATTTGTGCACGGTAAATGAAAACCTTTTTGTCTTCTCTTTATCATCAGGATTCTACTTGACTGGGTTGTAAGGATATGTGCTTGAATCTAGTACTTTCTTCAAAAGGTCTATGTTTTATACTCTTCTTTCATTTTTCATTCTCTTGCATTTCCAGATAATTCTACTCTACGTGCATGCAATTTTTTATGAATTTCTCGTTCAAATATCATATTTATTTGAGCAAAATATGTAGTTGTCTAGAAAATACTTTTCCACTCGAGGAAACAAACCGCTTGTCTGAAATATTCATAGTTTTGAAGACTTGTTATTTGACATATTATTCGAACATTGTACCTTTTGTCCTTGTCGGCATAAATATTTTTGTTTGGAGGCTGGGGGTTGATGGCTCTTTTTTATCTCGGTCATTAACCTTGTCAGTTTGTCTTCGTTGTTATAGGGTCTACTTGGGCCAATCGGATTGATGAGTGCTAATCCACTTGAACAACAAGCAGCTATTTATTCTCTATCTTCTTTAATGAGTATAACACCCGGAGAAACATTTATAGAATTTGAAAAGGTACTCTGACTATGCATCAAATATTTCTCTGACATCTTGTTTGGTGGGTGCTAACCGGAACTTATTTGTTGTGCCAGCATTTGAAAAATTTCCCAGACCGTGATGCACACGATATGCTTTCAGAAAATGATATTCAGGTAAATTCGGTGAAATTCTAAATGCAATCTGTTCTCGACTTCATAACATACTGTGTAAATTTACTGATTTTATACTTATCAACAAATTTTTTTGTTGCATTGTTAAAGAAATGATGGAAAAATGAGTTTTTGATACTAGCTGAGTAGCATTCTATTTATTTTTTGTATTTTGGTCGTCCCTTGCATGCTTAATGTTTAGACTTGTTCATCTTCGGCTTTATATGCCTTATGATCATTTTCAGTATTTCGAAAAGGCACTTCATATATTCTCTTGTTGTCAGTGTGCCTCCTGTACTTCAAAGTATGTTCCTTTTGTATTGTTTTTCTTTGTTTTTAACAAGAATGTTTTTTCACCGTCAACACTCTAGATTCTTTTTGTGATTTATTAGAGTATCTGTTTCTTATCACAAATAAAAAAGAAACACAAGAATTCTCAGTCAAGAAGATTTTGCATCTATGTTCCTTATCTCCGTAGATTGTTTCAGATTTTCCGTACTGCTGAAGGAGTGTTGTCTAGTGAGCAAGGTGTCTACATTGCGGAGTCTGTTGCTTCTAAGAATGCAAAACAATCTAAGGGTCGTTTCCGGATGTATGATGGCTTAGATGACAATGTAACTTTCTGAATATATGCTCTTCATCTTTGATCGGTTCCCATCACCTCTGCATAGTGACAGTATTTAATGTGTTTCTAAATGTCCCAGGACAAAGACAGTTCTAATCATTCCTTGAAAAGAGAACCAGTTAGTAGAGAAGTGGCTGTTGTGGGGAAAAAGGATACTGGGAAGTTGACCAAAGGCATGTTATCATTGATTCTTTTTTTGCAATGCAAGTTTCTTGTTGGCCTGCGATGTTTCTTATGTTATGATGGTGCTTATTTTGCTCTTTTCAGATAAGGGGAAGACAGCAAAAGAAGAGGCACGTGAGTTACTTCTTAAGGAGGAGGCCTCCATACGTGAGAAGGTCAGGCAAATAAAGAAGTCTATTTCTTTGATGCTTCGAGCTCTCGGAGAAATGGCCATTGCTAATCCTGTATTTGCCCACAGTCAATTACCATCTCTGGTTTGTGCCTCCCTTAAAAGATGATAATAGCCTTTGTTTGGTATTATGTGCATTGTTCTCTCTTCCTAAAATCATCCAAGCTTTTATTGATAGCTGCTTGCAATATTCTATGAATTTTTCTTACGTTTCCATTTTTACTGTTTCTTCTACTTTGTTAGTTTCTTAATGATCGTAAACCAGTTTGATGTAGGTCAAGAAAATCTGATTGTCAAACAAAGTCTGTAATGTTTCATAGTATGGATTAAGAACAGAAATAAAAATAAAAGTCTAATGGAGCTTTAGGAAGTGTGCACGGTATTTTCACCATTGATGTTATTTCTATAAGAAAGAAGATTTCCTTTACTAATTGAATCGAGCGCAATAGAGGAAAATTTGGCTCAATACGTGAGAAGTTCAACTAAGATTTCATGGTGACTGGTGGTAGGTGAACATTATGCTATGAAGTTTTGGCTCTTTGAAGGTCGTAAGATCTTTCAGAATGGTTTCTGTTACTTTAGGTATGGGTAAAAGCGAAGCTAAAACCCAATAGGTTGCTCAACAAAGTCAGTGTCTTACCTTAATATGAAGATCTTGAGTTGACCTTCTCATACCTTGAGGTCCATCTTACTGAGATTTTTCTGGAACGTTTGATATTGAGGTGATCATGCTCTTGGTAATTTGTAGGTCTTTAGGAGGCAGGATGTCTCTTGCTAGGAGTCTCTTTTAGGAAAGTTTGAATAGTCTTGGACAAGAAAATAAATTTTGTTATATCTTAATGCTTGTATCTTAGTAATCATATTCTTGCCCCCATGGTTTTAAAAGGCGAACGGCAGCCTTGAGGTGTTGTACTCTAGAGAGGCGAGGGGTAAGCCTCTAGACGGAACGAGGCGTAAGCCTCAATTTTGAAAAAAAAAACCCTAAAAGACTTATATCAACCTAAAAAATATACCAATCATCTAATTAAAAAACAATAGATGTAATGTTTGTATCACTAGTTCCTAACAAAGAAGCAACAAAATATTGCATATATGTCTTAGGATCATCATAGGAATATATAAAACTATAGAAACATTATTCATTGTCTGAGAATCATCATAAGATCATATAAAACTATACAAACATTATTAATTGTCTTAGAATCATCATAAACTTTCTTTCTTTGCATCATTAGTAGCCTCTCCCATTTATTCGGGTACCCCAAGATTTTTATTTCCTTTACACTTTTTAAAACTTTGTTAAACCTCTTACCAATATCCACTAAAAATCTAACCGTAAAAAGAGATGATGGGTGTGATGGAGCACTCACCTCTCTTAGAACAAAGAATGAATTTAAAAAAATGACATGTGTGCTACTGCTGTCAAGTGTAGGAGAGTGCATTTAGTGGATCATATGGGTGGAGCACTAAAATTAATAAAAAATAAACAAACAAAGGTGAGGTTTGGCAGATAAGGACACGTGTTTGTTTGAGATCAACACAACAAAGAGGAAAAAGAAGCTTAAAAACATGACAGAAGCTGTTGAGAAGAGAAAATTATGAGAAAGGAAAGTAAGGTGACGTGAAGAATAGGAAAGAAGATGACAAAAGAAACAAGAATATCCCCTTGTTTTTATACCGTAAATTGGTTGGCGGTTTGTAAAGATTGATTTTTGTTTTGGTGGGGTTTTTGGTTTCGGTTGGATTGCTCATCCCCCGAACTCTGTATTTATCTTATTTTACATTAATATATATTGTTTCTTATCCAAAAAAAAACTCCTTCGTGACTTCAACACCCAAGAAATACTTTAGCATCCCTAAGTCCGTCGTGTTAAATTGAGTATGAAGGAAAGACTTAAGAGTTGAGATTCCTGTCGTATCACTTTCAGTAATTACAATATCATCCACTTACACAACTAAAAGAATGATTCCAGCTTCTGATTGTTTGTAAAACACAGAATGGTCAGACTTTCTTTTCATCATACCAAACTTGTTAACAGCCTGACTAAATTTACCAAACCAAGTGCGAGGACTCTGTTTCAAACCGTACAGAGACTTTTGAAGCCGACAAACTCGCCCAGACTCCCCCTGAGCAACAAAATCAGGAGGTTGCTCCATATACACCTCCTCTTGAAGATCACCATGAAGAAAAACATTCTTGACATCTAGTTGATGTAAGGGCCAATGATGGGTAGCCGCCATAGAAATAAACAACCGAACAGATGTCAATCTAGCAATTGGAGGAAAAGTGTCCGAATAGTCCACTCCATAGGTCTGAGCATATCCCTTAGTGACAAGACGGGCATTCAGTCGAGCAACTGACCCATTCGGATTAACCTTAACCGTGAACACCCATTTGCATCATATAGCCCGTTTTCCTGAAGGTAAATTGACCTAGTTTCAAGTACCATTGTCATTTAAAGTGTTCATTTCCTCTATCATTGCATGATGCCAACCAGGATAAGAGATGACTTCGTGAACAGTTTTAGGGATATAGATAGAATCAAAGGATGCAATGAAAGAACAAGAGGAAGATGGCAAGCAGTTATAAGAAACAAAAAAAGAAATAGGATAAGTACACTGGCGTTTACCTTTGCGCAACATAATAGTAAGATCAGCGCTCAGGATTGGATCTGATGACGAAGGAGCAGGTGTAGGACATGAATCAGGAGGTTGACGCATGGAGTAGACTTGAATAATAGAAGGCTTGACAAGAACTGGTTTGGAGGTAGGTTCAGAGGATGTGTTAGAATAAACCAACAAATTATCATCCTCCCCCTGACGAGCGGGAAGAGGAGAAGACGGAAAGTAAGGAATGTCTTCCATGAAGGTAACATTAATTGAGACAAGATATTTGTTAAGACTTGGACAACAACACCTATAATCTTTCTGAAGACGAGAATAACCAAGGAAGATACACTTCAAAGACTTGGGATCTAATTTAGTGATATGCGGACAATCATCTCGAACAAAACAAGTGCTACCAAATATCCTAGGGTCAACAGGAAACAATGATTTATTGTGAAAAAAGATTTTATAAGGGATCTCACCATGAAGAATAGTTGATGGCATGCGATTAATTAGAAAACATTAGAAACTGCATCGACCCATAAAGGTTTTGGAACATTCATTTGAAATAATAGGGCTCGTGCAGTTTTAAGAAGATGTCCGTTCTTACGTTCTGCCACTCCATTTTGGGATGGAGTATCAACACAAGAAGTTTCATGAAGCATCCCATTCTGAACCGTGTAAGATTGAAATAAAGCGGACTTGGTATTCCTTGGCATTATCACTTCGCGAAGTGCGGATCGAAACATTAAATTTAGTTTTAATCTCAACACAAAACGCACAGAAAAGGGAAAACAACTTAGAACGACTCTTCATTAAATATAACCAAGTTACACGAGAATAATCATCTACAAAAGTAACCAAATACTTAAATCCAAGTTTAGACAAAGTAGGACAAGGACCCCAAACATCAGAGTGAACCAATTTGAAAGGAACACTAGCACGTTTATTGACTCTTGGACTCGAACTAAGACGATGATGTTTTGTAAACTGACACGACTCACAATCTAATGAAGACACCTACTATGGACAGTTTTTTTAGCAAAGGGAGAGATGGATGACTCAACCTACAATGCGCCTCGAAAGGAGAAGTGACACCAGAGCAAGCAACAGATTTTGGTATTGGTGTGTTAAGAATGTAGAGGCCTCCAGACTCATGGGCTTTACCAATAATCTTCTTGGTCATAAGATCCTGAAATAAGCAATGATCAGGAAAAAATGAGATGCAACAATTAAGATTGCGAGTGAGCTGGCTTACAGAGAACAAATTAAAGGATAAATTAGGTAAATGTAAGACAAACGACAAAGGACGTAGAGGGGTAAGAGTAATGGTGTCAGACCCACGAACACAAGATGATGACCCATCGGCCAAAGTAACGGTAGAGGTGGAACTGTGTGACTGGAAAGTAGAAAAGAGACCAGAATTACCTGTCATATGATATGTGGCACCAAAATCAATGGCCCATTTGGAGGATGAGAAAAGAAGACACGCATTTGGTTTACTTGAATCAGCAATAGCAGTGACAGAAGGAGATGAAGACTTTAGTGATTCTTGATACTGTGAGAACTTGTCAACTTCACTGGCAGAAATAAGGACCGATTTCTCAAAGGCGTCATTAGTGAACGCAACATGTGCCGATGATATTTGTGGTTTTTGAACTGAAGCTTTCTACACTGAAACTTCGTATGTCCTGGCTTATGACAGTATCGACACACAATGCTGCCAGAATCCCGCGTTCGAGTTTCCAACCCTTGTGAGCCCCCTCCTTTGTTTCCACGTTGATTGGTTGATTTCCCATGCGCATAATTATTATTTCGACTTACTAAAGCACCACTGAGTTGAACAGGAGGAGTACCTTTTGTGCGGAGTACTCGACTAAATACGTCTTGTAAAGAGGAGATTTCAGAACCAGAAAGAACCTGAGACTTAGCAGTCTCAAAGTCAGAGGAAAGGCCAACCAGGAAACTCATGATAGCCATTTGCTCTCGTTGGTGTTGCTGAACCTTCACATCAGGGCTAAAAGGAAGCAACATATTAAGCTCATCATACGTCTTCTTAAACTCCATAAAATAATTCGCAAGGGATTGATCTTGTTTTTCTACGCGGTAAAAAGTTTTGCTAACCTCATAAATGCGAGAAAGGTTCATTTTTCCAGAGTACAAGAAATCCAAATAATTCATCAGTTCTTTAACAAATTCACAATGATTGATCAAGCCAATTACCTCACTATCAATAGAATTCCGAATCTGCAGGAACAAGCCTCTCTGTGCCATGTCTTCCTCGAATTATCCTTAGGAGGATCATCAATCAAATGATTATCTTTGTCAATGCTCCGTAGATAAAGTCGAACGGTCTTACTCCAATCCAAATAATTCGAACCCTTTAGCTTATGGTCCGTGATTTTAGACATTACAAGCACCACATCCATGACAACAGAAGACTTATTCTCAGCCATAACACCAAATATGCAGAATCAGAAGAGAAGACCAAAACAAGAACCAACAAGGCAGTGGAAAAACAAGGCAGAAATGCAAGCAATACCCAAAAATGGAAGAACCCAAACCTCTACGAACACAAGGCAACAAGTACAGACGAAGCAGAGAAACGTCGATGAAGCAGACAAGGACGGCTGGAGACTATCTCAGGCGTCACGCGCATGCCCGTGGGGAAGATGGCAGAGACTCGCAACGGCGCGTGGGCCTCATGCTCGGGGCTTCCTAGCACCGGACTTCGGGGATGAGACGATCAGTGGGGGCTTCCTTCCAAAACGGGCGGTGAGAACAAAGGGTCACTCTAAAAGGGTTATCCAAAGTGGAACCCTAAGAGAAACACTAAACCCTAATTTTGAACGAAAAAGGGAAAACCTAGATTAGCACGCCTATGGCTCTGATACCATGTTATTTGAGGTGAAAAGTATTGAATTCACTATATTATTATTTGAAGAATGAGGGACATATATATCTATATATACAAAGCTAGGAAACTATCTTAGGAAACTATACAATTAGGATCTTTAGAATTAAGCTAATTCACCAGCTATATACAGCTGGAGCATTCTGTAACAATAGTTAATTGTAATTAAATTAATAAATGAGAGAGATAGTGAGAGAAATAAGTGGCTTTTGCTTTATTTCATATGAGATGAGGGTACAAAATTTTTATTTTTTATTAGAATTACAATTGCATTGTAAATCAAGATTGCTTTCATTTTCCGCTACAATTTAGTTGCCTCAAAAGATTGCAAACTATGACTGCATGCAAATTAGAATTGCATGCTAATTTAATGCTTACTCCAAATAAGCATGGTAATTCAATTATAGAAGGATTACAATAGAGGATGACGCGAAGCAAATGGGGCGTAAGTCACCAATGTTAATATTTGAACGGAATTGCTACCATTCCATAATCTGAACGTTTTGAGGGATCTTATCCGCACTTAAGGGCAGTTTACTAGCAAAAGAAGAACTCCCTTGTGGACTCCAGGCCCTATATTGTCATGCTAGGAGAACATTAGTGGAGAGATACACCATAGTTAAAAGATTACCCTATTTTGGGTAATGTTTCGAGATTCCCACTAATAGTATGATAGGATAAATACACTATTGTCTTCATTCATGGTTAAACTGAAACAACTCTAAAGAACAGTCCCTTAGGAGCCGCTTGTGATTGAAAATTATAGATATCCTATGGGAGTTAAATTAGTGGGATTGTGATTGAGTAAATTTAGATGTCCTAGAATGTAGATTACCATGTTTTGTAATAAATGAGAATCTTGTACATGATTACTGTAAATGTAAAGTAACTCTGTTTGGTAAGAAAAAAATATGTAATTGTAATTGAAGATTATAATTGCAATGTTGGGAGAAAAACAAATGTTTGCGTGTACCTGATTTCCTGGGAATTGAATATTTCTCATTTTTTAGGGATTTGGATGCCAAGAGTTTGAAGACATCTTATTCCTAGAAATTAGATGCCGTAGTAAATAAAAACCAAATTCCTTATGACAAATGTGAGAATGTTATATGCACTTTGCTTGAACACCCTCCTACAAAATGGAGCCTAAGTGTGTGCAAGAGGTATCCAGTATCTATGAGTAAAGTTACTGAAAAAATTGTAACATTTATTTGTTTTGCCTCTCTTAAAGAACTCGAATATTTTGTGGCGATAGAATCCATAACATGCCTTGTGAGATACACCTTTGAACCATAAAGATGGCTCTAAAGGATACACCTCGCTGCTCAAAATGTAGTTTTTTTATCGTGCTATAACATCCCAAGGCTTTCTTCTCTCCTTAGCTTTTCCTCTTTGATTAGAATGAGCGAAAGCTCGAACTGGTGCATCCTTCCACAATGACGTAGAGTCATTAGATCTCTTGTTTCGAATTTGTTCATTATCCTGGCAATTTTTTGTGGTTTATGCTTCTAGATGATTTTGATATATCATGGGTGAAGCTGATGTATGTAAATGTGTCCTTTTGATTAATCCTTTTGCTAGAGGGGGAAATAAGAGGAAGAAAGTTTTGGATAAATTGATACTCAGTGAAGATTACTCATCATAACTTTGTACATTTTTTAGTATTAATGAAATAGTTATTTTTCTTAAGAAAACAAATATGAAGGAAAAGGAATCTTGAGAAGACACTGAGCGGTAACTAGTAATGCTCTCTAGTATTCGTGTTTGAAGTGTGATGAAACTTCAAATGTACTCCAGTTTTTTATGAAATAATACTCTGGAGTCTGGCTATCCTTGTACATTGTCATATTAATTAATCACTGTACAACTTTCTTTTCATGAGATATTTCTTGTGAATTTACAGAGGAAGTACAAGAGTTTGTGGTATACCGGGCTTATTACTATTTTGTTGTTTTTATGGTTGGAACATAACAAGAGGATTTTGAAGACTCTTTTGAGGAAGTGGATTCTTTATGAGAAAAGATACAAATTTTTACTTCTTTTTGGAATTCTACACGTGTGTTGCCCTAGGCAAAAGGGGCATGATGACTTGACGTCATCGTCACCTTCCTCTGGCTTATCACCGGCCCCAAGGAGCAGGAACTGCCATTCTAACCCTTCTAGGGGGATTTCATCTGAAAACGCAAAGTTTATGGCTAACTAATATTGCATTTATTTTTCTCGTTGATGGTCATATGTATAGAATGAACTTCAGGACTGGTCATTTCCTTCACGAGTACGTTCACCTACTCTGCCAAATACAGATAATACCTACTTTGCCAAATACAGATAATACGAAGAGTGAATTTTATTTTTCCCTGATTAACCAATATTCCTGATTAGTAAGTATTGGGCCCCATCTCATTCCCAATGTGGCTGATCATCCTCTTGGACCAGCTAGTGATTATCACCTATAGGGTATTTAAGGTCTATCTGTTGTTTTTGATCAGTAGTTACTAGGTGGCTGCTTGTATAGACTAGTACAGTCTCTTTTGGTGTTTGGCTTGGATTTCTTATCCACCAAACTGCTCCTTGTAAATTTCTTCTTTATATTGCAAATCTAGTTTTTTATCCAAAAATACTATAAATATGTCCAAGTAATTGGTTTTTTTTTTTCCGTTTATCACGTTTTTGTGTTCGGTTAGGATTTCTTTTCCTCCGAACCTTCTTTGTACATTCTTTCTTTTTATATAAATAAAATTTCTGTTTCTCATAAAAAAACGTTTGTTAAAGTTGTTTTGCCTTTCTGATAATTTCTCTATACGTTTCTCTTGTACCAGGTGAAATTTGTCAACCCTTTACTGCGGTCCCCTATTGTAAATGATGTGGCTTATGAAACATTGGTTAAGCTATCCAGATGTACTGCTCAACCCCTTTGTAATTGGGGGCTTGACATTGGCACTGCTTTACGATTGGTTGTGATTGATGAGGATCGTCTTGTTCTGGATTTGATTCCATCTCCTAGTGAAGTAGAAGCTAATGAAAAAGCATCATTGGGTATTTTTGAGCGAATTATAAATGGCCTCTCTGTATCTTGCAAATCTGGGCCTCTCCCTGTAGATTCCTTTTCCTTTATGTTTCCGGTAAGTTTTGTTGTTGTAATCTATGACTATATCAGTTATAGGAGTTCATTTTTTTCTTCTTACAATTTTTTTCTTTGATGTCTTTGTTTCAGATAATGGAACGAATTCTGTTATCCTCCAAGAAAACAGGATTACATGATGATGTTCTTCGAATTTTGTATCTACACACGGATCCCCTACTGCCCCTTCCCAGGCTTCGAATGCTTTCAGTATAAATGCCACGCTGACCATCATTTTGTATAAGATTTTACTGTTGCTTTTTTTTATTTTATTTTACCAATGACATTCTGTGTTATGCAGTGCCTATATCATGTGCTGGCTGTTGTTCCAGCTTATAAAGCATCTATTGGACCTGCATTGAATGAGTTGTGCCTTGGTCTGCAACCTGATGACGTGGCATCTGTATGTAAAATTTATACCTTTTTAACTGCTGTGTGGTTGTTAATTGATGACACTTGCATACTTTAAATTGCTACAGGCTCTGTTTGGAGTGTATGCAAAAGATGTTCATGTGAGAATCGCTTGCCTGAATGCTGTTAAATGCATTCCAGCTGTTGCTAGCCGTTCTCTTCCTCAGAATGTTGACACTGCTACAAGTATTTGGATTGCTTTACATGATCCAGAAAAGGTTTGCCTAGCTTGCTTTTCCATTTCAATTCATGTTACTGTTACGTTTACTTTTATCTGAGGCTTAGATGGACTGACTAAGTTTTTATACTGAGATTTGTACTGTTATTTCTCAATGTTCTGATTCTTTTTTTCTGTATTTCCTTTCTGCAAATATTTTGAAACCTGTTCTGCATGTGTTGATTTCTTTTTCTTCTACTGTTTCATGTTTGTATAATGCATATCTTGGTGATCCACTGTCTGTGCTTGGTTTGCCACCATCACAAGTTCTTCTATTATTCTAATATCAAATTGGACAATTATGATAAATAATATACTTTTTGGGTGCATCGTATTATTCCTTTCTTTTTGAAAAAGTTCCTTTTTTGGACAAAAAGCAATAAAATCTTGCTTCCTGAGGAAGGTATGAAAAAGCGTATGAGACATCCTTTAACAAGTTGTATCAGCTTACAACATCTCTTTTATTAGGGATAACCAAAAACACGTTGGGACATTTCCCGACACATTGGAGGGCTATTTATTGAATTGGAAAACTAGAATCGGGGTTCCGGAAATTTCTTGTAAAATAAAAAATAATGAAATTCAAGTAAAGCAAAGACGATGTAAGGAACTTGCATTTCTCTGGGTTTTTTAATAATATATATTATAGTATAGTTTTGTGGCTTCAGGCTTGCGCTAATAGTTGTAATTTCTGTTTTTTTTATGCATATTTCTTTACTTGATCGCCACTTTCAATTTTCAGTTCATTTGGAGGAATCGTAACGGTGTAGGTTTTTATGGAAAAAAAAGATAATTAGGGGAAGTTCTTAGGACGTTTTTGCGGATGTTGAGGTTATGTGGTCTAAAATCCATGTTTATGACTTCTCTTGGGTGTCCATGTCGAAGCATTTCAAGATGATGCTTCTGTTTTTTATTACTTTGGACCTGGAATGCAGTTGATTTTGTAATTATTTTTACATTTTTTTTGTTTTCTTACAAATCTTATGTTTCTTAAAACATTTAAATGAAAAATGCAGATATATAAATGTTTGAGAAATATATATAATTTTTATCAGGGTGTTTCACAATTAGAACATGTTAGCCATAGAAAAAATAAAATAAGAACTTGTTGTATTCTAATGTTCTGGCTGCATATAGGCGTGTTGGTATCATATTGCATCTATGCCGCATGTGTCGGAATTTCGTAGTGTAGCTAATAAAAACTTAATCCAAAATTTCCTTCTTTTACACGATATGCGCCAATAAGTGGGCAGATAATGTTTAGGTGAAGCAAAAAAAAATTGCACTTCCAGGCGGACTCCGTCTTTCCAAATCAACTAGCAGGATGCCCGTGCAACGCATGGGTAGACCAATAAATATATCTTCATCTCAACGAATCTTTTACTCCACTGATGTTGTAGCTTATTCCTGATCAGTCAAAAAAGAAAATTTTGTATTAACAAAAAGTTCCCATCGGGTAATCACAAGAGAGTCCTTTGTGTGAATGCAAAGAATCAACTCATTTATAATCAGCCTCGGCGTTAACCAGAAAACATGGACATCTTTCAAGAGACTCACAAAGGAGAAAGAAAAAGACTCTGAAGGCCCCTTCCTTCCCTCAAACACCATGGAGAAACAGAAGAAAAGACACACCATTCCTGATTTTCCTGTCAAAAACAACACTCCCATAACTTTTCTACAGGACTACCACCTTTCCAGAATTCCAGAGAAAGGTGGTAGTTCAAGAATTGATGAACATTCGAGCATCCTCCCTTCCAGAGAGTGAATTGGTCAAATAAAGGCCTTTTGTTTTCAGGACGTCAGTGGTTAGGTTCTTATTCCAAAAGATAGTGCAAGCTGAGAAATACATCTTAGGATGGATTTCCAAATCTCCTACCGAGGAATGGAAATAGGATCATGATCAGAGATGAGGGTGGCATCCATCTCCAATTCTTGGGGATTTCTGATGAAGGAAATGTCCCACTCAAAACCAGAGCCATTAAACCTCAAAAGACCAATCACCCATGTGATCCCAATCTTGGGAGTTGGCTACTATGGTTGTAAGAGGAAAATTTCCTCAAGTCAGAGACGCAACATATCAGTGTAGCATGGAAGAGAATGTGGAGATGTTCGAAAAATGGTGTAGTGCGGTGGTTTGTAGTCAGAGTAAGTTAGTTTTGACTGTACTAATTTTCTTCGGGCCTTTGTATCTGAGAGTTAATAGAGATAGACATTCCTTTATTTCTGATTCTTAGAGATTCAAAATCCTTTTGTAAAGACCAGTGTTCTTACTGCTAAAAAAGACTAGTTTTCTTCCTTTCGGAGTTTGGACAGATTTCTTATTCTCCTTTCCTCTTTTTTCCTCTTTGTAAAGTCTTTTTTATCTGTTTTGTGTTAAACTTTATTTTAACATATCGATTTCTTTCTTAATGAGAATGTACTTCCTTGGTTGTCTCCAACATATTTTTCTTTCAGCTTCTGGAGTTGTTTTCCTCATATCTAAAAAACCCTTTGACTGTTATTGAATGTTTGTCATTGCGTAGTCAGTAGCTGAACTGGCAGAAGATATATGGGATCGCTATGGATATTCCTTTGGGACTGATTATTCGAGACTATTCAAAGCACTCTGTCATATTAATTATAATGTTCGCTTGGCTGCTGCTGAAGCATTAGCTGCTCTTTTGGATGAATACCCAGATTCCATACAGGTTTACCTTCACACAATTTTTAGCTTGGTTTAAAAGTGGTTTTTTAGTTAACAAACTATTATTGTTTCTTATTAAAAAGGAAAACAATGTTGATCTTTATTTTCTGATATTTTCAGGAATCTCTTTCTACGCTATTTTCTTTGTATATCCAAAATGCTGCTTTTGGGGAGAGCAATGTTGATGCTGGTTGGTTGGGACGGCAAGGAATAGCATTTGCATTACATTCTGCTGCTGACGTGTTGAGAACAAAAGATCTCCCCGTGGTAATCACATTCCTGATTGCACGAGCTTTGGTAAGATTTTCCTCTCAATCTGCATTTTATCACAAAAAACCTGTCTCTTTTTATTTCCTGTCAAAGAAAACCAATGTACTTGTCTTGGGATTGACAAGGAGTGGATTCTGGTTGACTTCCCCATTGGTCTTAATGAAAGTATCTTTAGAAAGATGGCATGTAGATAATGTTCTTATCTTATCGGCACTTCATGAATTCTCTCTGCAGGCAGATCCTAATACAGATGTTCGTGGAAGAATGATAAATGCTGGTATCATGATCATAGATAAGCATGGGAATGCCAATGTTTCTTTACTATTTCCCATATTTGAGAACTTTTTGAACAAAAAGGTTGGATTTTTTTTTCCTGTTAGAGATGGCCTTGCACAGTATATATTGGTTTCCATGTTATATGTTAACAACAGTTTGGTATTTATTTGTGGGCATCGCTTGTTGGTACATTTTATTCTTTTCTTTTCCATTATGTCAGGCTCCTGATGAGGAAAAATATGATTTGGTTCGTGAAGGTGTGGTTATATTTACTGGAGCATTAGCAAAACATTTGGCAAAGGTGCAACCTTAAAATTTTTTGTGATAATAAAAATAGCAGATTGAAGTTCTATTTTAAGCTTTAATGTCTATATGCTGCTACAGGACGATCCGAAAGTTCATACTGTTGTTGAGAAGTTGTTGGATGTTTTAAACACTCCGTCAGAAGCTGTTCAACGTGCTGTCTCAACATGCCTCTCTCCATTAATGCAATCAAAACAAGTATGTCAGTAAACTTTAATAAGGAAATTCATGTTAGATTAGAAACCCATGCTTAATGATGAAGTGTTTAATGCTTTTGAAATCAATCTCTTGATGTCGGTCAGGAAGTAATCACCCTCATTATGCGGTTGAAACTAGGTTTTCCTGTTGACAACTTCATTAAAGTTATTGGTCTCTCTGAATGATCACTTGTTTGCTGGGCTTTGCTCAACAAAGTGGTGGCAAAACAGTTGGACTTTTGAAATTAGCATTTAACATTTTGTATTCTAGGGCACTGAATAATCAGTTTGTGATTCTTAGACTGAGTGATTATCTTATTTAAATATGAAATTGAATTCTGTTTCAAGTAAATTATAAAAAAAGGACAAGGGATTTCTAAGGAAGTGAAATTTTCCATCCAATTCCTATCGGAGAAGAGTGAAGACCAAGAATAATGAAATATCTCTAAAATGTGTAGTATGTGCTCATTTGGATGCCAAAATTCTGATCACATCCCGCAGAATGTATGATATGCAAATGATCTAAAGGAAGTGAATTATTTGTTCTTTTTTGGGTGGTTCTGATAGCACTGTTTGTGATTGGAATATATGGAGTTTTTTCTATTTGTTTATTTTGGTGTATTTGGCATGAAAGAAATGCCAGGGTGTTTGACAATGTATATAGAGCATGGTTGAAAGTTTGAAGTCTAATGTTTCTATTTGTTTCTTATCATCCTCTTGATATTTCACATATCAATGAAAGTATTTTTTTTATTAATTCAGATTAGGCGGCCGCTTGTCTAGGCTAGTTCTAGTCTTTTTTGTGTTCGGTGTTGATTGGTTATACTCCGAACCGTTTCTTGCACATTATTTCTTATCAACGCTATTTTGTTTCTTATAAGAAAACATATTGATGAAAGTTTAAAGCTTCTTATCCAAAAACATGTAGATAGAGCATTTTATATTTTTTGACAAGGGGAGGGGGAATTACAATGATTGGGGTTTAAACCCCGGGTTTAGATTTTCAGTGTGTTTGATAATTTGGACTTAGGATCTACTGCTGGAATTAGTAAATTACCTAAGCAAGGATTTTCAATTTTAATTTTAAGCGAAGTGTACAAAAAGGGAGAGGAGATTTTCCAGAGACGGAAAATGAAGGTAAGTAAGGAGTATTAATATTACAATTTGTCTTTTGAAAAATTGGAAATGGCCATAAACGATGGCTATTTCTCTATACTTCGAATCATGAAAGCCGATTTGGATGTCAAAATTTAACAGTATCTTACATAAGATATATAGATCCTTATGTGGATATTGAAAATTTCTGGAATTGGGCTCTAATGAAACTACATAAAATCTGGTTAGACTTGTATTTTATCAAGTGAGTGATTAATGTGCACTATTTTCATTTCACCTATGGTTGACCATTCTTATAAAAATATCCATTCTGGTAAAGTATGTCCTGATTTGCCCCAGAGGTGAAGGGGATTGAATTTCTTGGCCAAGGTCTAGGGTTCAAATCTGACCAGTGGCCTTTTGGAGATGTGGTATATCTATATATCATCGTCCTCCTTTGGATTACCCCTGAGTTTCGGCCCTGACTTAGGTGCGGTTGGGGGGGGGGNGGGGGGGGGGGGACTTTGGCGTGGTGGTGGATGGGCATAATGTACCCGCTGGGTAGTGGGGTCTACAGCTCCTATCCATTTTTTGTACAAAAAAAGTATGTCCTTTACTTTAATACAAATCTTGTTTCTCATAAAATATCATTTTAAAGTATGTGTTACTGGTTCAGTTCAATATTGAGGTTCTTCAACTTTTAACTAATCTTGTGAAAAATTCTTGAATTAGGACGATGCCCCAGCTCTTGTTTCCAAGTTGTTGGATCGACTAATGAAGAGTGAAAAGTATGGGGAACGACGTGGAGCGGCGTTTGGTCTTGCTGGCATTGTGAAGGGATTTGGAATTTCAAGCTTGAAGAAGTATGGCATAGTAGCTGTACTACAAGAAAGTCTTGCAGACAGGTGTGTTTTCAATTACCAGTTTTATGTTTGAGTTTGACCTTCAACTACTTTAACTTATTTACATGTGGAGGATTTATGTTGAGATAATGATATTTTTATAGGAAATAGAGATAGTGAAAGAAGATAAGAACAGTTACAAACATGGGGAATCAGAGATCCACCAAAAGTCAAAGTAAAAAACTATACAATTGCTTTGCATCAGTAAGAATAAAATAAGTGGGTGATATGGATAATGTTATTACTCTCATCGGGTATCTAGACTAGCTTACTCTCACCTTCTATAGTTTGTCAATGAGCATATATCTTGGATGATATAATTCTCTTGGGTATTCGTTTTTTCTTTTTGATAACCCAACTCAGTTTTTTATGTGAAGCCAAGTTCGAAATTGGAGCCCCCATCGAACCCTACAATCTTTGGAAAGCAGGAAACTATAGCCAAAGGCCATGTAGGTAAACTTGAGGGGAGTCGAACCCCAGACCTAGTGGGAGCAAACCACAGGCTTGACAATTTGGCTAACCCCTCATTGGCAATTCTCTTGCGTACAGCTGCTTTAAGTATAAGAGGATTGTAGTCAAAACTTTGGACACTCTAACTACTCTACAAAAGATCTGAAAATGCTTTTGAAATTATTTTCCAAATAGATTTGTTCTGGAATCTTGATTCTTGATCAATCCTTCCTTGCCCCTTAGGCCCGGGCCAAGGCGGTGTGAGGACCCTGTCGGGCTCCTTCCCGCCAAAAAAAGAAAACAAACTGTACGTGAGAGTTTCCCTTCATACGGCTCCTCCACATCCACATCCTCATTCGGTTTAGGTCCACAATTTCTGTCCTGCAAAAAGTACCTTTGACAACTGGAAGCTGTTTCTAAAAAGGACACCTCTAATTTGAAAATTCCGTGAGTGCACCTTGGCAAAAAACATTAACAATATCAAGGGGTGCTTTTGGACCATCGGCTCGTGGGACGGGACCGCAAAAGGGGGTTTTCCTTCAATTATTTAATTAATTTGTTAGTGTGTAGAATAAAATATATATGACATTTCATTATATTAGAATCATGAATAATCATTATAAAGAAAGTTGAAAATATGACAAAAAAGAATTTAAAAATAATCAATAATTTAATACTTCTTACTTACACATCTACACGCTTTATAAAATATTTATTAATCGCAACTCCCCATAAAAAACTTAGCTCCATTGTATTTATTAGGTGTATGTATCATAGTTGTCAAATCCGTTTTGGTGGTCATTTTATTTTGTTTGAAAAAGCAAAACATTTTAGATATTTCAGTGTTTCAGTATTCCATTTCAGAAAAAAATATTTTGAACATATGAAATAATATATAAAATTTATTAATAATAATATAAGTAGGAAAAATAGTATCCAATAATTTTGGTGAATAATAATTCTACTATTTCCTTGAAAAGCCAAATGACTATTTATAAATTTCAAACTGTAACAACTTAGAATAAAAAAATCTAAAAAATAGGAAACTAACTAACAACTATCCGTAGATATAAGATAACAAACTTGGAAACTAACTAACAACTATCCCTAGATATAAGATAACAAACGAAGACTAATATAATTTTATCTTACACTCCCCCTCAAGTTGGCGTATAGATATCAAACATACCCAACTTGTGTACAAGAAACTCAAATGTTGGTTTAAATAAACCTTTAGTCAAAATATCTGCAGTTTGATCTTCAGATTTCACAAATGGGATACAAATGACTCCCATTTCCAAGTTTTCTTTTATGAAGTGTCGATCAACTTCTATATGCTTGGTTCTGTCGTGTTGCACTGGGTTATATGCAATACTTATAGCAGCCTTGTTATCACAAAACAACTTCATAGGTAGACTAACTTTCAGGTTCAGCTCATGTAGAACCCGTCTTATCCATAGGATCTCACATACCTCATTGGCCATAGCCCTGTACTCGGCCTCAGCACTACTCCTTGCAACCACACTTTGTTTTTTGCTTCTCCAAGTCACCAAATTTCCCATACATATGTACAATACTCAGAGGTGAATTTTCTATCAGTGATCGAGCCTGCCCAATCTGCATCAGTAAATACTTCAACACTTCTGTTGTCTTCCTTTTTGGAAAAAAGACCTTTACCTAGACTACTCTTTAGATACCTCAGAATTCGATAAGCAGCTTCAAGATGTTCTTTATATGGGCGATGCATAAATTGACTCACCATACTTACCGCAAACGATGTCAGGACGAGTGTGAGACAAATATATAAGCCTCCCAACTAATCGTTGGCATTGTTGCACATCCACTAGTGTTCCTTGCTGAATGTCACCAAGTTTCTTGTTCGGATCAATAGGAGTATCCATAGGACAACACTCACTCATTCCTGCATCCTTTAGAAGATCAAGAATGTATTTTCGTTGGGAAATGACAATACCTTTTTTAGACCGTGCAACCTCCGTAGCTAAGAAATACTTGATTTCACCTAGATCTTTGATTTCAAATTCCTTAGAGAGCTTATTTTTCATTGCCTCTAATTCTTCTAGATCATCTCCTGTAAGAAGTATATCATCAATATAAACAATTAGAGCTGCAATCTTTCCACTAGTTGAGTGTCGAGTGAATAAGGTATGGTCGGCTTGTGCTTGTATATAGCCTTGTTTCTTCACCACTTGAGTGAACCTTTCAAACTAAGCTCGCGGTGACTGTTTCAAGCAATAAAGTGCCATTTCCAACTTGCACACTTTGTTTCCAAACTTATGTTCAAAGCCAGGTGGTGGGAGCATGTACACTTCTTCCTCCAATCTTCCATTTAAGAAAGCATTATTCACATCAAACTGTCTCAAGGGCCAATTTAAATTAGCTGCAATAGACAACAAGATTCGAACAGTATTAAGTTTGGCTACCAGAGCAAAGGTCTCAGTGTAATCAATACCATAGGTTTGTGTAAACCCTTTGGCAACCAGCCGAGCTTTGCGCCTCTCTAGAGTGCCATCTCCATTAAATTTGGGCGTAAAAACCCACTTACAGCCAACTATTGGAGCACCTTTGGGTAGATCTTCAACTCTCCATGTCTGATTTTTCTCCAAAGCACTCATTTCCTCAAGAACAGCCTTCTTCCACTCTGGAACATTTAGAGCTTCCTGTATATTATTTGGAATCTGGGCATTTGACACATTGGTGGTGAAAGTGATAAAAGAAGATGAAAGTTTTGAGTTAGAGACAACAAGAGACATGGGATATTGGACACATGATCGTTTTCCTTTCCTAATAGCTATGGGAAGATTAGATTCGGGACTAAGATTAGAAGGAATAGAAGAATTACCTGATTCATTTTCCAATCTTGGTTTAGATTCTCGGCGTGGCCAGGCAGAGGTGACTTCAGTTCTTTGATGAGGAAGCCTTCGTGTATAAAAATGGTCAAACTTGGTCCCATTCTGCTCGTTGCATATTGTTTGTTGCTGAGATTTATTTTGTAAAACATTTTCTACCTCACAAACATTTTGTTCAGCATTTTCACAACCTTCTTGTTCAGTATTTTTGGAATTATTTACTGCCTGACTTTCACTACTGCTATCAATCTCTTCAATCTGCCTTTCATTATGTCCTAAATCATAGCCTAAAAAATTCAGGTCTAATGTATGATCATTAAAGTTTTTTTTGGCAATATTTTTGAGATTGTAATGAGGATTAAATCTATTACTTGTTATTCCAAAATCCAAATCTTTAACTTGATTCTTCCCCTTAAGATTAGGATTAAAAAACATGATATTTTCAAAAGAATTTACATCCATGGTTACAAACGTTTTTTGAAGTGTAGGATCAAAACATTTGTACCCTTTTTGGTTTGAAGCAACACCAATAAAAACACACTTTTTTGCTTTAGGGTCAAGTTTACTAGCATTTTTAAGTGGATTTTTTATGAAAACAGTACAGCCAAAAATTTTTATAGACATGTCCGAAAACAAACGAGATTTAGGAAACCAGTTTTTAATAACAGATATGGGCGTTTTGAAGTTTAGTATTTTAGAAGGAAGTCTATTCATTAAATATGTAGCATGTAAAACAGCATCACCCCAAAGATATTTAGGAACATTATTTGAAAAAAGTAAAGCACGACTTATCTCAAGAAGATGCCTATTTTTCCTTTCGGCAATACTGTTTTGTTGAGGTGTGTCATTACAAGAACTTTGTTGGACAATTCCTTTCTCAGCAAAGAATGTACCTAAAACTTGTGCAAAATATTCACGCCCATTATCACTTCTTATAATTTTGATACTCGTTTGAAATTGATTTTGAATCATGTTATAAAAATTTTTGAAAACACTTTCTACTTCCGATTTTTCTTGTAGCAAATAAACCCATGTTACCCTAGTATGATCATCAATAAATACCTTTGCATGTGGAGACCCTAGATGGTCCCCATAAGTCTTGCACCAAAGCAAATGGTTGTGAAGGTGTATAAACATGTGGAGGATATGTACTTCGATGGTGTTTAGACAAAACACATATTTCACACTGAAAAGAAGAGAGATTTTTATTGCGAAATAAAACCGGAAATAAATACTTTAAATAATGAAAGTTTGCATGTCCAAGTCTAAAATGCTATAAATAAATCTCATCATCTTTAAAATCAGATGCAACTTGTAGGCAAGAACTTTGTTGAGCCACTTTATTCGTGAATGTCCCCTCATCTAGAATGTAAAGACCATCGCACTCCCTAGCACTGCCAATCATCGTCCCTAAGGTCGAATTCTGAAACAGACAATAAGAGGAAAAAAAATTTGCAGCACAATTTAGTGTGGCTGTTAGTTTACTAACAGAGATGAGATTGCAGGATAATTTAGGAACATGAAGGACATTAGACAAAGTTTGAGTATTGGAGAGCTTTACATCTCTTATACCAACAATAGCAGAAAAAGAGCCATCTGTTATACGAATTTTATTATTTCCTGCACAAGGCTTATATGAAAAGAAAAAACTAGAACAACTAGTCATATGATCGGAGGCTCCTGAATCAATAATCCAGGTAGTCTTAGGCTGAATACAAACAAAAGTGGACAAGAAATTAGAATTACCATGTTGCACAAGAGAACATGACGACTTTTCAGAGTTGGAATGTAACAGTTTCAACAATTGGTCTATTTGTTCCTTTGTAAATGGAGACTGTCCGGGATTGAGTGACTCTGGAGAAGAATCAGCAATAGATTGTAAAGCTCTCTCAGGTCGAATCGGCTTTCCACCAGGCGGTTTGCCATGTATTTTCCAGCAAGTGTCACGAGTATGCCAATTTTTTTTTTGTAGAAATCACACCACGGCTTCTTTTTCTTGTCACTGTTAGACTCAGTTCCTTTGACAAACAAAGCAGACGTGTCATTATTTAAAATAGGGGCTGGTTCATTGCTGGACATTACCTTTTTGCGGCTTTCTTCTACCCGAATTTCAGAGAAGACTTCACGAATTGAAGGTAAGGGTCGGCGGCCAAGAATTCTGCCCTTAACTTCATCCATGTTTTGATTAATTCCAGCAAGAAGCATGAAAACTCTATCATTTTCCTCACGTTTCTTGTGCTGGAGGAGGTCTGCTTGGCTCTCCCAAACATCGTCATTATACTGGTCCAGTTTTTGCCACAATGCCACCATCTCATTATAGTAGGTGGTAACACTCTGCTGCCCTTGTTTGGATTGCCATAGTCGAGTTTTTAACTTGAAAATTTGAGAAAAATTTTCTAGGTCAGAATAAGTTTCACGAACTAAATCCCACACCTCCTTAGCTGTCGTCATAAACATATGAGACTTGGCAATTGAGGCGTCCATGGAGTTTAACAACCATGCCATGACACGAGAGTTTTCTGATCGCCATTGTCCGTATCCTACATCCTCTGTTTTCGGCTACTTCTTTTCTCCAGTCAGAAATCGCAAATTTCACGGATTGAGACAATTTGAGGTAGTTTTGTCCGTTCAATCTATGCACAGTAATTTGCATAGAAGAATGGACAGTGTCGATGGCAGCAGAGGTCTGTGAACCAAAAGCGGCAACGGCATTTTTTTTTAACAGGGAGTGATGTGGAGTCGTTAGCCATTTAGAGGAAGAAGAAGAAGAAAACGAACAGAAAAAAAAATCGATCTAGGGCTCTGATACCATGTAATTTTGGTGAATAATAATTCTACTATTTCCTTGAATAGCCAAATGGCTATTTATAAATTTCAAATTGTAACAACTCAGAATAAAAAAATTTAAAAAATAGGAAACTAACTAACAACTATCCCTACATATAAGATAACAAACTTGGAAACTAACTAACAACTATCCCTAAATATAAGTTAACAAACTAAGACTAATATAATTTTATTTTACATATCCCTACTCCGTTTTGTTCTTGTGCCAGAAAGAATATTTTGCTCGTTCGAGCCGGAGCGCAACGAAATTGATAACCATGGTATACATATCTACTGAAGAAAAGTATTTATAACGGAATAATTGTTATGTATTATTAAATATTTTAATGTGTTAATATGAATGACGGTTATTTATATCAGATTTATTTTTTATATATAAAAGAGGAAAAGTTATAAATTTCGTGATATCAGAGAAAATTTATTCAAACACAACATGAAGTATTAAGTTTTTTTACCAGTAGTCAGCAGAGAATCTATATACAATTTTGCTACGTAAATTTTGAACAATTTGTCATTGAATATATTTGTACGGTGAAAGTAATTTTTTTTTACTTTGGTGTAGTAAGAGAAAATAGTTGATTTGATTTTATTGGTGGAATTAATGAAATTATTAATTTATTAGTGCATAAAATAAAGTATGTAAGACATTGTGTGTCTTAGAATTTATAAATAATCATTGACAACAAATTAAAATTTGATAAAAAAAGAAACTATAAATAATCAATAATTCATATCTTTCTCAACAATTTTATCTAACTTTCCCAACAATTTTACTCAAGTTTCCTACATACTAAACAAGGTAATCAGACTTTTCCACTTACCTATATGTTACCAAACATGATAATCTTAATATCTTGTCATCTAATTTTACCACTTAAATTTACCCAGCAACTTAACTTTCCCAATATTCTTACTTGACCCGTATCAAACGGCCCCTGAATGTTTTGTTGGAAAATGTAAGTTTGTGGCTTCTAGATGGGCGTATACTACAAACTTTTTGAGGAACTTCCATTCTTTTTGGTCTTCTCGAATTGGAGGAGCATTGTAAATTGAGCTACTAGGATTACTTATCCTTTTGTGAATTTTCACATATTAATGTTTCATAAATATCGAGATTCTTAGAGGATTTCTTATCCTCGTTTGACTTTCCTTTTTAATGATCAAGTAATGTTTCTTAATCCTTTTTTTATAAGAAACATAAATCTCTTTTATATAAAAAGAAAGGATGTCCAAAGAAGGTTAGGAGGAAAAGAATTCCTAACCAAACACTAAAAGACTATAGATAGTATATACAAACAGTCATCCAATTACAACTAAGCATAAATAAAGGAACATCCTTAAAAGTCAACATGTTGGTTGCCCAAAAAGAAGTTAAAAACTGTATTAACATCCTCAGAAGTTTCTTCAAATTCTTCTGTTTCTCTCTAGCCATATATACCAAAAAATTGTGAGCGCGCAAAACACAAGAGTGTTTTAAATATCTTGTGGATTTTCAGTTAGAGAATCTCACCCAACAGCCCCTCCACATGCTCCTGAGGAACCCAACAAAACTAAGCTCAGATCTCCATTTAGGCCACAAAACATGTCAAAAGAGGTATGAAGAGACGGTCCAGACTCTCCATTTTTACTACACAACATACATCTCCAGGGAGACACATCGATGATCGGATGTCTAGGTTGAACGACATCATAAGTATTGATCTTACGGTGACCTAAACACCAACAAAAGAATTTGATTTTCTTGGTAATATTTTGTAATCTTACGAAAATAAAATAAAATTATTGCTCATGTAACAACTACTATTTCTTCTATTGATGGTTTTTCTTGATTGAACTTCATTGTTTAAACATTTGAACTAAAGTGTTTCACATCTTTTCAAATCCATCTTCAATGGTTGATTCTAACTTGAGGTGCATAAGTAACATCGATGTACTTCTTTCTGTGCAACATATGTTGTTTTTCCTTATACATATATGTCATCCTGCCTCAGGTTTCTATCGTCATGCCAACATCATAGCCATCAAGATTAGTGCTAAGCCTTTTAAGTTTCTCTGTCCCCAGGAATTCTGCAAAATGCCGTGAAGGAGCTTTGTTGGGATTTGAGTGTCTTTGTGAAACACTTGGAAGACTGTTTGAGCCGTATGTTAAATTAAATTTTGTTGCCTTTCCTGATTCGTCAGTTGTTATTAACATTTAGACTCTTCCCTATTTTGTTCAGGTACGTGATTCAGATGTTACCCTTGCTTTTAGTATCTTTCTCTGATCAAGTTGCTGCTGTTCGTGAAGCTGCTGAATGTGCTGCTCGTGCAATGATGTCTCAACTTACTGCCCAAGGAGTGAAACTAGTCCTTCCATCCCTATTGAAGGTGTTGTTAATTAGTTGTTTGATCCATAAAAAATTCTCTTGTATTCTTAAAGATTGGGTGGAGGTTCTGTTTTCTGGTTTAGATTTTGAGAAGGACTGGGTGAATAGATTACATGTTTTTTGTTCATATCAATCTCCTTGGTTGTAATTACCCAGCCTCGGGGTTTTGATTCTAATATATATCTTACTTACCAAAAAAAGAAAAGAGAGAGAAACTATAATTGATAGGCCTCTTTTGGTTTCCTTGAGAGATAAACGAAAGAGGCTTAAGCCTCAACACATTGATCAATCAAGGAGAGAGTAGACAACTAAAAGAAAGATCGATCATAGTCATCTATTGAATCTTTAAATGAAATTATACTATCATTTTTCCAGTAACGTTTTTATCTCTCTTTTTTGTCTGGTGGGTTGATTCAATATGTAGAATATAGCTATTCAGGGCCTTAGGCTGGGGTTGTGTGAATGTCTGCTGGGTTCTCTCTCTCTCTCTCTCTCTCTCTCTCTCTCTTGCTGCATATATTGCAGATCCCAATGTTGAAGTCGATCTAATGTTATGTGTAACCAGGTACTGTTGTTCTCTTATTGCTATTGTTATTTCGTAACTCATTCCGCCTTTCACAAAGGGATGGGGACAAGAAATCCCTCAACTTATAAATGAAAAGTGGAAAAATCTATAATTTTTTACCACTATCTTTCAATCACAAAACCTTTAATTTTCCATCACGAAAGAGTTTCATTGTCGTGAAAACTGAAACAACCTATAATTTTGTCGGCAATCAATGAGAAGGGCACAACACCGTGAGTCCAAGCAAAGAAAAGGATTTTCGTTGGGTCATTCACCTTCAATATCCAAATATATCAAAAACAAGTCTGAACAATTACAGTACGCTGTATGGTATTCTCAAGATTTAAACAACACGTGGCGCTCTTTCATTCAAAATATATCATTAACATATTTTTATTGTGTATTATCCATTTGGTAATATTCTATTCCATTTGATATAAGAATTAGTAGACCTTTGGTACTAGCCAAAGGTGTCTCTCAATTATGGTTTTAGCTTATTTCATTACCAGAAAAGACCCCCCCACTTCCACTCTCCGATCTTATCCTATGGTAGGGAGGTCAGACATCTTCCTTTTCATTGTACTCGCTGTAGGATCCCGTCTTCTTTTTCAATCATTTCTTATATCTAGTTCCTTATGCAATAGAAAAGAAGTTTCTTGATATGCTTCTGTCATTTGCTAGAATTATTTTTGTTAGTCCCCCCTGCCATGAATTCTTAAAATCTAGTTCTGTTTTGTAGGGACTTGAAGATAAAGCTTGGAGAACAAAGCAAAGCAGTGTGCAGTTACTTGGTGCCATGGCATACTGTGCCCCTCAACAACTCTCTCAATGTCTCCCAAAGATTGTGCCAAAATTAACGGAGGTTTGTTTGAAATAGGAACTTCTGTCTTTGGCTTTAGATTAAAATTCAATGTTTTTCCTTCAGATTATGTATAGCTTTAGATTAAAATTTAATATTTCTCCTAGAATGCAGAAATCCTCATTATGTTTGTTCTGTACTAATTGCAGGTTCTAACAGATACTCACCCTAAAGTCCAGTCCGCAGGGCAAACAGCCCTTCAACAGGTAACAATAGGCTTTTTAGACATTGATTATTACGTTTATATACTCATTGTTTTGTTAATAGTTTCTTTTTCTGTTTCCTAGGTTGGGAGTGTGATAAAGAATCCAGAAATATCTGCCCTTGTTCCCACCCTTTTAATGGGTCTTACAGACCCCAATGACTATACAAAATATTCCCTTGATATTCTCCTCCAAGTAAGGTTTTTGAACTTGAATCTCATACTTCTTACAATCAACTTTTTCGTTTTAACAGTTACAGTTCGCTTGTCTGTTCTTAATGTGTATTTACTAATTGCAGACTACATTTATTAACTCAATCGATGCCCCTTCTCTTGCATTATTGGTGCCAATAATACATAGAGGGCTGAGGGAGAGGAGTGCTGAAACTAAGAAGAAGGCAGCACAGATTGCTGGAAATATGTGTTCGTTAGTCACGGAACCAAAGGATATGATTCCTTACATTGGGTTACTCCTTCCTGAAGTGAAAAAGGTTTTTCTTTGTTCATATTGTACATTCTGACTGACCAATTAACGGATGGAACTTCCCCCTTTCTTCTCATTTTCTCTTGTATTTTACGAACAGGTTCTGGTGGATCCAATTCCAGAAGTTCGATCAGTTGCAGCCAGAGCCCTTGGATCCCTTATTAGAGGAATGGGAGAAGAGAACTTCCCAGATCTTGTTGCATGGTTGTTCGATACCCTTAAATCTGATAATAGCAACGTTGAGCGCTCTGGAGCTGCTCAAGGGTTGAGTGAGGTTGGAATTAAAATTTAGCCATTTTATCTTGTCACTCTTCCTTTTCTTCATCAAATTTGAAATCCCATACGTAGAAATATCAGAGTGTTTATTTTGACTTCTGGCAGTAGTATTATGCAAAAAGGGAAATGTTGATCATAGAAGATTTTGACTAGTTTGTACAAATGCCGGTCATTTTACTTCTTTGGATATCTTGGTGAATAAATCTGGGTCAAGTTGCGCGATTTTGGTATCTGATAGGGCCTTCTGATAGCATTCTCACCATGAACTAATATTTGATTACTAGTTAAAGAAAGATTGCAGATATTTTTCATCTTGGAATTGTGTATCTCGGAATGAGATCTCAACTCTTTCATGCATGTACCATTGAAGTTCTTGTTTCATGCATGTACCACCAAACGTCTGAGTGATGTAAATATACCCAAGGTTTTGGCTAAAACTGGCATGGTAATTTACATTCAAGTTTTTACCGTGTCTCCTTGATTGATTATTTCTTGAGAGCAAGGTTACCAAGATAGTTAGATGTGCTACATTTATCAAAGTCTTGTATAAAGAAGTTGAGTAATCTTACAATTCATGTTGGCAAAAAAATGTAGTCTTTGAATGTTTATTGCAGAAAATATAAAAGTAGAGTTTTTTTTGGCAGTGTTCCTCCTTTCGTTGCTTCTCTAATATTAGATGGCTGAAACGTCCATGCTGGTATCTCTAGGTTCTGGCTGCTCTTGGAACTGCCTATTTTGAGCGTGTACTCCCTGATATTATTCGGAATTGTTCTAATCAGAGAGCATCTGTACGTGATGGATATTTGACACTCTTCAAGGTAAACCCATCAAAATTGAGTTAATTTTGAAAGATTCTGAGAAGAAGTTGTTTGGTTACTATATCACTTTTTTATAAAAGCTGGTCATTATTTTTTTTGATCGTTAGTCATTTTTTGTTTGATCGGCTAGTCATTATTTTTTTAATCAATAAAGTAAGGATGTTGAGATATCATTATTTGTGTACAGTTTTTGCCAAGGTCCTTAGGAGTTCAGTTTCAGAACTATCTTCAGCAGGCTCTACCTGCTATTTTAGATGGTATGATATTCTCTTGATTTTGGGCCTCCTTTAAGTACATCACAGATTCTTGTGTGATATATTCTGAAATTAATTCTGCTTACATTGATATAGGTCTTGCTGATGAGAATGAATCTGTGCGTGATGCAGCACTGGGTGCTGGGCATATCCTTGTTGAGCATTATGCAACAACGTACGACTCTTGTTATTTTGATGCTTCATACTTCATTTTCTGCCTTTTGTTTTTTCGGGTAAGAATCGGAGAATGGATTTGTATTAACATAGGCAGGTAGGTACAAAAGGCGCTGTGGATAATCGTATGACAGAAGGGTGTATGGGTGTTAAGAATTTCAGCGGATTCTAGAAAGAATAAGATGATCCTATACAAGAGGCTTCCTAAAGAGCTTAGTTGTTGAAAGCCAAGTGACATCACAAAATCTATTATGTCAAGCTATTAGGGTTTAGCCAGAAAATGGGTTGCATAATACTTTGTTTTTGCATTATGTATTTGATTATTAATTTGAGATGATGTTACTCGAACAATTTGAGGCTTGTTGGGTTCATTTGCTGATGTAAAGTGAATGTGGTACAGTCCCCAATCTGTTAGAAAACAGGGACTGTTGTATTCCAAGCACCGCTGGAGCCTAGATTTCCTTAGGGAAATATGGGATAAGCCTTGAGTTGTTGTAGAACTGGGAAGTTTCTGGAATTTTATTACTGTTATACTGGAAAATCTGATTACAATAGGCGGGGTTAAGTTTCTTTGGCAGTGTGTGATGATTGCTATCTTATTGCTAAATGCTAAGTTGGTCGGAACGCAGTAGGAGAAGTTTTAAAGACGAGTAAAAACTTTGAAACATATTTGAGTAAAGATGTGTTGTTGTAATTTTGCTGTTTGTCTGAGATGTCATCTTATTCTCTTTTGTTTTTTGAAAACAACAAAAAGTATTTTCAAAACCACATTTAGAAACGATGTAAAAAAACTATCTTCAAAAGCACTCGCAAACACAAGCTTGCTGTGTTGAAGCCTAATGTTGTATAATTATTTGGGGTAAAAAGGTTCTTTGTATTTCACATGTCCTTCGAATAGATAAATTGTTTAGGAATGTCTTTTTGACCTTCATGCATTCTTAATTTTAATTCCTGCTGCTAAGTTCCTCTGCATGTTTTCCTATTTTCCAGGTCCTTGCCTCTTCTTCTTCCAGCTGTAGAGGATGGTATCTTCAGTGACAGTTGGCGTATTCGTCAAAGCTCTGTTGAATTATTGGGTGATCTCTTATTTAAGGTATGTGCTCTCAATATACTAACTCCCCTTCAAGGGAATACTCTGTGTATGCTATTTGAGAAAATCTTTACATTATCTAGGTTGCTGGGACTTCTGGAAAAGCATTACTTGAGGGTGGCAGTGATGATGAAGGTGCTAGCACTGAAGCACATGGACGTGCAATAATTGAGGTTCTTGGAAGGGACAAACGTAATGAGGTCCTTGCTGCTTTGTATATGGTTCGAACTGATGTCAGCATATCAGTTCGTCAGGTAATTTCAGTCATTGCTTTTTCCGTTCTTCTAATATGAAATGTGGTCAGTAGAGGGTTTTTATTAATGTTATGTGGAATGAAGTAATTGCGCTGAAGACTATTTTAGCTCTCCTTTGGGATTTAATCAAACATTTTATGACACCCTTCTTGATTCGATTAAGTTAGAATGCAATTTGGATGACTTGATCTCTCCCTTTAGATTTTGGTTGATCTCTCGCGAGGATGCCCCTTGGTCTTCTTTTTTGTTAGTTGGAATATATTATGGTGGTAGTACGGTTGTAATTTTTGTTTACATTTCAGTTTTCAGTTTTGTGGATTTCTCATCCTCCAAAATCTGTTCTTGTGCACTCCTTTTTCTTTTAATAACTTTTCTGTTTCCTATAAAAAACAATTCCCTATCAAATGGAAAAGGATGAACTGAGATAACTTAGAAGTGGACGATGCACCTTTTTCAGGCCGCCTTGCACGTGTGGAAGACTATAGTGGCCAATACTCCAAAGACTCTCAAGGAAATAATGCCCGTTTTAATGAATACTCTAATTACGTCGCTTGCATCATCATCCTCTGAAAGGCGGCAGGTTTGCCTGTTAACTGTATTTTAACGTTTTCCTAGTTTACTATCAGAATGTGGTAACTGTATAATGCTGGTGCTCATGTAGGTTGCTGGACGAGCACTGGGTGAACTTGTTAGGAAGCTCGGAGAAAGAGTTCTTCCTTTGATCATTCCAATATTATCCCGAGGGCTTAGAGATCGAAACACTAGCATAAGACAGGTGACCGTGTGTTACTTTACTTATGAATCTGTAAATGATAAATTTGATCAGAAAATATAAAAAATGGGAGTGCATACAGAAGTATCTTACCGCATGGAAACAGTATAATGATGTCAATTTAATTATATGCAAGGAAAACGTGAGAAACAAATAATGAGCTCTAAAATAAAGGAAGCGTTCTCAGGAAACCCTAGTTGGCTTAGAAAAGCTATATCAAAATAATGAGATTTGACTTCTTGTTGTCAAACTATGACTCAAATCCTGACAATTTGTTGCTATTATGCCATCTGATATTCTGAAAGGTGTGGCTAAGACTCTAGAGAAACGCATTTCTTTTCTATAAAAAGAAGACTACAGAAATGCATGATTTATCTTGTGGAAAGGTGTTGATTACGGTAGGAAAGATCATCTAGTATGATCTTTGGTCAAATGGATTGGTACCAACACTGTCGTTATGGGTTTCTCTTGAAGCCCTTGGAAAATTTATTTCACTAGGTCTTCCATCGTCCATTGCTCACAATTGGTGGTAGGTGATGGTATTCTGTTCACACTGCTTACCTTTCCATATTCTGTATTTCTTTGGGTCATCTTGCCTGTCGTTTCAGGGATTTAAGTATCTTGGATATTTTACGGTCTAATTTTTGCAGCAGAGAACTTATTCTCTCTCTCTCTCTCTCTCTCTCTCTCTCTCTCTCTCTCTCTCTCTCTCTCTCTCTCTCTCATATCAGTTCCAATTGAATAAATCTCCAAGTCAAGTTTTTGCTTGCAGAGTGAACAATCCCTCTGTCTTCCTCTCCTTGTTCCGTTCCCTCCAAGTCTTAGTGTTGAACATATTTCACTGGAGTTATTTATCTTTAAAAAATTTAGATGATTTATTTGCTCTTTTTGGATCTTCTCCTCTGCATATATAAGTCCTTATTTATATGATTGATAGGGAGTTTGCGTTGGTCTGAGTGAAGTGATGGCGAGTGCTGGGAAGAGTCAGTTATTGAGTTTCATGGATGAGCTCATTCCCACCATACGGACAGCCCTTTGTGACAGGTTTGTCAAATGTTGATCCGTCTGTCAAATACTGTCTGTACTAGTCTAACATCGTGTTGCTTGTATCTTTTAACAGCATGCCCGAGGTTCGTGAATCTGCTGGCTTAGCATTCAGCACTCTTTACAAGGTAGGATTTTTTTTCCATTTCTAATTTTAGGTTCAAAATTCATAATTGGCAATATGAATGATTAATAAATGTCATTTTATCACCTTTTTTCTTATGTAGAGTGCTGGAATGCAAGCAATTGATGAAATTGTTCCGACACTTCTACATGCTTTGGAGGATGATGACACTTCTGATACTGCACTCGATGGTCTTAAACAGATATTAAGGTGAAACACTTTTTTATGAGTTACTGCTTTCTTGCTTTTACATGCATACCCACGACTTTCTTTTTCTACCAGTAAAAGTACTGATGTAACCCCCATAGTGTAACTCTTTGTTTTTGTACCTGTTTTGTGTTAGGATCAAGCGCTTACCATTGCGCTACATTTATGGCCTTTTGATCCTAACATATATGAATGCAATTTAATCTTCTATTTGTCTTTTTCAATGCTTGTGGCGCTAATCAATCATTTCTATGTATCTTAGTGTTAGGACTGCAGCTGTTTTGCCTCATATATTGCCAAAGCTCGTACTCCTTCCTCTTTCGTATGTGTTCTCTTCTCTTTGGTTCAGTATGTTTCCATAAGCAAACTAATCACCGTTCTTGGATTAAAAGAATTGTATTGTTTTCTCCAGTGCGTTCAATGCTCATGCTATTGGAGCCCTAGCTGAGGTAGCAGGACCAGGTCTTAACTTCCACCTCGGTACTGTTCTCCCTGCGTTACTCTCTGCAATGTGTAGTGATGACAAGGTATGCTACTAGGGATGTTTCACGTTTATTGAAAGCTTGATTAATTAACTTCAAATTATAATTGCATATTGTCATGGTTTAAGCTCATCTTTGAACATCCATTGATTCTGAGATTCAGGATGTTCAAAAGTTGGCAAAAGAGGCTGCGGAAACAGTGGTTCTGGTAATAGATGAGGAAGGTGTTGAGTCCCTAATATCAGAGCTTCTTAAAGGTGTCAGCGATAGCCAGGTGCTTTTTTATAATTGACCTTTGTCCTCTCTATCTCCTCAATCCTGATCTGTTTTTGATTGTCTGTCTATTGATAAATTGCTGCGCTCTCTTTCTATATTATTGACCTCTATTTTCAGGCATCAATTAGAAGAGGCTCTTCCTACTTGATAGGATATTTCTTCAAAAACAGCAAACTGTATTTGGTTGATGAAGCTCCAAACATGATTTCTACGTTGATTGTATTGCTTAGTGATTCAGATTCAGCTACCGTTGTGGTATGACCAAGTAATTATATTTTGTTTTGATCTCCATGTTGTATACTGTATCTTATATTTTGTTGATCAGGTTGCCTGGGAAGCTTTGTCAAGGGTTGTTATTTCCATTCCCAAGGAGATCCTACCTTCATATATTAAAATAGTACGTGATGCTGTATCTACGTCCAGAGACAAGGAGCGGAGGAAGAAGAAGGTGGGGTAGTAATTTTCCGATTTGGTGCTTTGAGTCAACATTGTTCTGTATTAGACTATAAGATAAAGTAATGACATTGTACATGCTTATTAAAATAATTACAGGGAGGAGCAATTCTAATACCTGGATTTTGCCTGCCAAAAGCTCTTCAGCCATTGCTTCCTATATTTCTTCAAGTATTCCTTCTATCTATTTTTTACCTTTAGAAGGTTTTCGTATATGTTTCTAATCATTAGTATTTTCATGGTACGAAGGTAAACAACATGCATAAATATGTACTGTCTACCATTCTTAATGAAAAATATAATGTCTACCACAAGGACAATCCTAGGGATTTCATTAAGAGAAAACAAAATATACACAACCAGAAGCAATGAAGCTCAAAAGCTATTCAGAGTTGACATCTCCAAGCACTCTAGGACATGCTTCAAAGATCTAGGCCACATGATTCAGTTGGTCTAATATGTGTCGGATGTCCTAGGACTCTTTTTTACCGTCGACCAAGTGTTATATGCAAAGAGTGCTGGAATTTGTACTTCCCTGATACATAAGTAGACTCAATATGGGCATGTTCGTTGACGTTTTAGGTATTTCGACTATTCTTTTAAAATTAAAATTTATCCAATTCCAAAATGAAGTTTAGACTGGCAACTTTGTATGTTATCATGTTAATAAAAAAAACGTAGCTCTAAAGTGAGTTTTAATTAAGTTTGAAACTTCATCTTCTCTTTTTATAAGAGAAAATACATACATAACAATTTCACTTTGATCGATGCGAGTTTGTATTATATGCTGAGAATGATTTTTCCAAAAGCTGACGAGTCCATCAGATATCCTGAGAACCTGAAAGATTTTGTCCTCTAACTATGAAAGTGACAATCATTATATTAGATCATGGGAATTAACTTTTCCTTGGGTCACAAATCACACAAACTTTTACTGATACGGATTGTCAGTTTTTTTACTATGTTTTGCGCCTGAAAATGAAGATGTTGGGTGGCTGGTTGAAACCCTCTAATTTCTCAACTCGGCAGTAGGATGCTTAACACAAATATCTGCTCATTCTTTGTGGTCGCTTACTTGTACTTTCTTTAATTTTAGGGTTTAATTAGTGGATCCGCTGAAATAAGAGAGCAGGCAGCACTAGGGCTTGGGGAGCTGATTGACGTAACTAGTGAACAGGCCTTAAAAGAATTTGTCATCCCAATTACGGGGTACGTACTACAGGAACTTTACTTGACTGAAATTGTATGTCAACATATTTGAAACTCGTGGGTTTGAATGAACCATCACAAGAGATATCATTTATTATTTGATCTATGTCCTAAAGTTTAAGAACAGCTTTGAACTGTGAAGCACCGACACGTCTTCCAAGGCAGAGTGTCAGCATCCGATAGATGTCGGATGCGGGAAGGAGTGTCCAAAATATTATAATTTTCTGGACTTCGGGAAAAAGGGTAAACAATGAAATTAAGAAATTGTAGAAACATCAATGTTTAAATAGGTGTAAGGTACGCCACAATTCGAGGACTGAGCCCAGGGATATGGGCTCATGCCTCCTCAGTTTTCCATGAGGCCTACGCTCAAGCCACAGAGGCGTAAGCTATGAGCCCTACGTCTCTAGGTTATTGAGGCGTAATTCCTCAACAGATGTGACTGGGTCTCGAATTTAAACCATCATAACCCAGAAATAGTTGGTTTCCAATTTTCAGCAATAGAAATGTTTTCTAATAAGAGTTATATGTTTCTATTTATCAGTAAGGATATATATTATTCACAAAGAACATAGTAGTATATATATAATAGGTGTGTGTGTAATTGTATATAAAATTGATATATGCATATCTATTATATACATGATATAGGCATATTTGTATTGTTTTGTGTTTGTGTCCATACATCTTAGGCGTTAAATGCTGAATTTGCTGCTCTTTGTATATCTTATATTTAATAAGCGCCACCAATGCCCCAATGTTATGAGTTTAACCAGAAATTGAAAAATGTGCAATTTCTGTTCATTTTGAAGAGATACTTGTTTTGGTGAAAATATATATCACATCATTGTGGTATTGTCTACACTAAATCTTCCGCGGTATAATTGTTTCCTTGCTTGTGAAGTTCTTCTTTCGTGGATGATTGTGGATTCTGACTGTTGCAATCATATGTTCCATCAACCCAGGCCTCTTATCCGGATCATAGGTGATCGGTTCCCTTGGCAGGTGAAGAGTGCCATTTTGACTACTTTGAGCATCATAATCCAAAAGGGTGGAATGGCTCTGAAGCCTTTTCTTCCTCAACTTCAAACAACATTTGTCAAGTGTTTGCAGGATAACACGAGGTTAGTTGAGTTACTATGTAACATCTTAGTATCGGTGTAGACATCACATAACACAAGATTGGCTGAATTACTACATAACATCTTACTTTGGATCTGGACACTTATACTTTTTGGGTAAGACATATTACACACTGAGATTAGTTCCATGCATATATTTTATTGTCTCTGCCGTGAAAAATGATTGTAACTATTATTTTTTACACTGATTCTGTAACTATGTTGGGGTAACAGCTTGTTTTTATCACTTTTGGCATTTATTTTACATGACGATGTTGTCTGTTTCGTGTGTGTGACATGATGCGTGGGTGCAGGACTGTTCGATCTAGTGCTGCTCTTGCACTTGGAAAGCTTAGTGCTCTTAGTACAAGGGTTGACCCTCTAGTTAGTGACCTTCTTTCCAGTTTACAGGTAATTGTTATTTTGCAGTCTTTATGCAGAATATTTCACGGAACTGATATAGACCATGCTAACTTGACTGTTACAGGCCTCAGAAGGTGGGGTTCGGGAGGCTGTCTTGACTGCTTTAAAAGGTGTCTTAAAGCATGCTGGGAGAAGTGTAAGCAGTGCTGTGAGAACTCGTGCCTATACTTCCCTGAATGACTTAATCCATCACGATGATGACCAACTTCGTATAAATGCTGCCAGCATGTTGGGTATTATATCCCAGGTATAGAACTAATAAGTTTTGTTGGATCGAAGTTGTGATTACTGAGGTTTAGGATCATCAATATAATATTTTGTCCTATAGGTAGCTGAATAATTATTTTCTAGGATAAGAAACAAAATATGTATCCGAAGTAATATTAGTCAAAATGTGTTGAGGAATCCTCGAGTAGGGGTATTAATGTACAATGTCTCCCGTGAAAATGACCAAAACTAAGGGAATAAGAAAGCTATGGAACTATTTATAAGTGAAAGCGCATCTAGACACTAAAGATATAATTTTGTCCCTCAAAAAGGTGCAATCCTGAGAGCAATTATCAAATGTATGAGCATTACGTTTCGACTGTATGACCCAAATGATAGCTAAAAAGATCATATCCCAAGGATAATCCGTCTCTTGTTATCAAAACTCTGAAAGGGCGAGAGAAGTAACAAACCTTGGAAATTTTGTTTAAAGACCCATAAATTGTTGAATTTCTCAAGGACACCGAACCATTCCTTGCTTGAAAAACTAGCAATGGAGAAAGATGTGATTCTTTGATTCGGCCTCCACATCTATGAGGAGAGATGTAAGCCTTTGGCTTCTTCCTATGTAGAAGATAATAGGTTTTTACCTTGTTAAGGACCCGTCAACTACGCGAAAACCTTCACGCCCGAGGGAATTTCAATATTCCAAATTCTTAAGGAAGAGTGTAAATGATGAGTCACTAATCAAATAGAGTGATGGATTAGTAAGAAAATGAATTGGATGATTGAAGTTACCAAATTCTAGTGTCCAAGCAATTAGGTGGGGGTAATGGGGGTTTAGAAAAGCAGTCGATGAGTAGAGTTCTTAGGCTTCAGAAACAGATAGAACCTGCCTGAATGATCAATTCCACGAGCGAGGAAAGGAAAATAGAAAAAAGTAGGAGAAATTATGTATTGAGTTAACACAAATCTAGACACAATGGAGTATTTATACCCAAAGAAGAAGAAAAGCAATAAGAGCAATTACTAGACTAACCCTAAACTTAAATAAATAAATAAAACATCTTTATATTCAGCACTCTCCCTGAAGTTGGCGCATAGATGTCCATTATGCCCAACTTGCGAAGAGTGGACTTAAGTAGAGCATCAACAGCTTGTTCAAATGAAGAACCTCCAGATCAAACTTTCTCTCGGATAAAATGGATGTCAACCTCAATATGTTTGGTCCTCTCATGCAGGACAGAGTCTGAAGCTAACATGATTGCTGACTTATTATCGCAATACAAAATGGATGGCAAACCGGCTGGAAAACCAAGTTCTCCAAGAATCAAGTGGCGCCAAAGAACCTCACATGTCCCCTGATCTATGGCCCTGTACTCAGCCTCTGTAGAAGATCGAAAAACCACAGGCTGCTTCTTACTTTTCCAAGAGATCAGATGATTTCCATAAAAGAACAAAAGCCATATGTAGTAGATCTTCTTTCTGTCTTAGACCCAGCATAGTCAGCACCAGTAAAGCAAGAAATATCAAACGTGTTCTTGGAGTCATAGAAAAGACCAAGTCCGGGACAACATTTCAAATACCTCAAGATATGAAAAACAACATCCAAATTGGAAGTACAGGGAGCATGCATAAACTGACTCACAAGACTTAGAGTAAATGCTAGGTGAGGTACATACTTCCGCTGAGAGAGAGAAATATCACTCCTGGAACGAGCTATCTCAATCTCCAAAAAATATTTCAGACCCCCAGATTGATGGTCAAACGCTGAACTTAGATCGTTCTTGACCCCAGAAATGCCTAAAGTGTCATCACTTGTTAAGATAATGTCGTCCACATAAACTGATAGAATAACACATTGTCCCGTCTAATTCCGTTTGATAAAGCACGTGTGATCAGAATGACATCTAAAAAACCCCAATCGAAGGACAACCTTACTAAATCGAGCAAACCAAGCTCTTGGAGACTGTTTCAACCCATACAATGATTTTCTCAAACGACAAACTTTCTCGAAATACTCCACAGCCTGAAACCCCGACGGAGGATCCATATAAATCACCTCATCCAAATCACCATTCAGAAAAACATTCTTGACGTCCATCTGATGTAAGGGCCAAGAGTGGGAAGCAGCAAGAGAGATAATGAGTCGAGCAGTAGTAAGTTTAGCAACCAGGACAAATGTGGCATTAAAATCTTTGCCTGGAATCTGAGTAAAGCCTTTCGCTACCAGACGGGCTATGTATCGGTTAACTATACCATTTGCATTATATTTCAGGTTGAACAACCAAAGACAACCAATCGTCTTCTCTCCCTCAAGGTGAGCAACCAAGTCCCAGGTATGATTATTCTATAAGGCGGTCATCTCATCCTAGGAATCACTGTAGAATCAATCTGACTAATAAACTCCTGAAAGGAACTAGACAAAGCATTATATGAAATATGGTTCTGAATAGGGTGATTGGTAGAGCAAGATAAGGTAAGACGGTCTGGGGGACGATGATCCCTTAAAGGATACCGTTGACGCAGTACCTTCATTCAATGAGAGCGACGACTATACACACGAGGTAAAGCAGAGGAAGAGACCACAGGAACATCCATATAAATGGGGTTAGTAATAGGAACATCCATAGAAGTATGATCAATAATAGGGACAAGACAAGGACAATCGTCAATAGGTGAAATATGAGACCTACGAATGTTAGGCGTGCTAAAAACAGGGTTATCCTCCCAGAAGGTCACGTCCAAGGAGTTGAGAAAATGCTGAGTGGAAGGATCATAACACCGATACCCCTTTGACTTGGAAGAGTGACCCATAAAAGCGCACCGAATCGACTTGTCATTCAACTTTGTTCGAGAAGGGCCTTTATCCTAAACAAAGCAGACGCAACCAAAAACTTAAGAAGAATGGGAAAAAGAGGCTTTTTAGGATGAAGAACACCTAAAGGAGTTTTCCTCCCAAGATCCTACTAGGCACCCTATTAATCAAATACGTGGCTGTCAAAACAACCATTTCCCAAAAAGATTGAGGAACAGTTATACCCTTTAGAAGACATCAGGCAACACCCATAAGATGACGATTCTTGCGCTTAGCTACCCCATTTTGTTCAGAGGTATACGGTAAAGTAAGCTGTTGGAGAATACAAAGGTTGGATAAATGAGTAACACGATACTAGTAATGTACTCCCCCCATTATCAGACCGAATACCACGTACTACAATATTATACTGAGTTTTTATCATGGCAAGAAATTGTTCAAGCACATTCGAGACCTCAGACTTTTTCTTAAGAAAATAAACCCAAGTACACCTAGAGAAGTCATCGATAAAAGTAACATATTAACGATGTCTAGACATAGAAACAATAGGGGAGGGCCCCCACACATCAGAATCGATAAAGTCAAACATAAAAGGTGACCTATGCATGCGTGATATAGAAGGTTTTCGACAATGTTTTGAGAGTTTGCATATCTGACATTTAAAAGGAAAATGTTTACAGGCATCAACTAAAGTGGGAAATAACAGACATAGGTACTGAAAGCTGACATGTCCCAAATGGGCATGCTAAAGGCGTATGTCTTTAGCAGAAAAAGAAACGGGGAAATAAAAAACACTAAAGGAGGCAGCCTGTAGCACTGAATCTGGTGGCTGGAGAGGTGGTGGGTCCCCGAAGGAGTATAGTCCGTCTCGCTCATATCCCCTGGCAAAAATCCTCTCCGAACTTAGGTCCTGTAGGAAACAATTATCAGCTAAGAAAATGACAGCACAATTAAGGGATTTAGCAAGACGGCTAACAGATAATAGGTTCAATGCAAATTTAGGAACATGAAAAACTTAAGAAAGGGTAAGATCAGGTGAAAGTTGTACACTCTCCATACCACTCATACTAATCATAGAACCGTCTGCTAGACGCAGAGCTATGAACAGGATCCAAGGGCGTGGAGAATGGAGACAACTCACTCGTCATATGATCATTAGCACCGGAATCCAAAACCCGTTTAGGCGTCTCAAGCGGACATAAAAAGTAGTGGGGGTAGCTGAGGCCGAAGAGGCAGGAGGGGCAGCAAAGTTGTGTCCATTTAGCAAGGATGCTAGTAACTCTCCCATCGGACACGGGATAATCTAGATATAGCTTAGTAGCAACAGAAAAACCTGAAGATTTAGACATCTCGAATCCAAGAAAGCAACATAAAGTGTCAAAAATCTGATGGAGAGACAAAGAAAGATTGTTCACAACCTTCTATATCATGAAAAAGTCACCCAAACGTGACCAAACTGTGGTTTACATCCACAGCAACCCGGAAAAAACACGGGAAACCCTAGTTTTGATCAACACACTAGCTAGGGCAACCAACCACTTAAAAAAATGAAACTGGGAAGGAAAAAAAGAGTCCTCGGAAAACTTGCCAGAGGTAATCAGTTTTTAGTTATAATGTTATATTATGTATTTTGTTTCTGACCTTTTTGTAATTATGTTGCAGTATATAGATGAGGATCAGCTAACTTACCTACTCGAGGAACTTTTAACTCTGGTCACTTCATCTAGCTGGTCTTCTAGGCATGGCTCAGTACTCACAGTTTCATCACTGCTCAGGCACAATCCTTCTGCAATATCTTTGTCTCCAATACTCACACCCCTTCTAGACCACCTTAAAGGCGCTTTGAAAGATGAGAAGGTACTATTTCTCGGAGTTTTTTAGTTTTCTGATGAGCTCCTTTAAGTTTCGACAGTTGACCTTCTCCCTAAATGGCATGCAGTTCCCTATTCGAGAAACTTCAACCAAAGCATTAGGAAGGCTTCTACTTCATCAGATTCAAAGCAATAGCACTAACAGTGCTATAAATCTTCATATGCTTTCATCCCTAGAATCAACTTTGCGTGATGATTCAAGTGAAGTGAGAAGAAGGGCACTATCTGCTCTAAAAGCAGTTGCAAAAGTATGCGCAGGGAATTGAATATTTGTAGGAAATTATGAAATTACATGACTTGCAATTTTGTTGGATTTTCTCTCAATTTTGAACGCCCAAGTTGCATTGCAGGCGAATCCTTCATTTGCTTTGAATCATGTGGCAATTATTGGTCCGGCACTTGCCGAGTGTTTGAAGGACGGAAGCACTCCAGTAAGGCTTGCTGCAGAAAGATGTGCTCTGCACGCATTTCAGCTGACAAAAGGTATTTTCTTAGCATTTTTATCTATCCCACAAACACCTAGTGCGTTCTATTCTTTGGACCATTTCTGGGTTTGTGTGTGTTATTCCTTACATATATACTTTAGTTAACTACCCTTTCTTCGAATTAAGGATGGCCATTACAGTGCTTGTGGAGATCTCTACCATGAGAAGGGAATCACTGATATTTGTGTTTCTTGCTCATTTTATTCAGGCGCAGAAAATATTCAAGCTTCGCAGAAGTATATTACAGGCCTTGATGCTCGGCGCTTATCAAAGTTTCCAGAACATAGGTATATTTTCCTTTTTATGACATGATAGTTGAAGGAAGCAGAGTCGAACTTGGGGTGGGGGGGACCTTCTCTTATATGTTTGTGCTTTCCCAGTAGTGTGTTCTGTTCGTTGTTGTGTAAAGTTGAATATGCAGTTTTATTGAACTCTTTTGTTTTGTACACAAACAAATGCAGTGATGATAGTGGAGACAGTGAAGATGACTTGGCAAGTGGCTGAGAAATTTCCTGGCTTTTGAGACCATTTATTTTTATTTGTCTGAAGAGGAGATTCAAGAAAAAAAATACCATCTCGTCTTGAAGAACACAGCCATTCCAATACTATTTATAACACTGGTTTCTCGTTACAGACGGCATAAAGATATATAGGCAGGAGGAATACGGAGTTGAACACTCATTTTTCTCACCTGGGTGTTCGTTCGCTCACATCTTGTCCTTGTAAAATTTTGACTTTAGTGGAATTGCTTGCTAAATATGGAGAGTTATAATTTTTCGAAGTTATATCTTAAGTTACTTTTTGTAGGCAATAGTGTGATCAGTAATCTTGTATAATCGTCGTGCTTTCTAGACTTGTAACTCTGCTCCTATTTTGTTGTAAACTCACATATCTATTTGATTCATTCTAATCTTATAGTTACCACTATTGCTGTCCCAAAATGTAGCCCAAAAGATTAGAGCTTCAACGTTTGCATCACTTATATGGAGCGGTGTTGGCAATTGTGAAACATGAGAAGATATTTGAAACTCGAAAGGTTGTTTGCTTAATGAGTTAAAATGCCGTATGGTAGGTGTAATTTAAAAAAAAAACGTAGCTTACCTCATTATTAAGGGTCTCACATACATATCTAACTAATAATAAATTTTCGTCCATAGTTCATAATTGAATAAGGAGTGGTGGCCAAAACTATAAATGAAAATCGTGAGTATCTTAATGAAGTAGAAATGTTAGTTTTCTATATCCGATATGATGTGCTAGAACCAAGAGTATGTTTAACCTAATGAAATCATATGCATTACTATTATGACGTAAATTTCATGTTGCATGCTTAATAAAGCCGAATCAACATGCATAGCGTGTCAATTAGGCTCAAAGTGATAAGTTTAAAATATAATTATAATTAGGGAAGGCTTAAAGTGTTTTATATGAATAACTAGCATATGTAAGTATATAAAATAAAGTATGATGATCAAGGGCCTTGCTTTTGGTGTAGTTCACATTATAACATGGTCTGATTGCATGTGAAAGAAATTATGTAATTCTATCAGATAAACATGTTTTGAAATTTACTTTAAAACAGAATAAGTTTTTTTTCAATTTTAGAGAAATAAATAAGTTTTTTGTCACATCATCAATCCTTGATTGATTAAGCGAGTCTATGATTTTACACATTTTTAAATTTTAAAATTTTTAAATTTGATATGATTTGATTTTTTTATTAATTATTTCAGCATTTAATTAAGGATGTTAATTCATTCTTTGTTTATATTTAATGTCGATTATAGAAGATATTAACTGATAAACATATTTTATTGACGTCTAACATTAATTGATTCTTTATATTTAAGCAATGAAATGAGTAAATTAATTAGTTGTTGATTATATCGAAATCAAACATTTTCAGGTCAATTGATGTATCATTGATTGACCCAAAAATATTTCAAACACTCTATTATAGATTGCGAAGATTTGATGATCAGTTAATCAATGATATATCATTGATTGATCCAAAAATGTTTCAAATGCCCTTGTAATAGATTGAAATAATTTCGGATCAATCAATGTGATGATCATCCAATTGCCCCAATTGATTGTAGGGGCGTTTGAAATATCTTCGACTTATCCCATTGATTGATCCGAAAATATTTCAAACACCCTCATAATAGATTAGGATAATTTGATGATCAGTGAATCAATGATATATCATGGATTGACCCAAAAATATTTCAAATGCCCATATGATTAGATTGAAATATTTTTGAGTCAATCAATGAGATGATCATCAAATTACCCCAATCTATTATAAGAGCGTTTGGAATATCTTCGTCTCATCTCATTGATTGACCTGGAAATGTTTCAAATGCCCATATAATTAGATTGAAACATTTTCGGTCCAATCAATGAGATAACCATCTAATTGCTCCAATATATTATAAGGGCGTTTGAAACATCGTTGTCTTATCTCATTGATTGACCGAAAATATTTCAAACACCCCTATAATTTGAGATGATTAGATTGATCAATCAATTAATGATATATTATTGATTAACACGAATATGTTTAAAAATGCCCCTATAATTAGATTGAAACATTTTTGGGTCAATTAATGTGATGATAATCCAATTGCCTAATCTATCATTTGAAACATATTCTATTCATCCCATTGATTCACCTGAAAATATTTCAAACACCCGAAAATATTTCAAACACCCCTAGACTAGATTGAGATGATTGAATTAATCAGTTACTCGACGATATATCATTGATTGACCTGAAAATTTTGTAATTTTTAGCGGTTTCTAACGACTTTGAAAGTTCAATTTTTTTATTGATATCCAGCATTACTTGACTTCCTATAATTAATAATAAAAATTTCTGAACATTAATTACTTCATCAATTCAAGTATCTTCCATATTGATATATTAACTATATATTACTGATTTACCCGAAAATCTGTCAAACACACTGATGTCGAAAACTTTAAAAGTGAGGTTGCATGCAATGTCTTCCAAACGTGGGAATACTCTTGGTCTAGAAATGTACAAAACACAAACAAAGAACTCTAAAGAAGAAGAGAACTGGAGGTGGTTTCCTCGTCTAGGAGCCTCCGATACCTAAGTATCCTAGAGTAATTTTGGCAGAGTTTTACTTAGTAGAGAGTTGCTTACATTTGTACCGTTTATACCTAAAGCCTTTGAGGAGGATGCATGTCGAAGACGCTTTGGTGAAGTGGTGGCCCTTCCTCGATTTGACGAGTTGGAGGTTATATTTAATGTTTTTGTCCCCCCGAGCTGACCTAAAGAAATATGCATTTAATGTCGATATGCCTAAGCCATGTCAGACGTGGTTGACGCGACTTCTTGGAGGCATACTTGATGCTTTATCATGGTGATTGAAATTGACTGGAAGCCATCTCAAATAAGAAGATGCCATGTGGGATGCAACTTTCGGTGAGCAATGATGGTGCCTAAGACATGAGTAGTTGAGTCTTTGCGTCAGACCTTCTTTACGTTGCTTTTAGTTTACGCTGGTCGGTGTAGCCTGAGCTCTTTGGAGGCTGACCTGGTTAGGTAAGTTTCCTCCCATTGGGGGCTCAGGCCCCCTATTCCTTTTCCTAGTGTGAAACCTTCCATGTAGCTCGTCACGTGGTGCCATGTTATTGGTAGTTAGAGAATACCCATAACAATTGCCCACAGTCGAAGAGTTGGTGGGTCCTATCCACCCAGGTCTAAAAGAGTCTTTTATTTAAGATTAACTAAAATTACCCTTCGAAAATTGTTTGGCTCACACACGTGCGACCTTGCCTCTCTTGAGCTTCACTGTAAGTTATTCTTTGGAGTAGCAATGATGTTAGCGTACGGGTGCATGAGAGGGTGAGCGAGCGACGCGACGCCTGACTCTTTGATGCATCACCTATCACTCATTTAAATCAACGATACTTGAGCGTCTGAGCTCATTTTGTTTTCCCCTTCTTTCTTTTACTCTTACCATTTTACTGGTTTCCTTCAGAGTTTAGCCGTGTCGTCCGCTAGTTTGGTCTCACATTCTCCCCCTCCATTGTCTCGGGAAATGCCTTGGAGGTTGTCTTTCATGTGTCAACGTTCGCTTCTTATCACCGATTTACCGTGGTAAGTTGCTTTTCCTTCGTTTGAGTCTTTCCCTTTATCCTTGTGTTTTGCATTTCCTTTATATCTTTATCGTGCTTGAGGGTTCCAGGGGGTGCGTAGACTGAATGGATCATGTTGTTTTGTTGAATGCAGCTACTGACTCTCGTGTTGACTCAGAGACCTATGCTAGTAAAAGTGAAGATGACAACCGATGAGGGCTGACAAAATTCCTTCCTCTTTATCTAAAAGTGACTTGGGTATGATTTGGAAGGCTTACCACATCCTAGATTATGCGCAGCTGCGGTTGCCTGAGGTGGGCTAGAAGATAAATGCTCCGTGTAATGGGAGAACTGGATTGTATTTGGCCTCGTTGGAGTGTGGGTTGAGGTTTCCTTTGCACCATTTTCCTCGAAGGGTATCGCTCTGGCTCAACTTCAACCGAACTTGTGGAGGACTTTGATCGGTTGCTGGGTGTTTTAGAGGCTGCACCTTGGCGAGGACCTTTCACTAGACGAGCTTGACTTCAAGTTTCAGTTGAAGTCTTCCCCCTATGTAAGGTCGTAGGGGTGCCTCCTCGTGGTATGGGCTAATACTATCTTAATAGCCGTATTGGACAGATGAATGGGATTGTGAAAGGGATCCCATCCTAGTATAATGATTGGAAGGACAACTGGTTCATGATTTCTGGGTTTGGATTTTATGCGCCCGGTCCCTCGGATCTTCGAGAACACATATGAACTCGTGCTTTTGCAGGGGAGAAAGTCTGCCTGTCACTTACTCTGGTCGCTAATCTATCTTGTTTCTTTTGCACTGAACAAGAAGAGGCCAAAATAACTTCTAGTCTATCTTCAATCCCAAAATTCTTGCCTCGCAGAACTCCCCTTCGAAGCCGGTGCTTTCAACGTCCTTTCAGGCCTAAATTTTTGTTTCAAGCAGATTGTATTTGGATCCCCTCTAGGACGTTACAATAAGTCTCCCTGTTGAATACTGTTTGGAGGATTCTCCCGAGCGTACTAGTATGATCCTCATTCGTTCTCCTACTTTTATCATCACTATCATCATCTTACCTTCTGTAATCGTGATTCCAGTGTAGCAATGGCCAGGGACGATCCTTCTCTTAAAAAGTAAAGGAAAGAGCTTGATGCCTCCAATGTTCAGAAAATGTAGGAGCTCTGAGCTAAGAAGTTGGAGCATTCGAAAGGGAAAGTTGCTACCTCTGCGCCTCATCCTTCTGTTCCCCAGCCTAAGGTGCCAAAGGCACACTACCACCAGCTTCGCCTGCCCTTCCTTCCTCGGGGCAAGCTCCATCACAGTTTGGCAGCATTCAAGGGACTCCTCAGAGCTCATCTTGGTCTTTTCGACCTCCTGTTCCACCTCGGGCTATAATTATTTGGGACACTAAGATGTCTTCTCCCCTGGCCCATGGTTTTGCTATGTCGGGATATGGCCAACAATGGTCTTATGCTCGCTAAAAGCACAAAGTTCTGATGTCCTCATCGGGAGTGACCAGCCTGACACTCAGTCTTAAGCTTAGAACGAAGTGGCCAGGGTGTTGGACTAGTTGTCCAAGCACGCCTATCTTGAAAAGGGAATCAACCTTCTCGAGGGGTCCGGGCGGGGATCTCTGTTGGCTTCATGGAGCACACCCTTGACGTAAGTTCCACCTTTTGCTTAACACTTCATTACTTCTGCCTTATCTAGTACTTGACTTGACCCCTTTGTTTCGTAGGTCCTGACTGTTAATGCTGTAATGCTGGCACGTCTCGACTACTGTGAGGACCAAGTGCTAGAGGTTACTCGAACATCTTCTCGGGCAGAGACTACGCTTGTTGAGAAGGCTATGGATTTCAACTCTATTTGAAATGCCTATGACAAGATCCATACAAAGGTTGAAAAGGTTTATAGGCCTTGAGGGAGAGTTCATTTGTCTTGAGAGGGAGTTAGGTCAGGCCGATTGAGCCGTTAGTGCTTGTAGGAACTTGGAGGCTCGGATTTCTGATCGGGAGATGACTGTCTCTAATCTCCAGCAACAATAGACCATCTTGAGGAACAAGGCCAAGGTCTTGGATGGCATGTTTTTTCAGGAGATCCATCCCCGAACTCAAGCGGAGTACTGGGAGAGGGAAGTTCAGAGGAAACTTGACTTGGCGGAAGCCTAGTCGAAGGAGAATTGTGGTCGATAGACTGAAGGTCACGTCAAGGGAATGGAGGACTTTAAGGCGTCTTCGGAGTTTCAAATAGCCCTCGTCATAGAATTTGCTATGGGTTATGGAAGCTGTCATGATGGGGTCATCGACAATCATCCTCAGTGGGATTTGAGCTTCCTCAATTATCCTCCAAACCCTACGTTTACTCCTGTGGACTTGGCCTATGAGAGGGTGATGGTCCTTATGCTTGTGAAGCACAGAAAGCCGTCAGGATGTCACGTTCTCCTTTTTCCTAGTCGGATCGGCCTAGGTCCCCGCCTATCTTTCCCGGGCTTCCCAGTCTGCCGGGTTCATCTGATTTCATCGAGCTGGATGTGGAGGTCTCTTCACATTTACCTCTGGGTCATCCTGAGGAGGAGGTCCCTCCGCGATTCCTTTTCCTCCTCTTGGGGGCTCATGCCCCCGATTCCTTTTTCTAGTGTGAAACCTTCCACGTGGTGTCATGTCATTGGTAGTTTGAGAATGCCCATAACACACACCATGATTATATTTAGATCATTCTGATATATAATTATTGACAGTTACGGAAACCTACTACTTACCTAAAACTTTTTAAATTCTGACATTTCTTAGATCAACACCCCTTAAGTTGTCTATTCTTAAAAAAATTCCTAAGAAATTTGCAACATAATCTGTCGCCAAAATAGAAAAACATATTTTGAATGTCTTTTAGGATAACTAGATTGCCAAAAGGATATCATTTAATTAGTTTCTTGATACGTGTCTGGATTTGCAATGCAACAAGCTATCTCCTCTACAAGCAAGGCTTCTCTTTCCTTTTTTTTTTTTTTTTTTATTTCTTAATTTTTCAGACTTGACTTGCAATCCAACGTATAGTTTCTGTTACCAGCGAGCATTCATTGTTCGTTAAATTGTTACAAGATTTTTGCCACGTACGTCATGCGTACCTAAAAAGAAAGATTTGCTAATTACTATATTATGGGTACAGAAATACAGGAAGAAAAAAACAACAAAAAATTCAGGTTTTCTGTTGAAGTGGTGGCTGTCCTTATAATAGTTGGTGCTTCTCTTGCTTAGCTGAGCGTTTAAGTTTAGCCATCTAATGTTTTATTGGCTTACCTTCTATCCTTGCCATTTAATGTACGCAAAGTTTTAGTAGATTACTGAGAGACGAGATAGGTTGTCACATAGTTAATCCTCCACCTAATACTTTAAAGATCGTGACTTTGAATCATATGATTTTCCAATTTCATAAAGTTAATTTATAATTTCCTGTAACAAAAAAATACATTTTGAGTAGTTTTCTTGTGACGATTGTTCCTTCAAACCTAAAGCGAAAATACAGTCAAGTCGACTAGCAAACCTCATTCTCATGTGTCCGTTGGGGTTTTGTTGTGATAACGGCATATCAAGTGAGGGATTCATATCCATTGTCGCTGTTGAGCAACGTCAGATGTGAACTTGTATCTGAGTCGTTCAGTTAGATTTGGATGACATGGATCAGGTAATGTGCAGAGTTTGTTATGTTCAATTTTAAATGGACGGAGAGATTTGGCTTAACTTCTTATATGTCGTTGGTATAGTCAATTACAAAGAATCTCAATCCCAAACCGTGGGGGCATTTACAAAAATAACTGAGGTGTACAAGTTATATATGCAATTATTATTATTATTATTATTATTATTATTATTATTATTATTATTATTACATATTTCTTTCCTTACGCTGGCGTATAGGGTAGTCTTCTCTCATATTTAAAAACTGGTCACTAACTCCATGTACAACCGATAATCTCAACATGCATGTGCCCTAAACTGGCATAAACTTTTCCTTAAAATGATAGTTGATATTGGGTTGATGTAGTTTCTCTAGTGAAGACTTTAAAAACAAGGAAACCATCCTTATTAAATAGACATAAGTAAATGGAACTTCATAATGAATGCAAATGCAAAAATTGAAGGTGGAAATCTTGGAATTAATAGGGTTTCCATAAAACACTTCTTCAACTAGAAAGATTCGTTATTCAGTATTTCACCTTATTAAATGCATTACTGACTCTCCATTGAATGAGGGACTGATATTGCCTTTCAGTAAATAATATATTTATTTTTTTGCGTTGTTTAATCCAGTAGAGATCCCCCTACGACCTTCATATATAGAAACCCCAGACGACATTACTTAGGAAATTATATGCTCCAAAAGTTTAACCTTATTGATTTATTTATAATGTTCCAAAATGTGTCCTACTTAAGTTTTCTTTTTTCTTTTCGTTTGGCTTCTGAAGTGTTATTCTAAGTTCTATTAAAGTTATTGTCAGAATTCATATTTGAAACTCATCCGTAGATGATGAGAAGATTGGTATATATAGATGATTAACCATCTATGTTCGTCTAACAATTTAATTACGAAGGACAATGACATGCGATCACATTCTAACTCGTAATTTTTATCTTAATTAAAGAACACACAAAATTTATTTATGCATACTATAGCGAAAAGATGATAAGAAAGTTTATTCTATTTAAACGTTTCATATAACTGTTATGTATCACATAAGAAGTGAATCATTTACGGAGTAATTTGTCAGTCTAAAAAGAACTAAATAATTTTCAAAGCATGTGCTCACATTGTCCACTTAATTTCACCCAAGCTTCATACTATCATAAATAGATCACTTAGGTTCGGGTCCATAAGCAGTGGTAATTGCCCTACGAAGACTCGATTTCACAATAGAAATTATGATGGGTAAGGTACGTTTTATTGTTTCTCTTTGTAATCATAGATGATGATGCAAACACTCTATAAATGTATAAACAATCAAAAAATCTCGTAATTGATTTCGAGTCACATTTTTCTAATTTCACAATGTATGATTACGTAAAATATATGTGGTGAGGTCATACTTAATGTTAATATCATTCAAAATCCAGAATTTCAGGCTTTGTAGTTAATGAGGCTCACACCAATATTTTCTATTCAATGCTCTAAAAGCATGAGAATTTGAGAGAGAAATTCACGCAGTTAAGAAGAATTTTATTTATATATGTTTTGATATTTACTCATTTTAACGTAACATTTATAAATAAAATCGATCTGCATCGGGTACTGTGCTACTGTTTCTAGATCAGGAACCTCTAGTAAATATATTCGTACTGCAATCAAATGCAAACAAACTAGGACCACCATTTAGAAGGGCTCCCAAAACCTTGAAATTCAAAAAAAAAAACCTAAAACAATGACTTGTAAAAAAAGTTTTTTTTTGTGTTATAGGTATGTATTATTATAATTAAAAAATAAATATGCATAGGGCAAAAATCCCTAACTACAACAGCTCAAGAAAGCTAGCCTAAAAGGAAAGCCGAAAAGGAGAACCACTTCCAAGTTTTAAACAATAAACCAAGAAAAAAAATTCAATATTGGGATTGTTTTTCTGACATTGATGTCGTATGGTTCAACAATATGTTGAAAGATTCAATAAATGTATTCAAAAGTTCAACTAATGTATTATTGAGTTCAACAATAACATTAAAAATATTTTTGTCAATGTTTATGACTAAATATATTTTTTATGTATTGAAATAACATTATTTATAGAAGAAAAACTACCCTAAAAGCATTGAGAACACCCATCTGTTGAACTATATCTTTGACATCCTCAACACGCTACAAATGATCTCGGGTTGATTTTAAAGAAAGGGCAAAAAAGCCAGACCAACAAAAAGATATTAAAAACCTTCATTTCATAAACATCAAATAATTAAGCCATCGCTAACAGCAGAGAGGCAGCAAATTAAAGAATCAAAGAGCAAGTCCAGTCCTCAGACAAAGCTCAGAATCAGATGGCAAATCCAATCCTCAACTAGCCCAGCTTAGGAGAAGCAGTATCTACAGGTTCCTTAGAAACCTCTAACACCCCAATATGCCTAAAAGGCTCAAAAAACGCATAGAAATAAGGGCGTGGGGAAGCACATGACAACACTCCACTCAATTTTTCCCAGACTAGCTGTCAGAAAAACAATTACTCAATGTCTTCCTAGAACTTTTTCATTTTGATTCATAAACTTTTTTAAGATCAATTTAGTTTTGAAAGTTCACGCTATGTCAATTAAGTCCTCATTATCCATTTCATGTTACATTTGATGTAATATGATGATTTGACACTATTACAATTTCGTAAAAAATAAGTCAAGACGGGAAATATAATAGCTGTAATATTTTGCCTTCTTTTTAAACTTTAATATGGTAGATAGACGAGCCGTCATGGTAAAATGATAAAACGGCGGTAGGTAGTCTACTCGTCGTATTAGTAGAAGGAAAAAAGACGGGGTCTGGAAACCCGTCGTTTTTATAAAAGAAAAACATAAAACTACGGGCTCAATCCCCGTCATTTTAATACAACTTAGAAAAATGACGGTGCCTGAAAATCCCGTCATTTTGTTTAAGAAGAAAACAACGGGGTGTCGAAACCCATCGTTTTAATAAAACTTCAATATGAAATGACGGGGGCTGAAACTCCCGTCGTGTTTATAAAACTTTGACACAAAATGATGGGGGCTAGAACTCCCGTCATTTTGTTTAACCAGAGCACATGGGGTATAGATACCCCGTATTTTTGGATACCTTATATATATCGAAACCCTAGAATTTTTTATTCCATCTTCTCCCCACCCCATACGCGGCTACCCCACCATTCTTGTCTCCTTGTGCCACGCGATTTCTTTGCTTCCACTGCCGTGCTCTAACTTCAACCGTCATCTCATCTTCCCTCGAAGGAGTCGTCCTCTTCATCATCCCAACCCGTCCTCTTCATCATCCCAACCCGTCGTTTTTTTCCTTTTTCTTCCATTGATTCAGTAATTTTTTATTCGGTAAAGGGAATTCTTTGTCTTTTTTTTATTTGCATGTTTCCCTTGTTGTCGTGTTTATGGTGGATTGCTGTCGTGTTTATGGTGCATGTTTCACTACAAGCTCCTTTATCTTTTAGTATGTTTTTGGGAAAAAATTATTATCAATCTATTTTCATGCTTATTCTCTGTTTATTAAGACTCACAAAACTGTGAATCATGTAACAGAAGAGGATGTTTCACTACAAGCGCAAAAAATGGGTGAGATTGAGGGCTAATAAGAAGGGGTTGTAGAGAAAGAGAGAAAATAAGGAGGTGTTCGGAATCGATAATGGGTGGAGGAGAAAGAATGTAGGAGATGAAGAACAATACTGAGAAATTGAAGGAATTGACTAGGGAGGTTGCGGGAGAAGTTGCACGGTGGGATTTGAATCTAGTATTGTGCGTCAATGGAATTAGTAGATATATTGTAGCTTGGAGTACCTCATTATTATCAACATCTCTCTTCCAAGTGAGATCACCCATGGTTCTATATTGGTAAATTTGTTTATGTGATATTGTAGTTTCAAATTAAACAATTTGATCTTCTAACTTTGAAGCGTTTCTATATAATCCTACATAACACTTGTCAATGTGTCACTCTGTCAAGTTTGCTAATGTGAATATTGACACCTTCAAAAAAAATTATGGTGCATGTTCACCACTATAAGCCCCTTCTTATTAGCAAAAATTAAGCAGAGTAATTAGTTTAATTAGTAAAATGTCATTTTTTACTTGAAATTTAGCTTTCCCTTCCTTATATTCCAATAAAATGTCCATCAGCTTCATGTTATAAAAAAGAAGAAGGTGAAATTCATATCACTTCTATAACATTATTAATGAAGTATGGAGAAAAAGTAAAAATAAAAGCATAATAGAATCTTCTTTAGAAACAAAAAAAAGTAATTTAAATATAAATAGAAAATACATGATGAAAGGAGCTTGTAGTGATCTAATCAGATCGGTGTCCCATGGAATAATATTTGTCCGTTCTCTTGTTTTCTTATTATAACTCATTTCTCTGCTTAATTTTCATGTGTATTAATTTTACTCTTTTTATTGTCTCATGTGTACTTGAATGAAAAATTGATGTGTTATGCAATTCGTAACTTATAGATATGGATAGAGATAACCCGAATGATGATAATCTGGATATGGATAGCTTAGATAGAATGGATATGGATACGACGATTACGATAAAAAGAAGAGGGAAAAAAGAGGACCAACTTACCTCACTTCCTTGAAAACCGATTGAAACTTTGAAAACAAAGGTTATCACAATAAATTTTAAGGGACACTCTGTAAGCGAGAACGTTGTCAAACTTAAAAGCTTTCTAGGAAGTTGTGCACGTTCAATTGTTCTAATAACTTACAAGGATTGTGACCGCCATGTTTCAAAAAAGCTGAAGGAGAATGTGTACAAAAGTATTGAGGTGATCAAGTTGAAGTCATACATTAATGCAACAAATACTTCATGGGGCAATACATGGATTATTACCAAATCATGTAAGATATGCAATCACCAAATTTTATTCATTATTTAATGTAATTTGTAGTAAGGTTATAGATGTTACACAACTAGATGTGCTATAACAAAAATTGTTGTGATGTTATATATTCTTGAAAAAAAATTCCTCCCACAAATTTCACCATTATGCTTCATCTCACTGTGCACCTTGTTAGAGAGGTACGACTCTGTGAACTAGTTTACTTGATGTGGATGTACCCATTTGAACGATATATGAAAGTGTTAAAGGGTTATGTAAGAAATTATAATCGTTCAGAGGATTGTATTGGTGAGTGTTATATTGCTGAAGAAGTTGTAGAGTTGTGCACCGAATATCCATGATATTGATGCGTTTATAATTTGTTTAACTTTGTATGTTTTATCTTTTACTCATGGTTAAAATAACGATCTATAATGTAACACATGAGTGGATAAACCAAGCAGTAAATATCAAATTAACAAACATGTATGTATGACAACTTTCAATATTCTTTTACTTTACTTTATATTTAGTAAATTGATGGGTTAAACCAACATTTATTTCTTGTAAGGTTCAACAACTAAGTTGAATAATATGGGAGCAACTAGAACAACTAAAAAGAAGTATTCAAAGTTCATTAGTTTCAAGGTTTTTGTAATTAATTTCGTTATTTATTTTTTCTAGTCTATAATGTTAGAAATTTTGAAGATAATCATATTGTATGCAATGAAGACTTTTGTTGAGATATTTGTGTCATTTTTCTGTTTAATTTATTGTTCAATTCTGATAGATTGGCTTAATTATTTCATAATTAAATTAAAAAATATATAACAAAGCATGACGATTTGTATACATACCATCATAAAAATAATTATACACAGCAACGGTTTGTATAATTAAATTTAAAAATAAAAAAGGCGGTAGTTACTCTAGCAACCGTCGTAAAATATAATTTTATAAAATGACAATTTGTACATTAACCATCGTCGACGAACTATGAAAACCAACCGTCATTTTTGGGAGTTTGAAGACGACGGTTGCTGGAATAGCCGTCATCGTTTATCCCGTCTTTGATTTTTAATGACGAGAATTCATCATCGTAAAAAATCAGTTTTGTAGTAGTGTGACAAATTACTAATTCAGTACATTAATGGATCTAAACCGTCTGCGTTCATCTCAAATGATACTATTTTCATAACCTTTTACTTAGAAGATGAAAATGACTTGCATGACATTCATGTTAAAAGTTCAAAAGTTAGGGGGGAAAATAAAATTTGGGTCATAGTATAGAGACCAAATTACATAGTTTAGCAAAAACAAATACAAAGTACAAATAATGATTAACTCTACGTTAACTTAATTGTTAAAAAATTAAAATATCAAATTAATCTCACAATACAAAATAGAGCCGGTTTATATAAATATCGGATTAAGTTGCATGACTAAAATGTACTTGACTAGATGATAATATAATGCATATAATAATGAGTGTATTTTACCTTATTTCTAGGTCACATTACTATTATAAAGGAAAATATCATAAGAATCTGAAAAATAACTAATAGACAAGATATATCAAGTTCTTGATAATCAATGGTTGTTTGACATGGCATTAAAGCAGTAGATCATGGGCTTAAACTAGGACATCAATAATATTTTTTCCTTTAAAAATTATATATTTAATTCTTGATAAATCTAGTTATATCATAAATCAGTTAAAGATGGTGACAATGATCTAAGATATTAGACTCTTTCTAAAGTTGAAGGTTGGCAACGATTTGAGTTTAATCCACCTTTATATTACTTTATATAGTACCAACATAAGAGTGATCAAATGATAGATCATCACAACTGATATAAAAAAAATACGATGCCAAGATATATATCATATATTCGTATGCAGATGTACACCTACATCTAGGTCAAGAGAGGTAAAGAAAATGCCACGTGGCAAGACTACTGAATAGAAAGCATGTCAAAAGGGTGCTAATTACTCAATTAATTAGTTTTTTAAAACTTATTTACTTAATTATTTAATTAGTTTTTTGGTAAAAAAAATACTTATTAGTTTTAGGTTAAAAGAAATTGGCGAGCCTGAGAAGGAAAGTAAACACGGAACCACCCCATCAGACGATGAGTTGGACACTCATATCCAATAAAATATTATTTTCACGATAAATTTCAGAAATTTATTTTAATATTTTCTCGTGAACGCGCTTCAAGCAATATTTTTTTCTCTCTATCCTTTAATTAAGTTTATATTCAATTTAGTCAACATATTTTTTGAGTTTTATTAATTTGATTCTTCAACATTTTACTTCAATTCGATATTTTTTCATCAATGTTCATGTTGAAAAGCTGACAAAATTTCGTATACACATAAAAAACATATTATTTTTATCCAAAATATATATAGAGAATATTGTTAAGCAGAGATTTGAACTCATAACCTCCCGCTTTAATATCATATTATCATCAACTATCTCATAAATTTTTTTAGATTAACACGAGATCTTTGGAGCGTTCTCATAAAATTAAGCTATTAAGATATGACGAGAATTTATATACGCGGATTCATTTTTTAGCGTTGAAAACGTAGCAAATCATATTTTTCTACTGTTAGAGTCAAACTTTGATATTTTTAACTCATTGACGTCCAAAATACCCAAGTTATCAACAATATAAAATTAAAGTTAATTGTATCAAATACATAAGTTTTGAAAGGTAATTTAAAAAATAGTAGATTTTTTAAAATTATAGGTGAATTGTAAATTTTTAGTGTCACGTCATCAACGAGAACTGTTAATGAATTTGTAGTTGACGATTTTGACATTCGATTTATAGATTTCATAATCAGATTTGATGGATTCCTTACATTTAATTAAATATCCTTGAATTTATTGTCTTTCAATTCAAAAGTTATTTTTTATTTATATTTTTAATTAAATTAGATGATAATCAATGATTGATTCTAATTTCTTTTTTTAGCTAATTCTGAAAAAAAATATTATAGTTTCAATGATTGATTCTAATTCTTATAAGGTAAATAACAGATTTTTAATGTCACATCATCAACCAGCTGTTGACAAATTTGTAGTTGGTAATTTTAAATTTTGACTAACAGTTTTAATAATTAGATTTGGTGGAGTCCTTACATTTAATTAAATATTTAAAAGTTTATTATCTTTCAATTCATACGTTATTTTTTTAATTAAATTGATGATAATCAATGATTGATTCTAGTTTTATTTTTTTTAGTTTTGGTTGATGACATTAATGGCTTCAGGATTTAGGTTTTTTTAAATTTTTTGTGTTTACTTGATTTACAGTTATGACAAGTATGATTTAAAAAGTTAAAAGTTAATTACACCCATAATTATAATATCATTGAAATTAGTATATCAAATATAAACGTATGATATACTCGAATACCTTAAAAACACGCATTATCTATCAATTCTTTTGAAAGATTTTTCAAATAATATTGGTTGATGGAGTTGTATTAGTATTATCACTGATATACTTGAATAATTATTTTTTATGATTATTATCGAAATAAACTTCCATATGTGATGGAAGTGTTTATTGTTATTTTTGATAGATTTAATTTAGATTTTATTATTTTTTTAATTTTAAAATTAATTGATTGAAGGGAAGTTACTGTATTTAGCGATTTTCAAGTTATTTTGACAGGTGTGGTTGAGATTCTTAAAAACAGTTATAGAATATTTGATTTTCAAATAACGTCAATTAAATACTTCATACTTTTTAGCGTCTATCAATTAGGTATATCAACTATATACTGATAATATATCTAAAAAAATATCTAAGATATATATAGATAATAATAAATTTAATCTAAAATTATTGATTAATTAAGAAACTTGCTATCTAACTAAATGTATTAAAAAACTGCTATTTTTAAAGCAATCTATTATGTAAAAATTTCAATTAATTAAGCCGTTCAATATTTGAGGTTCAGAATAATTAGTTATTTACAACACACTTAAATTATTTCAACTATTTGAAGATTTAATTGAGAAAATTAAAATAGAGGGACCAAAAGGAGAATCGAGTAAAAGATGTAGGACTAAAAATTTATCTTACCAAAAAAGAAAGAGTGAGAAGGTGGTGTGTGGTTGGAGGAAAGTAATAATGGGAAAGGAGAGGCAAATAGAGGCAGATGTACATTGAAGGAGAAGCAATAAATTAAAGGAGAGAAGACGGAGTTTGTTTTTGCAGTTAGGTAGGTTTGTGTTTTTATAATGCTTTCAATTAAAAGAGCCTTATATATCGTCTCTCTTCTTTACAAGTCTTCATTCTCTCTTCTTTAATTAATTAATTTCTTTCAATTCAATTTAATTTGTGTGTTCTATTTTTTTATTTGTTTGAATTTCCGAAGAAGTAAACATACATTTATAACATTGTGACCTTTCAATATATGAATCCAATGCAGAAGCAATCATGATCTTGATTCTGAATCTTCATCTGGGTTTCTTTTTTTTCTCTCTCTCTCCCTCATTTAACCCTTCACCCACCTCTCCCTCTTCTCCATTAAGTAGAGAGAGAAACGTTTCAGAGAGAGAGAGAGAGAGTTAATTAACTAGAAGTCGTTTTCTTTCGTTGCCTCTCTCTTTGATTTCAGTTTCTATGAAGGGAAAGTAATTGGGTTTTGTGGGTCATTTTTTGATTGTTGAATTTTATTTTGAGGCACTGAATGAATGAGATCAATGATGGGTATGTTTGTTCAAAGGAATAGAAGAAGATCAAATTCATCAGCTGCTCTTCTTCTTCCTCCTCTTTTAATATTAGCATTTTTTCTGAGCTTGTTTCTTGAAAGATTAGTGGTTGTTTCAGGCCTAAATTATACATTTAGGCAAGCGAGTAGCTTGAGATTAGAAAGAATTCAGAAGCATTTGGATATGATTAACAAGCCTTCTGTCTTCACCATTGAGGTATATATTTTTTTTATATAATCTCTCTCATTCATTGCTGGGTTTTGTTTCTTTTTCTTTTTTTGAATAATGGGTCTTTGGTTTAATCAATGTTTTCAGAGCCCAGATGGAGATATAATTGACTGTGTTCATAAAAGAAAACAACCAGCTTTAGATCATCCCCTCTTGAAGAACCACAAGATCCAGGTCAGTCTAGTGATTGAACGCCTGGTTGATGTCTACTTTCTCAAGTAATATGTTCAAATCACAGTGTTAGAAAAACTCCATGGGTCGGACATTATATATATATATGTACGTCTGGGCCGGTTTGCTCCTAGATCCCAGTGACATTTGAGTACTGGATATATATTAGAATTTATGAAGAAAAAATTAAAAATAATTTTGTTTCTCTCTCTAAAATAGCTAGGGTTTTGGTTTCATGAATGTAACAGAGAGAACCACCAGAGTGGCCAAGAGGGAAGAAGAGGGAGAAGGAAAGTGAAGGAGATGGTCAGAGAGGTGCATGGCAGATGTGGCATAGGAATGGGACAAGGTGCCCAAAGGGGACGGTTCCAATACGGCGGAGCACAGTAAATGATGTGTTGAGATCTAAGTCTTTGTTTGACTTTGGGAAGAAACAACGTAGCTTTCTTCTTGATCGACAGTCCGATGCCCCTGATGTTGTCAGTGGCAATGGCCATGAGGTACTTCTCTCTGCTTTTTTTTTCTTTTGCCTATATCCTTATTACACAACATGAAATTATATCTTACATCATGATCAGTACCTGATATCACATTTTCAATATCACACTAATTAACTTCAATATATATGTCATAAACTATCACCAACTTCTAAGTCAAATTTAGGATAATATTTTTTTAATACTCATTAAAAATTTAATCCAACATACAGAGGTCTTGCACTATAAAAGATGTAGTTCCAAACCAACAAATGGAAGAGGAAATAGATACAGCAATCTATCAGCAACTAAATTACATTTACAATTAACATGCTTAATATTACCGTTTGAAAAAAGACAAAGTTCTGATTTAATAGCTTCAAGAACATTGCTCGTTTCAATATTCAGCTTCGCGTATGAATAGACACATGCTTGAGCTTTACTGGAGTCAGTTTCAAAAAGATGTATTATTATGTTGTTCCTTCGAGTAAACTTGATACCTTCCAGTAAATATAAGATAATATTTCAGTGTCATTGTAAATATAATCAAAATAATTATTTATAAAAACAAGTGCACACAAGGTACCAGCATGTGTGTTTATATATTTGTTAAACTTCATTAATATTTCATAAGAGGACCATGAGAAAAAAAATAGTTGGACTATATTGGAACCAATTTGTACAAAGTGGCTCAAATAACGCATATATATTTAATGGTATTCTCGTGATATCATAGTATCACCTTGACGTATGATTTTAACAAATAGATATTAGTTTGCTAATTTTTCTTGAAAAAAAGGGTTGAAAGAAATTATTTATTTAATTTTCAAGTTTTTTCCTCAGTCATTAATTAATTCCCCACCGAATCCTTCTTCCAGCATTGAATTCGATCTGATCTAACGAATTAATTAATTATTTTTATGTTCAATGGTCCCACATAACAATTCATCTCACCTCTAATCATTCTTCCATATATTTTTAAAAAAAAAATTTAAAATTTTTTAGTTTCTAAATAATTATCAATTGCCAATAACATTAAAATGATTGGAATTTATTTGTATATGTTTTTATTTTGATAGCATGCGATCGCGTACACTGGAACATCGGAGGAAATGTATGGGGCAAAAGCTACGATAAATGTGTGGGACCCATCAATCGAACTGGTCAACGAGTTCAGTCTCTCTCAGATTTGGGTACTTTCTGGATCATTTGACGGCTCTGATCTCAATAGTATTGAAGCTGGATGGCAGGTACTTCTTCCATTTCCTCTACCTCCCTTCTTACCATTTTTTTTATTAAGAATTATAGATCCAATATTTAAATTACTTTAATTTTACAATAATTAAGTAATAAAAAAAAGTGACGTGTCAATTATTTATAAATGATATCATTTTAATAAATGGTAAAATATTAATTCATGAACATTTGACATGTTAGTTCGTCAAATAAAATTTAAACGATCTTTATCTATTTAAATTTATATTAAATATAATATGTATTGCTGTCATGTTCAACAAGAGTAAAATTAGTTTTTGTCAAAAGAAATATAGTGCATCTAGAAGTTCTAAAGTTTTGATTATTTCTACTAGTCAGGTCAGTCCGGAGCTTTACGGTGACAGCAGACCTCGATTATTTACATATTGGACGGTCAGATCTCTTTTTTGATTACTTTCAATACCCATAATTTATTATTTTACTATTAATATTAATATAAAATGCTTGGAATTGCAAATAAAACTTGCAATCTGAAATAACTATACATGTTCATGGCAATGAAGAACTTTTAGAATTCAAAATGAACCGTTAAATAATTATATTTATAACATCAAGTAGTTTGCTTTGCATGTGCGTTAGAGCCACCATGATTTCCTCCTAATAAGGTATAGTAATTGTAGTTAGTCAACAACGATGATTGTTCCAAATTCTAGAATTGTTTCTTCAAAAAAAGAAATTAAAAAAAAAACTCTACACTTTGCTTCTGCTTTCAAGAGTCACACCCATGAGACTTGAGAGTTGATTTCTATAAGAAGAGAATTTTTTTTCAATCTCAAAAAATAATCTCACTTCGGCTTCAGCTGATAATATATTTTGAATTAAGAATATAAATTTAACACAACTAAACTTCAATGAACAGTTATTTAATCATCACGTATGTTAACATAATATAGTATAATGTTTGATTGTTCTGGAAGATTTTTTTTTACAAAGTTATAAATTATATGAAGATGGAGATATGAGACTCGAACAATATGACTCGATCCATCTTGTCAATTATTCAAAGACTCTCCAGTACCCTGAAAAGTTGAATTATTTGCATGAAATATTGCCTTAAAAAATATTGACAACCAACATGGAATCTCCAAAAAGAAAGTAGATATTACAGATCAAATGCTGGAAATGTTCTCTTTAATTTCTAGATTACAAAAGAAAGTAAACCTTGTCTACTGATCAGCATTTTTATGTGCATATGATTTTGAACCTCTTAGCTAATACAAATAGAAACAAAAATGAAAATTAAAGGGTAAAAATGTTTATAAAAAGGCGAGAGAGACAATATAGAAAATTAAATTTCTGAAAGTTCAGGAACAAAGATGTACTTTTTTGCTAATTTTATACTCATTAACAAAAAGATTTGTAAAAAAGGATATTAAACACTAGAAATTGAAACCTATTCATTAAATAAGCAGTAAGTAGCTGAACATGAAAGCAATCCGCACGTGTGCTGCTTGAATAAGCTGTTTTTTTTTTTAAGTTTAAAACTAATATATTATTGTTTATTAAGTAAGTTATGAATTTAAGCCGACAATGTTTTTGTACAAGTTACTCTTTGTCTCTCAGTTTGAAATTTATTCACTCTTTTGTATTCTTTTCCCAACTAGATTATTTTAATAAATTTCAGAAGCTCATATCTCACTTAAATCTGAGATTTAATAAATTTGAGTAATCAATATGTACTACATATCTTATTGTATTAACATTTCTGAGAAAAAAAAAAGTCAAAGATGGTGCTGTAATATTATTCAAAATGTGGAATTTTAAAACTTGAAGTCCCAAAATAAATCATTTTTATATGACATATTGCTCAGAAAACTATGGACATCCATTTTTAAGATAATCTATCAATCAATGCTACCAGTAGGAGTCTATGACTTCCTTGAAAATGTTATCTTTCTATTTGTTCATAGCTTTTAAATATAATGTGTGGTTTGTTCAATTTATATAATGTTTATTATAATTAATTACTTGCAATGAGAAGCCTGTTTATGAATTAATAATATAAGCAGCTGCTGATCAAATAGAAAGGTATGTTCATGTTTTTGTATTATAAAATGCAGAGTGATGCCTACCAAGCAACAGGGTGTTACAACCTTCTATGTTCAGGATTTGTTCAAACAAATAGTAGGATAGCCATTGGAGCTGCAATTTCTCCTGTTTCTACATTCTCAAGCAACCAATATGACATTACCATTCTCATCTGGAAGGTACATAATTATTTTTCAAATAATTTTATTTGTCATCAGATGTGCTAGTATAATTGACACGATACAGATTGCAATTAGCATTTATAGGAAAAAGAGTTTATTTATTTTTTTAATTTTGTTCTGAATTTGAAATATATATATATACAGGATCCAAAGTTGGGAAATTGGTGGATGGGATTTGGGGATAATACCCTAGTGGGTTATTGGCCAGCAGAGCTGTTTACTCATCTTGCAGACCATGCAACAATGGTGGAATGGGGTGGTGAGATAGTGAACTCTAGGGCTAATGAAGAACATACTTCTACTCAAATGGGTTCAGGTCATTTTGCCGGAGATGGTTTTGGGAAAGCCAGTTATTTCCGGAATCTCGAGATCGTCGATTCTGATAACAGCCTCAGTTCAGTCCGAGACATCTCAACTTTAGCTGAGAACACAAATTGTTACAACATTGAAAGCTCCTACAATAATCAATGGGGCACTTACTTTTACTATGGTGGTCCTGGCAAAAATCCCAAATGCCCTTGATCTTTATCAATATACCGTTAATTAGCATATATATATATATATATATATATATATGATTGCTCTAAGATATATGATGTTCAAAAAATCCATTGTTGAATTTGGGTCATGATGATCAGTTTGTAATATTCTTTTAATCGTGTAATTATGTATTATAATGCTATTTCCACTCTTGTTTTTGCTGTTTTTGGATTTTTTTTTTGTCTTAGATGAGAGACATGAACATGTAATTCTCAAAAAAGAGAAATGGATTGCATAAACAATCATGGAAATAGCAATATTTTGGAAAATTCTTTTGTTGCATATCCGTTCGCATGTAGATTTCCTCGTTTAACATGTGATGTGATAACCAAGCTCTTTTAATCTATATGTATGTTTTTTCTACACGTATCATAACATATATGCTCTACACAGCTTTGACATAGGATCAAGGGCCGGAGTTTTTTAACTCTTGCATCAACAATATTTCTCATCATTTAAAAAATTAACGTCTACATGTTATCCTCTCATTAAGAAATTTCAGGCTACAAATGAGAGTTAGTATAATTAAAAATTAATTCAAATAATTAAATTTATCTTAACTCAATTACTTAAGCTTTTAGAATTGCTAGCAATTTAACATCCATTGAACTCATTATGTACTAAAACTGATATTACATGTCAGATAAATTCACTTTTACTTATATGCCGGCCACCCACATAACTGAAATTCTCTCAATTTTCATTACAAACAAAATTTTTAATGACATTTTTGCAACATTTTTAAAATGCCATTGGAACATTTTTAATGACATTTTTGTATATGTTGAAGATAGTCCATTGGGAATCTTTTATAATTGTCCTAAAAAGACATTCAGTGACATTTGTAACAACAAAATTAATTAAATATCATAGAAATCGTAAGATTAATTTCAACAACACCAACACTCAATGACTTTTTTAAATAATGTCGCCTAAACCCTTTAACGACTCATTTATAAAAGGCCATTTTTTATTGAGGGCTTGTAAAATAAATCGAAAGAAAGATTAAAAGAAAAAGGAAACTATTAATAACACGTGTTAATGCATTACTCTGTCAAGTTTGCTCACTACCAGGATTGCGCTTTTCGACTTGAATGAATAATTAATATGTTATGCAATTTCGTAATTTATAGATATGGATAGAGAAGACTCGAGTGATGATAATTTGAATATCGATAACTTAAATATATTGAATATGGATACAACGACTAGTACGACAAAAAGAATAGGGAAAAGAGGACCGACTTACCTCACTTCCTTGAAAACTGATAGAAGAAATTAAAAAAAATGTTATCACAACAAATATTAAGGGACAACCTGTAAGCGAGAATGTTCCCAAATTTAAAAGCTTTATTGAAAGTTGTGTACGTTCAATTGTTCCAATAACTTATAAGGATTGGGACCCCCATGTTCCAGAAGAGGTGAGGGAGAAGGTGTACGGAGCTATTGAGGTATTTGCACGTTTTAATAAATTATTTATAGTTGTTATTCGCGATTCAAATTAAAGCTTTATTAATCTTTATTAGTTACTTTTGGTGTAGACTTAGTATGTGATAGATCCAGCATTCAAGGGGAATTTCTTAATGAATGCTGGTGAACTATGGCATAAATTTAAGTATTACCTCGGTCAAAAAATTATTTTTTCTTATTTGGATGACCCCGAAAAGTTAAGGCAACCACCTATCAAATATAACTTTATTGAGCAACTGCATTGGGATGAGTTTGTGAAATCTCGTCTTACCCTTGAATTTTTTGTAAAATCATTTACTTTGCGTTTTAGTTTCACGTTCATTTTCTAACTATAAATTTTGACATAGTTACTATTAATTGTTCAACTGTACAAAATAAGGGAACAACAAAAATCAAACCGAGCGCAAAATAAATATAACTATAAAATCTCTCGTATGAGATACGCAAGATTGGAGGAAATGCTGCTAAGGATTATTAAACTTCTTCAAAACTTAATATTTATTTGCAAATTACTATGTCTTTAATTACTACTAACCATTATGACAGTATAAAGAAAAATGTACTGACCAGCAACAGATCGGGCAACGTTGTGGAACTGTGCCCATAAGGATAAAAAAGGAAGATTCAAGGATAAGGCCGTTGAAGAAAATGTGAAAAAAATTGTAAGCGTGTTTGATTCATTTTATTTAAGTAGTTTGAACTCAATATAATTATTTTGATTTAATTATATACGTTTTAATTGTAGGATGAACTTCAGGAGAAATGGATGCCTACTTCTGGTACCCAGGACATTCTCCCGAACATGGTGGTTGAGTAAGGGGTTTGGGCCATTTTGTGACCCCAACCAGATATTTTAAACTTCCTCGACACAAGTTAAAGGCTGGAATTGAGCAGAAATTGACTCAAGTTCGTGAGCAAGTTGTGAATGAGGAGAACTTAAAGTGGAGTGCTAAATTTAAGGAGTTGGAGCAAGAGACACTTATAGGTAATCATAAAATAACTCCTCCTTCGGATGGATAAGGCGAGATGCTCTAAACGCCAAGATGGGCTTTCTATGGCTCAGAGGAAAGCTGTAAAGGTAGTTTCAATAAGTTATAAACTTGATTTACCTTTTTAGTAAATAATATTTATACATACACAAACTCATAATGTTTTAAATTATTTTAGAAAATTGCACGTAAGTTGTTTGTGGATATTGATAATGAGGTCGTCGCATACGACACAATTATTTACACAACAAGCAATGATGTTTTGGTTAGAGAGGGGAATGTATGTGTGTCAATTGATTTAGTCACAATTGATGATGCCTCTCTACCTATCCTACTTCAGGATGAGCTGCAGACTGTGGGTCAGGCTCTGGGGTATCATGTGCCTTAGCCTAAACATCTAGTCAGACTTATAGAGGTAATATATTTTTTGTATTTATTAGTTATTTAGAAGTTGTAATGATCTTGTGTGAAACACTAAATTAGATTTGTATTCAGGACAAATCTTTAAAGAAGAAATCTCCTATGAAGCCCGTTACACAAAACTCAATGCCTGCAAACATTCCATGAGGCCTAAAGAATCTCTACACAATGGCCGAGAAGATGGGAGCGGATGAGGCCATTACAATCGATTATGAGATAGCCATATTTGGTTATGATAATGCTTGAACATTTTGTGATAAAGATGATATTAAGTAATTATGTGAAATGCGTGAGATATCTTGTAGTATTGTGTCAATTTATATGTAGTAAGATGCTTAGTAATCAATTCAATCATTATGTACATTTTTTATAAGATGCTGCTAATTACTTATATTTTGGTGTTTTATTTCTTTAAGCCCCTATTATCGGAAGTTACGAGAGCAACACATCATCTTATTTGTCTTTGTCGATCCCCCACTCATATGTGCAGCATGGGGCAATTTGGACGAGAGAGCACGTTACATTTATGATATTTTGATAACCACGTGACCTGGGCAATATGTTTTTGCTCCATTTAGTTTCTCCCATCATTGGATATTGGCCGTCCTGGATTTTCACGAGTGCAATGCATATTACATATTTTGACTCTATTAATAATTTTAGTCATAAGGACCCGACAGATGTTGTTACGAAGTAAGTTTTACTCTATAGTTAAGAATTAAATGTATTATGAGTTATACTATGAAGATATAATTAAGGGTTAAAATTTCTTATGCAGGGCTTTCAATACTGCTAGAACTATGCTAGGATGTACAATTAGGAAATCGTTGAAGTGGATAAAATCTCAAGTATTAATTTATACATTTATATTTTATGTCTATGCTAACATGTTTGGATTTATTAATCTATATAATTAATTAATATAATAGTGTCTTAAGCAAGCTGAGAGCGTTGAATGTAGCTATTTTGTTATGCGTTTCATGAAACATTTAATCGAGAATCATAACAAGTCTATGAATGAAATGGTACGTAACTAGTTATTGTTTCACTATATTTAATCTATTTCTATGTAGAATAGTTTGACTAAAGTAATTGTTAATTTTTATGACAGTTTACAAACAAATCAACGTATACAGAAGTAGATATTGATGAAGTACGGATATTTAAAGGGTTTGATCACTTTGCTGAGTATATGTCATGCCGGTTAGGATAACTTTAGGCTGCATTTTGTTTTTTATGATTGTAAATAAGTTACTCGGTGTAATAAGTTACATTTTAAATATTAACAAAAGTGGTCTATAAATGATTCTGAATGAATTCTGAGTTTGTGGTCGTATTCTATGTAGACTTGTACATGATTTTATTTACAGGATTGAGGATTAATAAAAATGAATTTTATTTTTTAAATTTTGCTGCATCAAACACGACGGGTGATATAGCACCCATTGTTAATGAAGTTTCAGAAACGACGGGTGCTATATCACCCATCTTGTTTGATGTTGTTCAACAACGACGAGTGTTTTATCACCCGTCGTGTTGGAACTACATTCACGACGGATGATAGCCCACTCGTCATGTTTTAATACTTTACACCACGTGCCTTTAAATTTTTTTATTTCTGAACGTGGAATTGGTCATCATTCATGATGGGGTCTATATAACTCGCCGTACTTTATCATACATTTTAACCTAAAAATAACCGCGTGACTTCTTTTCTCTTATCCTCTCTGTTGTTTCTATTATATCGATATTGTCTTTGCGTCTTGTCATCGTCTTTGATTCTCTATTTCTTCTTCGAATCAATTATTTACTCGTCTACTTAAACTTGCGATCACATTTAGATTCAACTCTGACTCTCTGATTTCTTTTTTTATGCATTCAACTCATGAATTTGGAAGGTATATTTATTTTTTTCTCCATCTTTTTTAATTTATTATGTTAATTCTAGGATAATAATGAGTTTTCAATATCTTTTTGTATTCTCAGGATGGATATATCGTGGATGTTTATGGATAGAACATCTACAAATTATGACATTGGGGTTGACAATTTTCTCAAGTATGTGATGGAGCATGGTAATGACCCTTGTTTCTTACGTTGTCTGTGTGTGGAATGTGGGAATCTCGAACGTTTCACTTTCTCTGAGGTAAGAAATCATTTATTCATTAATGATATAGATCAAGATATCAAACATGGGTGTGGCATGAAGAATTATATAATTCTAGAAAAATTACGCTTGGTAGAAATGAAGGAAGAGAAAGATGTCATATAGATATTGATGATTATGAATGTACTGTATATATGGTTGAAGCAATAGAAGATTTTTATTTAGATAATCCTGAGAAATTTGAAAAGATGCTTAATGACGCTGAGATGCATTTGTACCCTAATTGTAAAAAGTTCACAAAATTATTTGCATTAGTGAAGTTATACAATTTAAAGACTAAATATGGATGGAGTGACATAACTTTTTCAGATTTATTAAGTATGTTAGAGGAAATGCTTCTAGATGACAATCAAATGCCCGTTTCATTCTACGAGGCTAAGAAAACCTTGTGTGCTTTAGGAATGAAGTATTTGAAAAATACATGTATGTCCTAATGATTGCATTTTATATAGAAATGGGCATGCAAAAGCAACTGTATGTCCTGTGTGTGATGTCACGAGATGGAAACCATCGAAGAATTCGTCAAGGGAGAAAAAAGGAGTGCCTGCAAATGTGCTATGATATTTTCCTCCCATACCACGGTTAAAACGAATGTATAAAAGTAGCCATATTACAAAAAGCTTGACATTGCATGCTTATGATAGGGAAATAGACACTAAGAAAAACCGCCTGTGGCGGCGGTTTTTTGTCTTTGGAGGTGGTTTTAACCACCGCTAAAAATTTATGCAGCGGTTAGCAAGTCATCGCCAAATTGACCGCCGTAAAGATTTTCGGCGGCGATTTTGCCAACCGCAGGAGGACTGCCGGCAAAAGTGCACTTTTGCTGGCGATTTGTTTTTAAATTTAGTGGTGGTTTGAAATCGCCGCCATAGTGACTTTTTTAAAAAAAAAACTGAATCTTATGTCCCTTTCAGCTGCACTCTTCACAAGAAGTGGCACAAGTATGTTCCCTTAATATTTCTTTATGCTTCCGACGTATAGATCAATTAACCCCCAAAAAGTACATGGAGTGTGATTGCTCAATTAGAATTATATGTGATCGAAGCATCTTCCTAATATATTTTGAATGAGATTCATGCAACATCATAATTATATTTTGAATGACTTGCTTCAATGAATTACCAAGGTTTGAAATGCTAACTACCAAGGTTTTCTCATAGAAAGCAGAAAAATAAATAGAAAATATGAATCAACATATGATGCGTATTCCAAATGATTGACCTATCTATCCGTGTTCTAACATCCAACATTGTTCTATATCATGGTGCTTTGTATCTATGTGTATAATGCATAACTAAAACCTTAGTGTGCCAACACAACTTATATATTAGTCTAGATTTTGTTATCAATAATAAATAAGACTAGATTTATATTAATAAATGCTCTACCTGTCCGGACGCTATATTCTAGAGAACGCACTTTCATACAACCGTTGTCCCATTTTGAAAGTTTAATATACATGAATTGATAATCATTTATATTCGTTGTGGTTGTCAAAATGTACCTGTGACTAAATAACACTCAGTCCTTAGGTGAGGCAATTATATACTTCATTTTCTAAGGTTTACTCCATTTCTTCCCTTGACCTTAACATGTTTATATTATGGTCATAAATCAATAGTTCTACACAGTCTAAACTTCGTGACTTAATGAATTCTATTAAACTTACCCAAATATTTCTACCTATGAACTATGCTTGACATTTTATGATTTAAGAAATGGTTTAAAGAAACGACATAGCAAATACTGGAAGAAAAATAGACTTTAGCAGAACTAAAATGCACAAAAAGCAATTAGACTCGATCATTAATAAGAGTGTAAAGCAAATAAATCCCTTTTGAGGATCATGATCTTCAATAATTTCACAAAATGATAAAGAAGATCTAATTATTAAAATTAATATCTAGAAGAGAGCATGGAACTGCCAACCCCCCCCNCCCCCCCCCCCCCGGTCCCCTCCAGGTTCCAGAAAAAAGGAAAAGAAAACACCTCCAAGGTAGCTGAATCAAGTAATGTATGTATATCATATTCCAAGCAAGAACAGTGATGACATAGTATCCCAATCTATCAAACCCTAAAACTTTCCACATATAACTCTAATTCAAAGAAATGCAACCCATACTTAAAAAAAGCTTGGACAAAAGAAAACAAGAATGATCAAAGAAACTCTAAATAAATAGAGAGAGAAAAGAAAGGAGACAGAGAAATAGAGACTCATCGGCATCGACAAACGGTGAGGATGACCGGAGATCTATGACGGAGAAGTGACAAACGACAAGATCTGAGCTTCGTTTGCGAATCGCCTGAGAATCACCTGAAAATGAGAGAAATTGAGAGAAAATGTGAAAGAGAAAGAGTGAATTTGTGAATTGGGGGTAAGCTACATTTGCCGGCGGTTCAAAACCGCCGTGAAAAGGTCATGAAATATGACTTTTTAGTGGCGGTTATCTTAAAACCACCGCTAAAATTTATATCGCATGTAGTTAAACCATTGCGAAATACCATTTTACTTGTAATGGGATGATAAATTAGATCACCTAGCTGATTCTCCATCTTGAAAGCTTATAGACTACAAGTGGCCAAATTTCACAGCTGAGCTAAGACACCTTCGGCTAGCTATTGCAGCAGATGGGATAAATCCATTTAGTTCCCTTAGTAGTAAATATAGTTGTTGGCATGTTGTTATGGTGATATATAATCTCCCTCCATAGTGGTGCATGAAAAGAAAATACATGATGTTAACATTGTTAATCGTTGGTCCTAAGCAACTAAGAAACGATATTGATGTTTATTTAGCACATTTTATTGATGATCTTAAAATTCTCTAGGAAGTGGGAATTGAGGCGTATGATGCATATCGGGAAGAAAGTTTTACTCTAAGAGCAGTTTTAATGTGGATGCAGTGTTAAAGGTCATTATGCTTGTCCAATATGTACAGAAGATACATATTCTATTAGGCTAAAACACAGCAAACAAAATGCATATATAAGACATAGAAGATTTTTACCACTCACACATCCTTACAGATGACAAAAAAGGCATTTGATGGTAATCAAGAGCTTAGAACAACTCATGCGCCTTTAAGTGGAAAACAAGTGGTAGAAAGAGTTGAGAAAGTTAGATTTACATTGGGAAAGAAGAATGTGAAGGAATCCGCAAAAAATGGATTGTCCAAATCTTACTGAAAGAAGAAATTTTCTTCAATCTATAATATTGGAAAGCTTACATGTTCGACATTGTCTCGATGTTATGCACATTGAAAAAAATATTTGCATGAATATTATAGGAACATTGCTTGACATTTCTGGGAAGACAATAGATGGGCTGTCTAGTCGTATGGATCTTGTGGAAATGGGCATTGGACCATAATTGATGCTAAAAGTCGATGAAAAAAAAACAACCTTACCCCCGACTTGTTACAAATTGTCACGAGCAGAAAAGAAGAAACTATGCACTACATTAGCTAACATAAAAGTTTCTGAAGGGTACTCATCAAAATTTTCAAAATCTGATTTCTTTGAAAGATCTTAGTATTAATGGGTTGAAATCTCATGATTGTCATACATTAATGCAACACATACACATTGTGGCAATACATGGATTACTACCAGATCATGTAGGATATGCAATCACCAAAATTTGTTCATTCTTTAATGCAATTTGTAGTAAGGTTATAGATGTCACACAACCAAAAAGAGATTGTTGTGACGTTATGTATTCTTGAAAACAATTGCCTCCTACATGGTTCATCTTAGTGTGCACCTTGTTAGAGAGGTACGACTCTGTGGACCAGTTTACTTACGGTGGATGTAGCCATTAGAACGATATGTGAAAGTGTTAAAGGGTTATGTAAGAAATCATAATCATCTAGAGAGTTGCATTAATTACTGAAGAAGTTGTAGAGTTTTACACTGAATATCTAGGTCTTAAATCAATTGGAGTTCCATGCTCAGATGATGATTTGAAAGATGGTAACCCTTTATCAAGTGGTCATATAGAAAGAATTGATCACGAACAGTGGAAGCAAGCACATGTTACGTATTAGAAAATACTAATGAAGTTCAACCCTATATCGAGTAAGTATAATAACCTCAATCTTTTATTTGTTATCATGCTCATTATATTTTATAATGGTTTTTTATTTCATGCTCTATTTGAATTTTTATTTTGTGCTGCTATATATGCAACATATGAATTTCTTGAGGAAGAAGTATCCTAACAAATCAAGGAGATATAAATGGCTACAAGATGAACATAACTGGACATTTATTTATTGGCTGCATGATCATGTAACTTAAGTGATAACGGTATGTATTCAGACTTGTAAATTTTATAAAGTACATAATCATGGATTATTATTTGTAGTTTGCAAATGATATTGATGTCTCTATACGTGTAACAAATACACTGAGGTGGATAACATACGACCCAACTTATGAGGTAATCAAATATTTTGATTATGCCATGAATGGCTATAGATTTCATACAAAATGTCGTGATAATGATCGATGTTTTCAGAACATTGGAGTTAGTGTAATGGCACATACAATGCAGATTGCAAGTACTAAGGATAACAATCCTGTTTATTCAGACTTGTCTTTTTATGGAGTGATCCAAGAGATTTGAGAGCTTAATTATCATACGTTTATACTTCCGTTGTTTAAATGTAAGTGGGTTGAGAATAGTAATGTGATCAAAGTTGATGATCTTAGATTTAACTTAGTTGATCTTGCAAGATTAGGATACAAAAATGAGCCTTTCATTTTGGCTTCGCAAGCAAAACAAGTTTTTTATGTAGAAGATCCAAAAGATCCAAGATGGTCAGTTGTCTTATCTTCCATTCAAAGAGAATATTGTTAATGATTATTCATGTGATACATTATTAGATTGGTATTTATTTGCGAAATAGATGCCTTCTGTTGAAATATTTGACACAGATGGTGAAAATGAAATTGCTTATGATCGACCAAATGACGAAGACATTGTGATTATTGAAGGTATTACATGTAACAATGTCTTGTGGTTAGTATGATATTGGTGCGTTTATAATTTGTTTAACTTTGTATGTTTTATCTCTTACTCATGGTTAAACTAAATAATTTATAATGCAACACATGAGTGAATAAATGAAGCAGTATATATCAAATCAACAAACATGTATAAATGACAACTTTCAATACTCTTTTACTTTACTTTATAATAAATTGATGGGTTAAACCAACCTTTATTTTTTTCCGGGTTCAACAATCAAGTAGAACAATTTGGGAGCAATTAGAACAGTATAAATAAGTATCAAAGTTCATTAGTTTCAAGGTTTTTGTAATTAATTTTGTTATCTGTATTTTCTGGTCTACAATGTTAGAAATTATGAGGATAATCATATTGTATGCAATGAAGAGTTATATTGTCTGCTGAGGTATTTGTGTCGTTTTTAAGTTTTCATTTATTATTCAATTCTAATAGGTTGGCTTAATTATACTGTAAATAAATTTAGAAAAAAATATATCACCATAGATGAAAGTTTGTAGACAAACCTTGGTAAAACTATAATAAAAATGATGGTTTCAAAAATTAAATAAAAAAATAAATAATAAACAACGACGACCACGATGTCTTTAGAAATCGTCGTTAAATACAATTCAACAACCATGACGATGTGTGCAGTAACCGTCATCGAAGTACTACAAAACGGTCATCGTTCCTGTGAGTTTGAAGACGATGTTGTCCGGGATAGCCGTCGTCTTCTTTACCCGTCGTAAAAAATTAAATATTTTTTACGACAGGTAATGTCAACTCATCTTACACTAATTATTAAGTATGTTTGTGATGTTGAGCATTTTTCTCCACTCAATCAATACATTGACCTAACAAAATACTAAAACATACAAATCTATTGAAGAATAATAGAGAAAGAATGAAAGAATACAAACTAAACGGAGAAGAAGTGAAGAAGAAGGAAGAAAGAGAGAGAATGGAAACCTCAGAGAATGATCATTAAGCCAAATAACAGAGAATACACATGATATACAAAGAGAAGGAAAACACTCCAACGGCTAGTAATGGGAAAGGACAGAAATATCTTTTAACTAACTAAATAAACAAACTATATTACTTAACACCCCTCCTAAACTTATCCTAGGCTTTATGATAATTTTGTCTCTAAGAAAAGAGAATTGTGTAGTAGACAGAGGTTTAGTAAATAAGTTAGCTAGTTGAAGATTTGATGGAACATGCATAAAAACTAAGTCATTTTTCATCACCCTCTCTTAGACAAAGTGAAAATCTATCTCAACATGCTTGGTGCGTGCATGGAGAACAGGATCCGAAGCAAGATATATTGCAGAAGTGTTATCACAGTAGAAGTTGGTGCTTCAGTTTGAAAAACATGAAAGTCTTTAAGTATCTGCCTAAGCCAACTTAATTCAGCATTTGTATTTGCCCAAGCTTTGTATTCAGCCTTTGTAGATGACCGTGCAATAGTAGCTTACTTCTTTGCACACAAGGACACAACATTAGACCCGAGAAATATGACAAATCCAGAGGTTGATCTCTTGTATGAGGGATCTCTAGCCCAATCAGCGCACTAAAGTCCTGCAAGTTAAGAGAATCAGGTTTAAAAGTGCCAATAACATACCTTAATATCCTTTTAACGGCTGTAAAATGAGTCGTTGTGGGTGAATGCATAAACTGACACACTCTATTAGCAGTAACTTATGTCAGGCTTTGTAAAAGTTAAATATTGAACCGAACCAACTAGACTCCTATAAAGAGTGATATCAGACAGAGGGGATCCCAAATGAGTAGAGAAAGGTGTTTTGGTAGAGCAATGAGACTGGCAAGGCTTCACATTAAGCATACCAACCTTGAAAATTAAGTCCCTCGCATACTTATGTTGGTTAACAAACATACCTGCACTATCTCTACTAATTTCAAGACCTAAAAAATACTTTAGTATGCAAGATCAGTCATATTAAAGACTTGTTGTAATTAATAAACAATATGATCAACGTAGGCAGCATTTGTTCTATTAATAATAATATCATCAACATAAAGCAGAATATAAGTGAGAGAGGCAGAAGTAGCACATACAAACAAAGAACTATCAGCTTGTAAGGCAATGAAACCAATAGAGAGAATGTGACTAGTGAATCTTTCAAAGCAGGCCCTAGGAGCCTGTTTAAGACCATATAAAGACATGTAATTTGCAAACATAATCAGGATGATTTTTATCAACAAAACCCTGAGGTTGACACATATATACTTTTTTAGATAAGGAACTATGCAAAAAAGGCATTTTTAACATCAAGTTATCTTAATCCCCAGCAGCTAAGGAAAATAGAATTAAAGCAATGGATTTCTTGATTACAGGATTGAATGTCTCACCATAGTCCAATCTAGCCTGTTGATGATACCCTTTGGCAACCAATCTTGCCTTATGTCTAGCGATGGTGCCATCTGGGTTGTACATAAGCTTGTACATCCCACAAGATTTTTAATAGGTGGTAAGGACATCGATGTCCAAGTCTTTTGAGACAATAGAGCATTATACTCATCATTCATTGCCTGAGTCCATTTAGGACTCTTACAAGCACTAGCATAACGCTGAGGTTCAGAATGGACAGGTTTGACAAGAGGACTTGAGACAAAGAAAACCTTTTTCTGATGTATACCATATTTAGATCTAGTTTGTATATGATGGTGAGGTTGAATTGTAGTGTGTGGAGGTGCAGAAGAATGCCTAGAGGATGAATGAGGATAGATATTCAAATCGACAAATAGAGTACAAGATATATCAGGCAAAGTCCTAGGGTCAATTAAATCAGTGGACCTAGTTGTGCCTAAATCAGAAATTCCCATATCTGTAGGCAAAGTAATACATAAAGAAGTATCAACTCTAGAAGAAGCAACATGACCATGTAAATTATTGCTCAAATCATTAACAATAGAACTATCTAAGACATGTTGCATAACAATAAAGACAATATTCCCAGGATCAATAGAGTTAGTAGGTAAAACAGGCGAATAACAATGAATCAACCTTGTGAGATATAAGTTGTGTGAGGAAAGGGAGCAAGGGAGGATACCTGTTGCTATTATTTGTATCTGTCTGTTAAGGTTATTCACTAAGACTAGATGGTGAAACACCAAAGGGGAAGCATTCTTCATCAAATAAAACAAGTCTAGAAGTATAACATTTATTGGACTTTCTATCATAACAAAGATACCCTTTCTGATCTAAAGCATACCCAATAAAGACACATTGAATATATTTAGGATGGAACTTGTTTCTCATATAGGGCCTAAGACTAGGATAGCAGGCACAACCAAATACTCTCAGTTCATCATAATCAGGTAATTGACCAAATAATTTTTCATAAGTTGAAACATTAAGAATGACAGTGCTAGGCATATGATTAATCAAGTAGGTTGCAATAGCGAATACATAATTCCCAAATGCAGGAGGGATAGAAGCATGATGCATCAAGGTGAGACCAATCTCAACCAAATGCCTATGATTTCTTTTAGCCACTCCATTCTGTTGAGGAGTGTATGGGCAAGATTTCTGGGAACTATCCCATTTTCATGCAGAAATGACTGAAAAAAGAGGCTAGTGTACTCACCACCTCCATCTGTCCTCAAGGTTTTGATTTTAGTGTTGAACATATTTTCTACCAAAGGTTTAAATCTTTTGAAGATAGTGAGAACATTAGATTTATGAGAAAGGGGGAAAAACCAAGTATATCGAGTCATATCATCCACAAACAGAACATAATACCTATGCCCAAGCAAAGAAGTTATGATGGAGCCCGCCCCCTCCACATCACTGTGAATTAAAGCTAAATGAGAGAAAGAGATAGAATCACAAGTTGGAAAAGGCACTCTAGTCATTTTATTTCCAATGCAGCTTATACAAAAACAATTATCAAGATTAAAAGAGTTACATGATAATTGTGCAGATTTTTTAAAATTTGTCTAACTACAGTATGAGAAGGGTGACCTAGCCTAGAGTGCCAAAGGAAATATGAGGTCTTGGTCCTTGCATAAATGGATAAAGCCCATTTATGCAAGGACATTTATGTAGAATGTGGCATGTAACATTATACTGAATAAAGAAACAAGGAGCATCAAAGATAAATAAGTAATTATTATCAAGTAAAAACTTGTGAACAGATAGCAAATTAGTAGATAATTGAGGAACACAGAACATTTGAGATAAGGGAAAGGATTTTGAGGAAGTGTGAAGAGTACCAGAACCCGTATATGAGATGGGAGAGATTGTCCATTGCCAAATGAGATGTGTTCTTCACCATTATAGTCAGAAGTAGTGAACATGTTAGCAGGATCATTTGTAAGATGGGTGTTACACCCAGAAAGTCATACCTGTGGATCAACATGTTGAGATGATTAAGTTAGGGCTGTCATAGTTGCAAGATTTGATGGGGGATTTCTTCCTTGGTAGGAGAAATTCATCCTATGAAAACAATCCCATTTTCTAGCAAATTTGACATTAATACGACCATTATGTAAGCTGGTATGGCCTTCTGAGTTAAGGTTTGATGTGTTCTTCAAGTTTTGTGGCGCTTGTGAGGGTGGAGCGCCAAGAACACAAGGTTGAGAATTCCAATTTTGAGAGGATTTGTTCCGGTTTTGTGAATTCCAGTTTTGAGAGGATGTGTTCCGGTTTTATGAATTCCAGTTTTGAGACCTCCCCCTTCCTTAATTGAATCTGCTTGAATTCCTATTTCGCCTAACATTTTTGAAGCATCTTCCTATGTTGGTCCCTCTATTGGAAAATGAAGTAAGAAGAACTATGTTTTGAAATAAGTTTTCTTAACCCTTATGTTGAAACTCCATGAAGCGTTCCTCTGTCTTAAGAAGAACATGGAGTTCCTCAAGAGATAATGGCTCTATCCTTGTGCGTATTGATGTCCTAACAGTGTTGAACTCAGTGGGGAGACCATTTATCATGTAGATGAGTATATCATCATCTTCAATATTAACTGAAATGGCAACAAGCTTATCTTTTACCTCTTTTATGCGTTGAATGTATGCGTCAATATTCTCTGAAGGCCTCTTGGTAATAGATTGGAGGTTTGATTTTAGTTGAAGAATGTTGGTGCGCGATATTGAGGGGAACTTGTGCTCGATTGAGTCCCAAACCTCCTTTGAGGTCTTACATCCAACTACGTAAGATAGCGCAGTTGGAGATAATGTTGCGTTAATTAGAGTTATTAGAGCTTAGTCCTGTGCCACCCATCGATCATATCTTGGATCTTAGACCTCTAAATTTTCACAATTCTTGATGAATCTTGGAGGGCATCTTACAGTTCCATCAATGTAATCAAAGATCATGTACGCCTTGAGGATCACATAAATCTAATACCTTCAGAGGATAAAATTGCTTGAGTGCAATCTGAAGGATATAAGGTTGCAGATATTCGAAAGAAGAAAATGGGTGAGTGAGGAGTAGATTCAGAGACAGACAATGCATGGAAGGAATTCAAAGCATGAGAAGAGGAAGAAGAGGGCATAATTTGAGAAGGGGGTAACGTTTATGAGTTCGTCTGAGGATCAGTTTGGGTACAGTCTTGATTTGATCATTTGCTATTTCTTAAATGATAGCAGATTGATTTTCTGGATTATCAACAATAGATCATGACGTTGGTCAGAAATGCTCTGATAACATGAAGAATAATAGAGAAAGAAGGAAAGAATACAAACTAAGTAGAGAAGAAGGGAAGAAGAAGGAAGAAAGAGAGAGAGAGAATGGAAACCTTAGAGAATGATCATTAAGCCAAATAACGGAGAATACACATGGTATACAAAGATAAGGAAAGCACTCCAACGGCTTGTAAAGGAAAATGATAGAAATACCCTTTTAACTAACTAAACAAACAAAGTATATTAATTAACATCTATGTACATTAAAAGCATGAATCTTTACTATCCTGGGTCGTTCTCGTACATTTGAATTGTCCAAAGGTTAATTCGCATGTTCAAGAGATAAATTATCATCTTTTCTGACTCCAGAAGGGAGAGAAAAGAAACTCAACTTAATTTGACGTTATTTTCAATACGAATAATTTGAAAACAAGTTTCTCTCTCGAATAATACCCTTGCATGGATGAATTTGACCAAGATTGAATATGTTCTCAAATCAAGATTTGAGAACTTTTTGTTTTTTGTTTTATATAGCTTATTGAAAATATAGTCTCAAAGTTAAGATTTCTTGTCTTTCAAACGTCTTTGACAATTTACATAAAAATTAAAGAAAAACTCTATGAGAGAATGAAAAGCAACTTTATTACTTTTTCTAATGTGTTATATATACACATTTATTAAACCCATTTCTATCATTTTTTGGTCTAGGGAACCAGAAAAAAAAATGGGCAATGTTGATAAAAGGAAAAAAGGGTTTTCAACTTCTCTTCTTCTTGCACTCATTACGACCATCTTTCTTCAACGATTAACGGTCATTTTAGCTATGAACTATATATCAAATGAAGTAACTAGATCGAGAGTAGAAAGGATTCAGATGCAGCTGGATAAAATAAACAAACATGTTGTTATCACCATCAAGGTATATATTGGATTGTATATGTATATTTATTTATAAATTTTCTTGAAAATTTTATGAATGATCTTTTCTAGTTCTCAATTATTTATTTATATATCTTCCGTCTATATATGTGTATGTGTGTGTTTTGATATATTTTTGTTTTATGAATTACTATTTGCAGAGCTCCGATGGAGATATAATTGATTGTGTTAACAAAAGAAAGCAACCAGCTTTAGATCATCCACTTCTAAAGAACCACAAGATTCAGGTCTCAGAAATACTTGCATAATTACAGTTAAGCCCTATGTTAGAAACAATAGAAAAACTGGACAATAGCAGCAAAACTGTGTTTTCCATATATAGAATTAGTTGCTTTACAGAAATTATTCTTTGAAAATAATATAAACTTTAAATAATAAATTAGCGCTTTGACTTTTTCTATATAACAACAGCCTAAAACATTATTTTAACCAGTTTGGTAACTGTACTTTAAAGTTTGAAGGCTAAGATATAAAACCACGTCATATCTCATATGCTTTAACTGTTTCGAATGAAATTTTTGGATAATTTAGTCTATAAACTGAAAGCTTTTTTTTGCAATTAAGCTCTTTAAACGAAATCCACTAGTTTATTGTACAGCCTAAAAAAATGTATTTTCCCTCCACAAACTATTCAATAAAAAATTAATTGAAAATAATTTACATTTAATGATTTCAGACTAAAATTTAAGAGAGAGTTTATATTTTAAAGAACCAAAACGTTATATATCTGACATTATTCACTGTAAGATGAGAAATATATTAGTAATATAGTGTGTGTACAGTGTCTAGAGAGTGTTAAAGTTTTAGAACTTAACTTAACTCAAAATCTAATTTGAGAGTTGATGATTGCTCTAAGTTTATATTCTTAGCCGATGTGAGATTATTTCCTCAATACCCGCGTCACGTGCAAGCCAGTCTTTTGCATGGTACTTGTCATGTGAAAGATAGTATGAGACCAATCGTGCTTGACTTTCTTCTAAAAATCAGACTCTAATATCATGTTAAAGTCTCAGAACTTAACACAACTCAAAAGTTAACTTTAGAGTTAAGGGTTGCTCTAAATTTATATTCTTAACCCAATGTTTCTACTTAGCCGATGTGAGATTATTTTCTCCATACCCCCATCACATGCAGGCCGATCTTTTACATGATCATTGTCACGTGAAAATATAGTACGGACTCAGTCGTGGTTGACTTTCGTCTAAAGAAGCTCTAATAATGTATTAAATTCTTAGAGCCTAACTCAAATCAAAAGCTAACTTGAGAATTGAAGGTTACTCCAAACTTATATTCTTAGTTTAATATTTCTACTTAGGCGATAGTGAAATTATTTCCTCAATAGATAGATACTAAAAGTAACATATTTGGTGCAAGAGAGGGATTGATTGCATAAAAATAAAGTGTAATGACTGAATTAGAATCCATTAATTCTCTGAAGTCCTTAATTAAACTTTATGTTCGCTATACTTCTGAAAATCATATATACAAAGTCGGATACAATGTTTTTAATTAGCTAGGCAAAAACAAATTAACCTAGTTGTCATATTCTCTCTCAACAGAGCGAACCACTTGAGTGGCCAAGAGTGAACAAGGAAAACGAAGTGAAATTGGATGATAAAGAGAGGAGAAATGAGGGAGAAACAAAGGAAGCATTGCAAATTTGGAATATGAACGGGACAAGAAGCTGTCCTAAAGAAACAATTCCCATAAGACGTATCACCACAAATGATGTGTTAAGGGCTAAACATGATAATTTCTCTGAATTTCGTAAAAAACAATACAGTGCTCCTCTTGATATGACCAATAAAGATATCATAATGCATGAGGTACGTACCATCTTTTGCTTTTCTTATTCTTACTAGTTCTTTATAAGTTCATTGTACGTATTACTAATGGAGAAAATATGAATTAAAATAATCTATAATATATTAAAAGTGTGGAGGATATGAGAATCATTTTTGAATAATTTTGTCGACTTATCATATTACACTACCCAAATATACATGTGACATTAAATAATTGACTACTTTTAAAACTATAATAAATTGAAAGTAGACATTTAATTTTTTAAGTTCATTTACCTATTTATGATTTTAAAAAATAACAAATAATTCATAAATAAATTTTAAGTAAATTTTAATTTGATAACTTTGAATTTGTAGCAAGTTATTTAAAAATTAAGAAAAAAATGTATCTATCTAATAACTTTTAAATGTACAGGAAAATAAATTATTGCTGTACAAATTTGAATAATATATTTTAAAATATAATTCAATTATTACAAATTTTATTGTCTTTATTTATGCTATGTTTTATATGTTAGTATATTTAGTAGTTCACATGAATATAGTGTCACAAATATATAGTCACACAATTTATTAGTAAAAAGTAAAGTTTAGAATAAAAAAAATTAAGACAAATTTAAAATAAAACATGAAATATATTATTTACCTTTAATAATGTCCCTCTTTTAAAATAAATTCAAGTAAATTTCTACTATATACTCTTCATTATTTTGAAAAAATACATGATATTTTCTTCGATATTGTTGAATAATAATATATCAACAAATAACAATATAGAGTTGTCTTGATTTTACTCAAATAAATAAAAAAAACTATGGGGCTAGATGTATTATTTTAGTTCTCATAAACAAACAAGATTGTAAGTAATAATCATAGCTACAAATATAATATATTCAAATACATGTGCATCGAAGATGTGTATTAACTAGTTTCTCAAATGATCAAAATATACTAAACATACAATAATTAGATAGTGAAAAAATAAATGACATAATTTCTTGCATTTGTAGAATATATTCATAAAAAGATAGATCTCTTTCAAGTATGTAGTTGTTGCTTCAAATGCTAGTATTTTTACTAACAGTTTTTAGTTAATAATTACATTTATTTTTTTACGTTTTCTTTCATATGCCTTATTTTCATTTCGTACATTTCAAAGTACTTTTTTAATAAATCTAAATTATAAAATTAATTTTATCGAGAAACAGTATAAAACAGTTTAACAAACGATGACATAAAACATAATTAAAAAAATTACATAAAGTGTTGTTGAATAATTATTCAAGGCAACAAGAGCACAATTTAAAATACTTCATTATTAGATACGTGCATACAATTTTTAGAATTTCTAAAAAATAGTTTAGAAAATATTTATCTAAAAAGTTAAAAGTGTCACTAATCAATCTTTTAATTTAAAATTATTAATATTTAATTTTAATATATAAGCAGGAAAATTTAAAAATTTCATGAAATATTGATAGCAATTTATGCCCGGAAATATTTCTCCAGCATTAGGCTAATTCATGTATATTATTTATAAAGATCATGTCTAACGACATCCCATCCTTTAATTAGCTCCCCAATCCCAACCTCCATCACATTTTTAACTTATTATTTTCTTTGATAATTTTAAAACATTTAAATATGTATCAAATTTAAATGTTGTTACAGCATTTACCTTTTAGTTAATTTAATCATTTATCACATAAGAACTCGACGTTTAAACAATTGAAGAACTCATATAAATGTGTTAATAATAAAGCATTTTCGTTTTTAATACACATAATCAAATAGTCTTTCGAGAAAATATTCATTTTTCTTGGTTTGTGCACTATGTTAGTTTTTGTCGTCTTGCGTTGAAAATATTAGTAGTAATTTAATTATGAATCGAACAGTTAACTAATTGTTACATAAAAGTATATTTTATATATTAAAAAAACAAAACTTAAGAGCCAAGGTGCATTGAGTGTCGTTGTCGTTGGGCTTCCAACCACAGATGATCAGTTTAGTGAATGAAGATCGTGCAATTTTAATCTTGACGGTTTATGTCCCATCACTGAATTCTAAAAAATTTATACTTTTATTTTCTTTTTACTTTTTTAGAATTGATCAAGCCGTCTAGATCTCACTAGACAGTGTGTAATCTTTCTGGGCAGTTTTTTCTTTCTTCAAAATATAAAAATTAAAGTGAAGTTTTATATCCCCTAAGCAAACTTGTAAAATCTTGGTACGTAGCATGCAACCGTTGTAAGTGAAGGGATAGGAAAAGTATATGGAGCGAAGGCCATAATGAATGTATGGAACCCATATGTTGAAAGCGTCGACGAGTTCAGCATTTCCCAGCTTTGGATTTCTACAGGCTCACTCTACGACTCCGATCTCAATTGTGTAGAAGCTGGATGGCAGGTTTTTTTTACCCCCTTTAATTTTCACTTTATAGTTTTTTTAATTATTACTTTATTAATGTTGAAAAAACAAGTTAGTAATTGTTCTAATGATTTTTCTGTCTATTCAAAAAAGCTTTATTTTCTCTAACAATTTAGGTTTGTCACGCTTTAAACTTGTTTCAAATAATTATTTCATTAATATTGGAAAAACAAGTTAGTAATTATTCTAATGATTTAGGTCAATCCAAACCTTTATGGTGACAACAAACCAAGATTGTTCATTTACTGGACGGTGAGATCTCATTCCTTAATTATTTTAAAGTTAAGGTTAAGTTTGAGAATGTTTTTATTAAAAAAAAAGAATTATTATGCATGTGTGTGTTTAAAAAATGATCAAGTCCTCAAGATCTACACCCATTAAATTGACTCAGTAAATTCAGACTATGTACAATTATTAATTAACTGTATATGCTCTAAAAATTATAGATGTTATGCTTATATAAGAATGCTTCTTCAACCTTAAAGTTTAAAGAAAATAGAAATTATATAGGTGAAGAAGTAGCAAGAGATCTTTGTCAGATCAAGAGGGAAACAGGAAGAAGAAGAATGCTCAATGCTTCATTAATCGAAAACCAAAACAAAGGGAATACAAATATTGAAGGAGGGAACACAAATGGCTAGTAAAAGCAACGGTCTAAAATGCCATTTAACTAAACTAACTAATAACAGAAGAAGACAGTTTAAAAACTACTAACATCTAGCAACCTAACTACCATTATTAGTCTTAACATCCCCCAAACTTATCCCAGACTTGTTGATAAGTTTATCTTTGAGGAAACAAAATTGAGGCGTGCAGAGGGGCTTGGTAAAGAGATCTGCTAGCTGGAGTTAAGAAGAAATATGTCTAATTAAAATGTCCTTATTCATCACACGTTCCCTCACAAAATGATAGTTGATTTCCACATGTCGTGTCCTAGTGTGAAAGACTGGATTTGATGCCAATGATATTGCAGAGGTATTGCCACACCAAAGGAGTGGAGGTTGGGACTGAAACACATGGAGATCACAAAGTATTTGTCTTATCCAGTTTTTAGTTTAATAGTTGTGTTGGCCAAAACTTTATATTCTGCCTCAGTTGAAGATCTACCCATGCTTGCTTGCTTTTTAGCACTCTATGAGATTGGATTAGGTCCAAGGAAGATGCCATTGCCTATTGTGGACCTCCTATCAAATGGATCTCTTGCCCAACCCACGTTACTAAAAGCTTGTAAGTGAAGATAACCTTTTGTAAATTCCAAACCATGATCAATAGAGCCTATCACATACCTAAGGATCCTCTTAATAGTAGTAAAGTGAGATGTTGTAGGGGCATGCATAAACTGACAAATATGATTTACAGCAAAACTAATATCAAGCCGTGTGAATGTGAGGTATTGTAAAGACCCTACAATGCTTCTGTAAAGAGTCACATCAGAAAGAGGTGAACCTGCATGGCTAAAAAGAGGAGACTTAGTTGAGTAAGGAGATTAACATGACTTGGCATCAATCCTTCCATCTTTGAGTAAATCCTTAGCATACTTAAGTTGGTTCACAAAGATACCATTATTAGTTCTATGAATTTCTAGACCTAAGAAGTATTTTAATGGCCCTAAGTCTGTCGTTTCAAATTCGTGCTGTAAAATATGCACAACATTATCAATATAAGTATTATCAATTCCACTCATGATGATATCATCAACATACAATAAGATATAGGTAAGGGAAGATGAAGAATAATGCACAAACAAATATGTGTCAGCTAAAGAGCCAGTGAAAACTAAGGACAGCAAATGGCTTGTTAATCTCTCAAACCAGACCTTAGGGGCTTGTTTTAAACCATATAAGGACATATTTAGCTTGAAAACATGTTTAGGATATGTTGGATCAACAAACCCAGGTAGCTAGCTCACATATACCTCTTCTGTGAGAAAACCATGTAAGAAGGAATTTTTGGCATCTAGCTGCCTCAAGGGCAAGCCATAATGAGCAGTTGAAGAGAGTAAAATTCTAACTGTAGGCTTTTTAGCAACTGGACTAAAGGTTTCTCCATAGTCCAGCCCAGGTTATTGATGGTAACCTTTGGCAACTAGCCTTGCTTTATGCCTTGCTATTATGCCATTTGGGTTATATTTCATCTTATACACCCACTTACAGCCAACTAAGTTTTTATTTGGTGGAAGAGGAACAAGAGTCCAAGTGTTTTGAGACATGAGAGCATAATACTCATCATGCATTGCCTTAGTCCATTCTGGACTCTTGAAGGCAGTGGCAAAGGTAGATGGCTCAATTCGATGATCACTGCGTGAGGAGGCCAAAAAGCCTTTTTCTTAGATATACCAGACTTAGATCTGGTCTGTATAGGGCATGTGGAAGGTGCAGTGTTTCCTATAGGAATAGATCTAGTAGGATGAACATAATAGATAGGTAAATCTATAGATAGGCCAGTAGATATATCAGGTAAATTTCTAAATCCAGTGTCTATGCTATGAGCAATAGTAATAGAAGCAATACCAGTATCAATCTCATTGTGTAAATCAGTATCAGTATGCAAAGCAAGCTCAAAAGAGATGATATCAATAAGATTTTTAGTAGGCATATCACTAATAGGAAACACATTAGATATACTAGTAGCAGGTTGATCAAGATAAGAAGGAAGAGATTTACCATTGTTACTGAGATGAGTACTGGCAGGAGATGAGTACTTAAGAAGGGTAATAAGGAAACATAAGTCTTACTGGTAGGAGACTGCTGAGAAATTATTGGATAACGCGACGCACACGCAGTGGAGGCATGGTGGCTTTTAAAAATTTATTAAAAATGAAACGTATGTTTTTCGATAAAATGAAAAACAAGCGAGCGCAACGGTTTCCAAAATTAAAACTTTTGTTGAAAAACTATTTTTAATCAAGATTCGTTATATATTTATATATTAAATCTGAGACATACATGGCTAGGAATCATATATCTCTTGTAGTCTAAATTGAGCATCCTCGCAAACCAACAATCATGCGTTCCCATGAACAATGGATTTCGTGATCCACACCAAGATCTTCTAAGTCAATACTCAAACGCACTAGGACGTGTGTGGGCATGTAGAATAATCACCAAATATTTTTTATGTCTCTAGATGTACTCAACACATGAGATCTAGAGATTTACTAAGAAGAATTAATTTTGTATAAGACAATCCTTTGAGAGAATACGATGATTATTCTCATCGAGCTTTTTGATTAACTTTTTAATCACAAAGAAAATTCATCATGACAACAACTGTGTTCTTTTCTTCTCTTTTAATATTGAGGTCAATAGAATAATATATATATATATATTCTAGATAATAACATATCATATTTTTAGGAATAAACTAAAAATAATATGTAATTTTAAAATTATCATTGCAATAGGACCCACTGTAATTTGTGCACAACTACAGTGCCACACAGCACTGCAGTTGCCGTGAGCTATCACAATACCTCACGACACTGTGTGCCACGATACTACTGTAATATCATGTGGCACTACAGTATTGCACCTCCACTATTGTAGTACCACGTGGCACTACAATAGTTCATGTCAATCTCTGATTCTCAATCAATGATTGACACGAGGCAATTATTGCCAATTAAATATTTATATTAATCAGATAAATATCTAGATATCAATTATTTCAAAATTAACATATTTGATTATCCATATCAACTAACGTATATGTTAGTTCACAAATAACATATTTAGTTGATTCAAATAATAATTTATAATTATCCTCACAAATTACATATATGTCTCACTTATCGATAATTAAAAAATTAATCGACATAATTATCTCATAATTACGTACTTGTCCTAGAATAAAAATTTCTTTTGCAAGTCAGTCATTTTCTCTTATCCTGAAATATTCACACCCTAGACTGCGTAATACAGAGGTGACTTGGAGACCGTGGATCTATAATCTTAAGCTCCAATATAATTAGATTATTAATCAAACTCTTTAATTAAATAATCTAATTTATTAATTTCATTATTATTCCACTATAAATATAAAATTGAAGTAATAATGGAATTACACTCTTAGTGATTATAAAATATATTTATAGAGTATTCTCTTGTAGTCCATTGATATAATAATTTCATGTAGTTTTGTCCTCCAATTATTGGTTCGTAAATTAGAGCTGGTCAAAATTACCGTTTTACCTTTGGAGTTACCCTTTGATCCTTAGGTGCCATTAATTCACTATTGAATGACTAATTTATAATCGTATTATAAATTTGAGCTTAATAACTATTCAGTTTCAGAATTAACACTTGAGGAAACCAATATAAGATCCGTTATGAAAGCTTGGATTCTAAATCTTGTAAGATCATGTTCTCAGCCATCCATATCACTGAATCTCCAAAACAAAAGTCACTAGCTTATTTTACATATAAACCTTAATGAGTGAATCAAAAGATCCAGTAGACATGTATAGGAGTTCATGACTACTCAGGATTCAGATTGATTTACATATGATCATTAGATTGATATGTATTAAATCTTTATGATAAACATTATGTTAATAAAGATATTAATTCACATAGGTCTTGTTATATATAATCTTATTATATAAAGTATCATCACTAAGATGCATGTCCACATCAATGATCTGGATCCATATCACATGCATTCATAATGCTTAGTGAACCGTACTAGCAATCATTCATTAAAGATTCCACACTTTAATATGTTGCTGACATTTTTATTCATTATCTATGATCTTAATCTTCTTGTACTAATATAAGATCATAGTCTCATTAATGAACATGAAAATTTTAGTTATTTATATAAATTATTCAACAATAATTAAAAAAAATATAAAAAAATGTAATTATATTAAATTTTATATCAAAATGTCAATACACATGATTTGAGGGCATAACCTCTAATAGAAACAGCAGTAGGTATGGGAGCCTTACTAGCAAAAGGGAAAACTTGTTCATCAAAAATAACATTTTGAGAAGTATATAATCTACCACTTACTTTGTCATAACACAAGTATCCTTTATAGGTATTAGCATAACCCAGGAAAACACACTGCACAGATTTGGGTTCCATTTTGTTCTTCATATATGGTTTGAGATTTGGATAACAAGAGCATCCAAAGGTTCTAAGGTGAGTATAGTCAGGTGTTTTGCCATAAATTTTCTCATAAGGTGAGTGATTTTGAAAAGTTGGACTAGGTATTCTGTTAATTAAATAAATAGTTATGGCAAAAGCAAAACTCCAGAAGTTGAAAGGGATAGAAGCACTATGCATTACAGTGAGACTAGTCTCAGTAAGGTGTATGTGCTTCTTCTCAGCCACTCCATTCTTTGTGGAGTATAAGGACAGGACTTTTGGTGAACTATAACATTTTCATGCAATTTTTTTTAAATTGGAGGCTAGTGTATTCACCACCTCTATCGGTCCTTAAGGCCTTGATTTTGGTTAAGAAAAGGTTCTCAACAAGAGGTTTAAACCTCTGAAAAATAGGCAGAACATCATACTTGTTTTGAATAGGAAAGAACCATGTGTATCTAGACAAATCATCAATAATAATAACATAGTATTTATGACCATTGAAAGATGTAGTGGATGAGGGTCCCCACACATCACTATGTATCAAGTCCAAAGGTAAGAGAAAAACTGATTGAGAAGTAGCAAAAGGTAAACTAGTCATTTTATTAATAATACATCCAGTGCACACATAAGAATCAGTAGAAGGAATACATGGAATATAAGATTTACTAAGAATCTGTATAACTATAGCATTTGAAGGGTGACCAAGTCTAGAGTGCCACAAGGCATCAAAAACCTTATTCCCAAGATAAGTAATAGTATGTTTGGTGAAAGAGGTAGGAATGGGGTATAACCCATTCACACTAGGTCCCTTGTACAAAGTTTGTCCTGTGACCTTGTCATAGATAAGGAAAAAGTCAGCATAAAGAAGAAACTGGCAGTGATTATCAACATAAAATATGTGCACAGACAGTAAGTTAGAGTAAAGATTAGGCACACAAAATGTTTGAGATAAGGTAAAAGACTTAGAACCAAGGAGAATGTGCTAGAACCTATGTGAGCGTCTGTATATGGTGGCTCCACCCGTTCCCGCCTCCGTTAGCTTTTTGAAGGATCCTCGTTCTTCTCACACTGTCAAGTACAGGATCAAGTCCGATATGGACATGGCTACCCTCCGCCAGATGTCTGTTAACGACAAGATCGTCGGCATTAGTCATAGTCTGATGTAGGTAACTTTTTGCTTTCTTCGATTTCACCTTTTTACTATTTCCTTCATTTTTTTCCCGGGAGGAAGTGTTTGGCCATTGCCAATAGCCACACCATCATCCTCATTATGTTCAGAATGTGATAAAATGTTGTCTAAGCTTGGTGAGAGGTCTATGTTGCATCTTGTGTCTATGAGCCAAGCCTAAGAATTTGAAGGCTGGGAATTGTGTGATAATGCTGTCATGGCAGTGAGGTTTGAGGAATGGCTTTTCCCTTTGTAAGAAAAGTTCAATCTGTGGAAGCAATCACAGCACTATGACCAATTTATTGCAGATTTGACACTGAATCTTGTTCTGTGGGCTTGAGCATAAAAAGAATTACCTTCACCACCTTTGTAAGGTTGAGAATTTTGAATAGTGGGAGGTGCACCTAAGACAGAAGGTTTCTGAGTGTTGTTGTTATTCTAGTTTTGATATCTTCCTCCACCTCTGTTAGGATTGAACCTACTTGAATTGAATCTTCCTCTTGAGTTTCTTGAACCCCTTCCTCTATTGGTACCACGATTAATGAAAGAGGCAAGAAGGGCTGTGGATTAAAAGAGATTGTCTTGTTGCTTATGTTGAGATTCTAAAACATATTCTTCTGATTTGAGAAGAACATGAAGATCTTCTAAGGACAAGGGTTCAACCCTTGTGTGTATGGATGTTCTTATTGTATTAAACTCGCTAGGTCGACCATTGATGGTGTAGATCAAAACATCTTCATCATCAAGATTCACTGACATAGCTGAAAGCTTGTCTTTCACCTCTTCAATGCATTGGATGTATGAATCAATATTCTCGGAGATTTTCTTGGAGATAGATTGCAAGTTTGACTTTAATTGAAGAACATTTGTTCATGACAGAGAAGATAACCTCTTACCAATGGACTCCGACACTTTTTTGAGGTCTTGCAACCCACAATATATGGCAATGCAAATGGAGAGAAGGTGACATTAATTAATGTCATGAGCGCTTAGTCTTGAGAGACCCAATGTTCAAACTTGGGGTTAACCACTGTTGTGATCTCCCCATTACAATTCTTGAGGATTCTTGGAGGACAGGCGATCGAGCCATCAACGTAACCAAGAATAGAGTGGGCTTTCAGTGTGGCCGTGGTATGGTATTTCCAGAGTATGAAGTTATTCGAATCGAGTCTGATAGAGCTTAAGTTACAAATATTCGATAAGACGAAGATTGGGGAGTGGGTGGATGGTTCAGGAGATTTTGAAACAGAAAATGGGTTGATAACATCGCATGCTGTGACTTAAGGGTGATTCTCAGAATTAGTTTGAGACCCAATTTGTGTTTCTTCGATATTTTGGTCCTCTGTTAGATCTGCCATTCTTTGACGCTTATCAAAATGGCTCTGATACTATGAAGAAGTTTATGAAGATGCAACAAGAGATCTTTGTCAGATCAAGAGGGAAACATAAAGAAGAAGAAGAAGAATGCTTAATGCTTCAGTAACTGAAAACCAAAACAAAGGGATACAAATAGTGAAGGAGGGAACACAAACAGCTAGACTAGCAAAGGTATAAAATATCCTTTAACTAAACTAACTAATAATAGAAGAAGACAGTTTAAAAACTATTAACAGCCATCAATCAAAATACCATTATTACCATTAACAATAGGAACATGTTATATATATTTCTAAGAAATTGTGAGATTTGGAAATTAATGATTTCCGATTTATTTGTATATTATTAATATTATTATACAACTTATCGCTACACAAGGCTTTATAAAATTTGTTTTCCAATCATTATGAAGTTATTATAATGTAGGTCTACAATTATATGTTGTTATAATTTGTACAAACAATTGTGCTAATCGAATCCAATATTTATAAATAGGGTTTTTTCTTGTGAATATCAGTTAATTTAAGTAACCAAATGAAAACAATAATGATAGCGTCATCGACATACTTTCTTGTAACAATAATGATAAAGTTAGAAAACACAAATGCAAGTATGACAGCTTGTTGAAGTCAATTATAAAGATAATGAGTTAAATTTATGTTAAAATCTATGTGTCCTCTGAGAACAAAATCAATTATCTGCCAATGAGGATCTACCCTAATTGTCATAAAATTTATATAAAAAGGAACAAGAAAAAAACCCTCATAAAAGTTATATCTTAAAAAATTGTATGTTTAGATTTTGAAAATTACAAACTAAAATATTGGAATTGTAAAATTCCATTGTTTGAAATTTTAGAATATGAAGAAGGAAAATATTAACTATATATCTTGATAATTATTTTTTCTTTTTCTTTTTTTCTAAATCTTCTTAGTTACTTCTCCTTTCATTTTCATCTCATTCATATTTTTAAAATCTGAACAAGTATTGTATTACAGAGGGATTCATACAAGTCAACGGGATGCTACAACCTTTTATGCGAAGGATTTGTGCAAACAAACAACAAGATAGTCATTGGAGGTTCATTTTCCCCCATATCATCATATGACGGCACTCAGTATGAACTGAGTGTTCTCATCTGGAAGGTCTATCTCTCTTGTATATTTTCTAACAAAATATGTCAAGTGAGTGTATTTTACAAAGAAAAATTGTACTATAATTTTACGTACGATTAGCTACAATAAAACTAGAGTAATTATACATATACGCTCTAGAATTAAATGGAAGATATTTGTATAATTAAAACAAAACACATTATAAATTATTTCAATTTACTACCAAAATAAATAAATACTTTCACTTATTCTTTAGTTCTTAATTTCTAAGATAATGTAGCATTTGTAACGTCATTATATAATTTTGTAATGAACAATATATATGAATATAGGAGCGAAGGACAAGAAACTGGTGGTTGGCAGTTGAGAATCATGCAGTTGGATATTGGCCAGCAAAACTGTTTACCGACATGTCGGACTATGCGACAAAAGTACATTGGGGAGGAGAGGTGTTGAACACCAAGGCCAATAACAGACACACATCCACTCAAATGGGTTCTGGTCAGTTTGCACAAAACAAGTTTGGAAAAGCAAGCTACTTCAGGAACATAGAGATGGTTAATGTTGATAGCTCCCTCGAATCAGTTGATCAAGACCACATCTCTGTCGTAGCTCGGAACCGAAATTGTTACGACATTAAAACCTATGATAGTAATGAATGGGGCACACACTTTTTCTATGGTGGTCCTGGCAGAAACCCACTTTGCCCATAATTATATATTTCTTAACATCAAACATTTATATTGATAGTCTGTTTTGTTTTGTTTGTTGTTGTTACCACTTCACTTGTAATGTTTGAGATTTGATTAAAGATGTGATTGTTAATGTTTATGATTAGAAGTATTTTTATACATTTAAATTAAATAACACTTCGTAATAATACGTGCATTGCACGGCTTATGTAAACATCTGTTCTTATCTATAAAGTAAAAATTCTGAATTGTGGGGCATAATCCCATAGAATGTGATTTTATTAAAATAAAAATATCGAACAATTAAGATAATTAAATAAAGAATATATGTATTTCATGATGTTTATTCATGAAATTATAACATGAAACTAATAGTATTGGATAAGCGGTTAAGATCAATTACACAATAAATCCCATTTATATATACTCTCTTAGTTCATAAATACTGTTTTAGCCAAAATTTGTCACAGTACAAATGTTACTTTTCTCGTGCTATGTGTGGAAGTCCTCCTAACCAGGGGATTTGTTGGAGTGACGTTATACGAGTTCTTTCCTCTTTATGGTGGGCATACTCTTCCTCATGACTAGAACTCTTCACGGTTTCAACGTCTACAAAACACAAATAAAGAACCCTAAAAGTGAGGAATTGGGGTGGTTGCCCGCCTAAGGGCCTCCGATGTCTAAGTCAGCCATTTATCGATATTTTGGCATAGTTTATGTAGAGGAGAGAAGACATACCTCGCTCATCGATTAGGGGAAGTATTTATAAGCAAGTCCTCGGTGGTGGGAGGAAGCATGTCGAAGAATCCTCTTGGGGCGTGCTGGAGAAGTTTCGTGAGACATGAAGCTTGTCTGGACTATCATTGATTGGACAGGGGCATTAATAGTTTATGTGCTTCTGATGTGGCATTTTGGAGATTGATCTGACGTTCTGCCATGGCGATTGGACATGTTGGGCACTACTTTCAGCGTACAATGATAACTTTACGCTCGGGTTTAATATGGCTCTCCTTGTGGGCTCAACTATTTTTTCATGTGCTCAGACTTGGACATCCCGAGCTCTATAGGGATCGAGGTTGGTCTTATTCCTTACCTGAGGTCAGGAGTTACCCAATTTGGCATGACCTGTATTGTTGCATCATTGGTGGTTAAGAAACACCCATAACAGTTGTCCCTAGTCAAAGCCTTGAATGGCCTTTGATATCCGGATCCAAAGACTTCACCATCCAAACTCCATGGCAAGCTCATTGGGTGTGATATACTTCACCTACCTTGAATATCTCACTCTTGTGCTCTAACTTTTATTCGTCAAGGGAAGCCATTCTGAACAATATTAATTATCTAGCCACTTGCATTCATGCCATTTCACCTTTTTCCCTGCTTCGAGGTTGCTAACCCCTTGGGAGTGGGAGCATCAATGGTGAGGGTCACTGTTCCACAGATCCTGATCCCCGATGCGTCATGTAGTATCATTTTGTTGTTTTGGTCTTCTAAAATCTTCTCATTGGTCTGCAAAACGGCCACTTATTCACTGTAGTGTCACCTTCAAATGGTTGCCATTATGGCCCCTTTTAATGCCCATTAAATGAGTTGTTTCCCTCTTCAAAGCCTACAAATGGGTGATCTTCCTTCTCTTTTCCCCCATACTCACCTTCTCAGCATAGTTGAAATTATCATTTATCTTCATCCTTCCTAACTCCTTTAGAAGAACAATAATCTTCCCCCTTCCGGGGGCTTCTTCCTTTTTGGAGGTTCTCTTTTAGATACTCCTTTTTCATGATTGTCATTTCTCTCTCCATCCCCTCTTGAATGTTGTGCCTCGAAGTCGTTGATATTTCATTTGTGGCAATTTTTCTATCGTTGATAAGCCAGTTCAACGAATTCATTGCTCGTATTGGCTACATGCCCTTTGTCATTTAGTCGAGCACGCTTTCTTCTAGCTGAGCTTTTTCCTAGGCCGATGAAACAGATTGAATTTTCTCAAATTTTTGCTAGGGGACCTTCCCTTTATTACATATCCAGGTGTCCTTGTTCTGGATAACTCCTTGAGCTTCAGTGCTCACGAGAGGATCTTATCTCGAACTATAATGCTCAACAGATATCCTTACTTCTAGTGTCGAGATTGCCTTTGCTAAGGCTTTTCTTGGTTGTCTAGTCAGGCGCACATGCTTAGCTAGACCCTTGACATCGTCTGTGAGCTGAGGTGCTCGGTAGACTTCACTTATCGATATCTAGCCCGGCATGCCAGCTCTGGCTAGATCCTTGATCTTGTCTTCAAGCATGAGTACTCGGTAAATATCATTTGTCGATAACTAGCCAGGCGTGCCTGATCTGGCTAGATCTTTGATCCCTTTTGTGAGTATAAGTGCTCAACAGACATCATTTGTCAATATCTAGCCAGGCGTGTCTGCTCTGGCTAGATCTTTGATCACATCTGTGAGCTGTGGTACTCCACAAATATCACTTATCGATATATAGCTAGGGATGTCCACTTTGGCTAAATCCTTCATCCTGTCTACGAGCATGAATGCTCGACATACATCACATGTAGATATCTAGCCATGTGTGTCTGCTCTGCCTAGATCCTTGATCCCATCTACGAGCATGAGTGCTCGACAGATATCATTTGTCAATATCTAGCCAGGCATGTCTGCTCTAGCTAGATCTTTGATCTCGTCTTCGAGTATGAGCGTTCAATAGACATCACTTATCGATATCTAGTCAGGCGTTCCTACTCTAACTAGATCATTCATCCCGTATGCGATCATGAGTTTTTGGTAGACATTACTTATCAATATCTTGACAGGTGTGTCTACTCTGGCTAGATCCTTGATCACATCTACGAGCATGAGTGCTCGAAATATATCACTTGTTGATATCTAGCCACGCATATCTGCACTATCTAGATCCTTGATCTCGTCTGTGAGCACGAGTGCTCGGCAGGCATCATTTGTCGATATCTACCCATGTGTGTCTACTATGGTTAGATCCTTGATCTCGTCTGCGAGCATGATTGCTCGACAGGCATCACTTATCGTTATCTAGCTAGGTGTGTCTACTCTGACTAGATCATTGATCCCTTCTGCAAGCATGAGTGCTCGACAAATATCATTTCTTGAGTAATCCCGACCTATTCATCACGTTTTGGCCTTTGTCGCATTTCATAGAAGAGTCAGTCCTCGGAGGCTTGTAGAACTGCTAGGAAATCTTCAGTAAATATAACATGTTCTATCTTTGCATAAAAGGAGATTTATATAAAAAAAAGACCTTAGCAGAAGTTATTCCTAAGTGAAGAGGAAATGGGAGGACTCTTATCTGAAAACCGTCGATGAATACACGATCTATGTTGTCTGCTACTCTGAGGTGGGGGCGAGGATAGCCGAACTCCCGTTTCCTAAGTTTTTAGCCTTCCATCTTTCATCAGTGAATCCCACTCTAAACTTCACATTTTCCTCAGCGGTAACACATTTATAGCTTCGCATTCTATTTAAGGGCGAGCACTGACTTGTCCTAAATTATTTTTATTGGCGATGGTGGGAGTACGACCAGCTCCCTGGCCCATCGAGCTCCCTTTCAGGGGCTATCCCCTTGTTAGTGCGCCAGCCACGGGCTCCTCTATCCTGGTGGATCCAATCACCTCGTATGTGGGCTTGAAGGGGAACATGTCAGCGTAGGGCCTCGTGAAGTTCCTAACTTCATCAAAAGCTAGTATGAAGGGGCTGGCAATCTCTTTTGCCTTCTCATTGGGGCTTTATGTCCTGGGGTGACTTGTGATCTTGCGCTTCGATTTTGACACAATCCTCGTCCTTTCATTTCACCCGATGTGGGATGTGGGGGGCTTGGGGCCATCTGCCCGGGTCTTGCATTTCAACTATGGAGGAGAGATGATTCAAGCCTCTATATTTCTGTTGGGACTAATCCTCAGCTCGTCCAATCGTATCGTGTAGTTTATTCCTAACGACCAAAGGGATACTAAAAGCCTAGACGATGGGCGGCCCACTGATATCTACTCGATTGTATGTATATTGCCCCCAAAGGATTCTTAGGGGATTTTTCCCTTCACCTTTCGGGGTTGACCCCAGCCAGAGCCTCATAAGAGAGGAGCCTAGCCCTTCACAGCCCGAGGTTATCTTGGTTCTAGTTTCCTCGAGTGGTGGCACTCACCCCGAGTTGGGAGTTCATCCCCTAGAGCATGTGGCAACTTTGCTGGTGATCTCTTGAGTTATGTGAGGGCATCATTACCGTGTAAGAGGCCGTTATCACTTACGTATGATATGTGACATCTTTCCTTTCCTTCCAGGTTATCTCAGAGATTACACCACAACATCTTTATTCCTTTGTTGGATAGTCCTAAGGTAGGTAGGAAATTCCTTCCCAAGTAGGGAGACGGGCAAATCTACTTCTTCATCCTGAATTTATCGGCATAGAACGTTGAGCCCATCTTCTCCTTGTAAGAAGAGAAATAGCTCTTAATGCTTCGACGTGGATAACTTTATAATCGTTTCCCACAGATGATGTCAACTGTTTTAGCCAGAAACTACCACAGTACATATGTTGCTTTCTAGTGCTAAGTGTAGGAGTCCTCCTAACGGGGGAGGGTCTGCTGGAGTGTCGTTATACAATTTCTTTCCTTTTTTGGGTGGGCATACTCTTCCTCCTGACTGGATCTCCTCACGACCTTAACATCTACAAAGCACAGACAAAGAACCCTAAAGGCGAGGAACCATGGGTGGTTGCCTCGCCTAAAGGCCTTCAATGCCCAAGTCAATCATTTGTCGATAATTTGACATAATTTATATATGGGAGAATATGGGAGAGAAGACATACCTTGCTCGTCGATTAGGGGAAGTATTTATACCTGAGTCCTCGAGAGTGGGAGAAAGCGTGTCGAAGAAGCCTCTTGGGGGCGTGTTGGAGAAGCTTCGTGAGACACGAAGTCTGTCTGGATTGTCCTTGATTGGACATGGACATTAATGGTTGATGTGCTTTTGAGGTGATATTTTGGAGACTGGTCTAACATTATGTCATGGCGATTGGACCTTTTGGGCGCTACTTTCAACAAGCAATGAATACTTTACGCTCGAGTTTAATAGGGCTCTCACTATGGACTCAACTGTTTTTTCATGTGCTCGGGCTTAGACGTCCCGAGCTCCATAGGGACTGAGGTCGGTCTTACTCCTTCCTAAGGTCGGGAGTCCCCCAATTTGACGTCACATGCATTGTTGCGTCATTGGTGGTTAGGAAACACCCATAACAAATACGTATACATTTCTATGAAACACTTACTTATATTTTAACGCACATTCACGCATGCATGTATAAATCTTTTAAGATACATTTGAACATGTGTTTCTTGTAAAAAAATGATTATACATTCTAAAATGTGTTTCAAATAATATAGTTTTGTCAAGTTCGTGTGATTTGGATTAACATTTTTGTTGCATCAAAGTGTTTTCAGATGAAACGCTTTGAAACTCACTCTAATTCGGTTTTGTTGAAAAAATTGTTTTTAACTTGAGAGGCATTTTTTTAGGATAGAGATACTCTACTCTTGAGATTTCTCAATAAGAGATAAAGTTAAAGAGATTTATACTGTTGAGATCGACTCCTAGATCAAGTCAACACATAGAAAAAGCGGGTCTCGCATTTTTTTCTATTTTTATTTTTATTTTGTCTTTTAGTGAAATTTGAACTAGGTCACCCATTTTCAACATGGGGTGTCCAAATTTAACATAATCACTTACCTTTAAAGAAACAAGAGAGAATATGTATCCTTTCCTAGACTAGTCCAAAAGGAACTAAACATTGAACTTGTTGATTGGGACATATTCCGTAGCAAAGAACACTTATATAGCTATTTTATGATTTCTGCATCTAAATTAAAATTTTTATTCATAAAAGAGTAATTTTAAACTGACCAAGTTATATATCTATACTATATATAAAAGTATAGAAGTTTGAAAAATATTTTTCGACAATACTACGCTAATTATTTTTAAAATATTTTAAATTATTCTTACAATGTATCTATTATCCCAGATATCCATATGAAATTTTCTTCAACTATTTTTATATAGGTTATCCCAATTGTTAATATGACATTTTTGTAACTACTTTGCCTAAATTATAATCCTTAATAATGTTTTCTCCTCATTTTTAATTTAAAATTTTAAAATACTAATTATAAGCAAAAAATAAGTTGCAAATTAATTCAATATTTTTTTATTGTCATTTTTTTGTATAAATTTTAAAACACTACGTATAAGCAATAAAAAAAAATCTCAAATTATTATTTAATATTTTTTATTATCATTTTTATGTGTGTACAAATCTAATAAACATTAATAATAAAAATGAAAAAGAAAATTTAATTAAGTGGTAGAAATAAAAAAATCTATGAATATTTATCTTATCTTATCTTACTGTATATAAAAGTGAGTAAAAAAAAATTTCAGACAACTTTATCCTCACAGTAGTATTAAAGTTTTTAAATGATCTCTAAATGCAGTATTAAATGATATCATAGTAATTAAGTTTCGTAGTTAATTAATTTATGAGCATTGTCTTTCATTTCAAGTTAGATATTTGATTAATCTTTCTACATTACATTTAACAATATAATTTATGATTAATTGTAACAATAGAACGCATAATATATAACAATGATACATTGTGAATGAAAGTAAAAAGTTCTATAAAAATTTGATAAAAGAGAAAAATAATTTACAATTAAAATTGAGTAAAATGCATTAATTTACACACTAGGAAAATTTCATATAATTTTTTTAAATTAACCTCACGATGAAAAAGCTTATTTTTAAGAAAAAATATGTTTGTATCTGATAATAATATTTATAAAACCTATCTTCAGGTACAATACACGTCTCCAAAACTAGTTAAATTTTAAGTGACTAAGTAATGTATCTTAATGTTGGGGGTTATGCCCTCAAAGCATGTGTATTAATATTTTAATATGAAATTTAATGGAATTACATTTTGTTTATAATTGTTCTTTTAATTTATTGTTGAATAATTTATATAAATATCTGAAAATTTCATATTCATTAATGACGCTATGATCTTGTATTAATACGAGAGGATTAAGATCATATATAATGAATAAAAATGTCACCAACATGTTAAAGTATGAAATCTTTAATGAATAGTTGCTAGTACGATTCACTAAGTATTATGAATGCATATGATTCTTATCCGGATCATTGATGTGGATAAATATCTTAGTGAATGTACTTTATATAATAAAATTATATATTACAGGACCGATGTGAATTCATATTTTTATTAACGTACCGTTTATGATAAAGATCTAATACACACCAATCTGATGATCATGTGTAGATCAGTATGAACCCTGAGTAGTTATAAACTCATATACATGTCTACTAGATCTTTTGATTCACTTGTTAATGTTTGTTTGCATAACAAGTTAGTGATTTTTGTTTTGGAGATTTAGTCATATGGATGGCTAGGAATATGATCTTACAATATTTAGAATATTAATTAATCTCTTAAGTGTTAATTCTGAAACTGAATGATTATTGAGCTCAAATTTATAATACGGTTATAAATTTGTCATTAACTAGTGAATTAATGGTACTTAAGGATCAAGAGATAATTAGAATGATAAAACAGTAATTTATACCAGCTCTAATTTATGAGCCAATAATTGGATGACAGAACTACATGAAATGACTATATCAATGGACTACATGAAAATACTCTGTAAGTACATTTTATAATCTCTAAGAGTGCAATTCCATTATTATTTTTCAATTTCATATTTATAGTAGAGTAATAATGGAATTAATAAATTAGACTATTTAATTAAAGAGATTAATTAATAATATGATTTATTGGAGCTTAAGATTATAGGTACATGGTTCCCAAGTCACTTTTATATTACACAATCTAGGGCGTGAATATTTTTGGATATGAGAAAATGACTGACTTGCAAAAAGAATTTTTATNAAGTGAGACTGAATATATAATTTGTAAAATTAGATAATTATAAAATATTATTAGATAATAATTTGAATCAACAAAATCTGTTATTTGTGAATTACCAGAGAAGTTAGTTGATAGGGATAATCAGATATGTTAATTTTGAATTAATTGATATCTAGATATTTATCTGATTAAAATAAATATTTAATTCATAGTAATTACCATGTGTCAATCACTGATTTGGAGTCAGAGATTGACATAAACTATTATACTGCCACGTGGCACTACAATAGTGAAGGTGCAATGTTGTAGTGCCACATGGCCCAACAATAGTGTCACACTACACTACAGTAGTGTTGTGGCACACAATGCCATGAGGCGCTATGATAGCTCACGGCGGGTGACGGTGGGAGACTCCTATCATTGGTGGCAACTGTTATCACATCTAGGAAAGTTTCACAAAAATCTTGATACCAACTTACCCTATCACTGCAGAGTTTTATGATAACCTTAGCCCTATCTATTATCTTTTAAAATTTAAAATTAATGTAATTTTAAAATTAATTCATAATTTTTAATTTTATGGAAATTAAAGATTAATTAATTTATTGGGTTTGATCCAAGTTTGACCAAGTCAATAAATTATTTATTGATTAAGTCAAATTCATTAATTTTAAAAGATAATTATACAGATAATTTTTAATGAAGAAAGAAAGTTTTTCCTAATTAAAAGGATTTTGTTCAAAGCTTGAAAATTATGAAGATGGACATCAGGTAGAGAATGTGATATTTTAGAAATATGTAATCTTGAAGTCCTCTTTGTAATTTTATTTCTTTATTTCAATGGTTATAATTTAGATATACATAATAGTCACTCGGTCTATTATTATTTTATTTAATTATTAGATAAATATTTATTAGTATGATTGATAACATGATCATGCATTAGTCGATCACATGTCATATATGAAACTCCACACAGTTTTATTTAATCATGCATATTATTAGTAGAAACATGATTTATTAACATTGTCCTAATATGTTTATAGGAATTGTTTTGAGAAATCAATCGCATATAAAATGCTAGGTTTTAATTAGTTAAAACTTGGCAGGTTTTAATTAGTTAAAACTTGGCAATTACACCACTCTAAAGACTATAGTAACATTTCAGGCAACCAACTTTATTAAAATATTTTTATTAAAGTTTGATGAATGTAATTAATTAGTTAATCTAAGTTCACCTAATTATGGCAGACTCTTTAGAAGGTTAAATGAACTTAGACTAATTAGATTAACTGTTAATTTCACATTCATGTAGTTATTATTTTCACTATAATTAATTTGGAATTAATTGATTAGTTAAAATAGAAACACATTATCCTAAAATAGTGAGTGAGAGAAGGTTGACATGTTAATGTAACCTATGGTCTCATTTATTAGTACAATACCGTGAGGTGCAGTGAGGACCTCGAGATGGCTTTATCTTCATCCCCCTAAGGAATGTTTCGAACTGTATCAATATCAAGGTTAGACTTCTTAAGAAGATAGGACTAAGTGATGTAGTTTAGTTTTGACCGACCCTAAGGTGGCATATTCTAAATCAAGTCATGAAATCTGAAATAATGGGTTACATTCACAAAGTCACGATTAACTTGTTCACGTGGATAATTGTGACTTGATCAAATAAGTGATACTTTATTGTTTAAAGATAAAATATGAGATATTTTAAGTTTTGATTAATAAGGATGAGAATGTCTCATAGATAGTCTAAGATTAATCTGACCGACCTTAAGGTGGCACATTAATTGTTAGGTTGTTTTATCGTGGATTAGCTAATGATATATTTATGTGTTTAATATGTTGCATTCATGTATTATGTTTACTTTTCGAATTCTGGATATTTATTGCAATTATATTGAATTATGTATGATTTACTTTTTAGTTATTATTATGTCTACCATGGGCAATCCTATTACTGTTTTACTTACACTTAAGAAATTGAACGGTAATAATTCCTTAAGATGGAAATCAAACTCGAACATGTTGCTAGTTTATGAGCATAATGAATCAATTCATGCTGAAGAAAGTCCTGAAAGGCCTACAGTCGATGCTTGGATTATTGACACATGGGCTACCATTGGGGGCAAGGTAAATGTTACCAAGCAAAACCCTTCTCCTTCTATTGTTAATAGTAACAAAAGGAAGAAGAAGAATGGTAAGGACAAAAGCAAGAATAATAAAAAAAAGAAGGTCAAAAGGTCAGTCGAAGGCGAGAAGAACAATATTGACAACGAACTCGCAGGAAAATGTTTTCATTGTGGGGTTGAAGATCAATGAAAGAGAAACTGTAACAAGTATCTCTTAGCTGAAAAAGAAAGGTAAATATGATTTACTTGTACTTGAAGCTTGTTTAGTGGAATATGAGTTGTCATCCTGGATACTGGATTCAGGAGTCACTAACTATGTATGTTCTTCGTTGCAGATGCTTGATTCGTCAAGGGAGCTGGCTGATGACGATGTCATTATGAGAGTTGGTAGTGGTGCGCTCGTGTCAGTGAAAGTATTGGGGAAAATCCACCTTAATTTTAGAAATAATTATTTAGTTTTAAACGATGTTTATTATATTCTTGGATTTTCGAGAAATTTGATTTCTCTTTTGTTACTACATGAACAATTTTTTGAAGTTTCTTGAATTAATAATGAGTTTATTATTTCTAAGAATGAATTCAATATTTATCATGCAAAAGTATCGAGCGGACTATATATTCTTAAACCGACTGAATGTACGTTAAATAATTCTAGATTATTTAAAGTAGCAAAACCTAAAAGTAACAAACGATAAAGAGTTTCTCATGATGATAATGATAACACATATCTTTGGCATCTTAGGTTGGGAAATATTAACCTTAATAGGGTAAACATGTTAACAAAGCATGGTGCTTTGAGACAACTAAAATTTGAAACTCTTCCTGTTTGTGAATTATGTCTAAAGGGTAAAATGACCAAGAAATGTTTTACTGGAAAGGGCCAAAGAGTCCAGGAACCACTTGAGCTAGTGTATAGTGATGTTCATGGACCGATCAATATACAAGCTAGAAGTGGGTATGAGTATTTTGTCACCTTTATTGACGATTACTGAAGATATGATTATACTTTACTAATGCATAGAAAGTCTAAATCTTTTAGAAAGTTTCAAGACTTCAAAGCTGAAGCTGGAAAGAAATTAGGTGAATAATTGAAAACCCTTCGATCAGACCAAGGTGGTGAATACTAGGATTTAGAATTCAAGGATTACTTGCTGGAGTATGTAATCCTATCCTAACTCAGAGCACCTGGAACGCCACAGCAAAATAGTGTTTCAGAAAGGAGAAATCGAACCTAATTAGATATGGTTAGATCGATGTTAAGCTACTCATCACTACCACTTACATTTTAGGGATATGCATTACTCACTGCAACATACATTTTGAATGTAGTGCTTTCTAAGTCTGTAAGTAAGGCATATTTAGAGTTATGGAATGACTCCAAACCTAGTTTGCGTCATTTCTGTATATGGGGGTGTCCAACTCACGTTCTTTGACCCAAGACTAGAAAGTTAGACTCAAGGTCTGAAGTATGCATATTCGTTGGCTACGCTCTAGAGGCTATATGTGGATACTTTTATAGTAACAAGGATCAAAAGGTGTTTGTATCGAAAAATGCCACCTTCCCTAAACTTGACTATATGGAAAACTACAAACCTTAAAGCAAAGGAGTTCTTAAAGAATTAGCGTCTGATGAGATCATACCAGCTTCATTATAAACTGATAAACGACAAACCACAGAAATCGCACTTCCTGTTAAGGAAACCCTAGTGCAACGTCATAGTGGGAGGGTTTTAAGACAACATATTCGCTATGAACTAGAGGCATTTGTCCTAGTGTCTGACACTAATAATGACGATTCATTATCTTATAAAGAAGCTATGGATGATCTTGAAAATTAGAGATGGCAAGATGCATTAAATCATATGACTACGAGCAAAATGTTGATGAAGCTTGTGTTTATAAATATATCAAAGACAAGATGGTGGTTTTCTTAGTTCTTTATGTTGACGATATTATACTTATGGGGAATGATGTAGAAACTTTGTCAAAGGTAAAGAAGTGGTTGGCTGAGAAATTCTAAATGAAAGATTTGGGAGAAGCGAATTATGTTCTAGGCATCTAAATCCTAAGGGATAAAAAGAATATGCTCTTGGCACTTTCTTAGGCATCTTGTATTGATAATGTGCTGGAGAGTTTCTCTATAGAGAATTCCAAGAAATGTCAACCACCGACTATACAATGAATTGTCCTCTGCAAAGAGCAATGTCTTAAGACAACTCAGGAGGAAGAGGATGTGAGAAAGGTTCTTTATGCTTCAGCTGATTGTAATCTCATGTATGGATTGTTGTGTACAAGACCATACATTTGTTATGTAGTGTGAATTGTCAGTCGTTATCAATCGAATCCTGGTTCGGAGCATTGGATTACAGTAAAGCACTTTCTCAAGTATCTTAGAAAAATGAGAAATTGTATGCTTGTTTATTCAGGTGGAGACCTAAACCCTACTGGATATATTGATTCTGATTTTCAATCAAACAGAGATAGTCGAAAGTCGATGTCTGGATCAGTATTCACTCTAGGTGAAGGAGCTGTAGTATGGAGAAGTATCAATCAATTCAACATTGTAGATTCCACTATGAAAGCAGAATATATAGCGGTTTGTGTCAACAGTGGGGCGATAGCTAATTCCAGATATGGACAAGCCTGAGGTATGACTCAGAAAGTTTTATACTGATCTGGAAGTAGTTCCAGATATGGATAAACCACTGATCTTATACTGTGGCAACAATGGGGCGGTAGCTAATTCAAAATAACCAAGGAGTCACAAGATGGCACTCACAGAGGGACGAAATATCATCTTGTAAGAGAGATCGTGCATCAAGGGGATGTGATTGTTATGAAGATAGCGTCAGATCAGAACCTGGCTGATCCTTTTACGAAGACACTTCCTGCGAAGTCATTTGAGGATCATGTGTGTAACATGAGGTTGAGAGAGATGCCACATTTGTTTTAAGGTAAGTGGTAGATTGTTGGGAGTTACACCCTCAAAGCATGTGTATTGGCATTTTAATATAAAATTTAATGAAATTACATTTTTCTTATAATTGTTCTTTTAAATTATTGTTGAATAATTTATATAAATATATAAAAATTTCATATTCATTAATGAGGCTATGATCTTGTATTAATACGAGAGTATTAGGATCATATGTAATGAATATAAATGTCAGCAACATATGGTAGTACGGTTCACTAAGTATTATGAATGCATATGATCTAGATCCGGATTATTGCTGTGGATAGACATCTTAGTGAAGATCATTTATATAATAAGATTATATATGACATGACAGATGTGAATTAATATTTTTATTAACGTACATTTTATCATAACAATTTAATACATATCAATCTGTTGATCATATGTAGATCAATTAGAATCCTGAGTAGACATGAACTCCTATACATGTCTACTGAATCTTTTGATTCACTCGTTCAAGTTTGTTTGTAAAACAAGCAAGCAATTTTTATTTTGGAGATTCAGTGATATGAATGGATGAGAACATGATCTTACAAGATTTAGAATCTAAGTTTTCCTAACGGATTGTATATTGATTCTTTTAAGTGTTAATTCTAGAATTGAATGATTATTGAGCTCAAATTTATAATATGATTATAAATTAGTCATTCATTAGTGAATTAATGTTACTTAAGGATCAATAGGTAATTAGAAGGGTAAAACTATAATTTTGATAAGTTCTAATTTACGAACCAATAATTGGAGGACATAACTACATGAAATGATTAATCAGTGGACTACATGAGAATACTCTGTAAATACATTCTATAATATATAAGAATGTAATTACATATTTATAGTGGAGTAATAATGAAATTAATAAATAAGATTATTTAATTAATAATCTGATTTATTGGAGCTTTAGGTCCATGGTCCCTAAGCCACATCTGTATTACATAGTCTAGGGTGAGAATATTTCAGGATATGAGAAAATGACTGACTTTCAAAAAAAAAATTATTTTGGGACAAGTATGTAATTATAAGATAATTATATATGATTAATTATTAAGAATTAATTAATTGAATTATTTATATGTAAATTTCAGAAATTGCATATATATATATATATAATTATATCGATTAATTTTCTAATTATCGATAAGTGAGACTGAATATCTAATTTGTGAAATTAGATAATTATAAATTATTATTATTATTATATAATAATTTGAATCAACTAAATATGTTATTTGTGAACTAACAGATAAGTTAGCTGATAGGGATAATCAGTTATGTTAATTTTGAATTAACTAATATCCAGATATTTATCTGATTAAAATAAATATTTAGTTCGTAGTAACTATCACGTGTCAATCACTGATTGAGAATCAGAGATTGACATGAACTACAGTAGTTTCACGTAGCACTACAATAGTGGCGGTGCAAAATTATAGTGCCACACGACACTACAGTAGTGTCGCGAGACACTGTGATAGCTCGCGGCAACTGCAGTGTCGTGTGACACTACAATTGTGCACAAATTGCAGTGTGTCCTACTATAATTGTAATTTTAAAATTAAATATTATTTTCAGTGTATTCCTAAAAATTTAAAAAGCCATTATTTAGAAAATATATAAATATTATTCTATTGGTCTCAGTGTTGATAGAGAGTGAAGAACACAATTGCTATCAAGGGTAAATTTTCTCTGTGATTAAAAAATTTAATCAAAAAGCTCTATGAGAATAATCATGGCATTCTCGCAAAAATTAATCATTTCCAATCAATCTCTAAATCTCATGTGTTGAGTATATCTAGAAACAGAACAAGTGTCTTTGATCATTCTACGTCCTCACACACGTCCTAGTGCGTTTGAGAATTGGCTTGGAAGATCTTGGTGTGGATCTTGAACTCCGTTATTCGTGAGAACGCAAGATCGTGGGTTTGAAAGGGCATTTGATATAGACTACAAGAGATATATGATTCATATCCATGTATGCCATAGATTAAATATATAAATATATAATTGGATCCTGATTGAAAATAATTTTTCAATAAAAAAATTATTTTGAAAATAGTTGCGTCGCGCTTATTTTCGTTTTATCGAAAAACATACGATTCATTTTTAATAAATTTTTAAAGACCACCACGCCTCCTCCGCCAGTGCGCCGTATTTTCCAACACTTAACTCATATGTTAGCAAATGCTTTGAGAGATAAAATATTGACCTATGATTTAATTATGCATCACTTGATAAAACAGGAGAGATTGTAGAAATGGTCAATTTTTTAAACTGTAATATTTTATAAATGGGAAAATTCGTGTTTTTCCAACCTTTTGTTTGACTGTTTAGTTTGATTTACATATGAACAAATCGAAACAAGTCTACAAAAAATAAATCAAACGAAACTAGTTTAGTATCTTTTTTGTTAAAGTTAATTTAATGTCTGTTTAATGATTTTTTTAGGGAAAATACTTCTTAGACCTTCTGAGTTTGTTTAAACGACCCACACGTCTTTCTAATTTATAAAATGATACAAATCTCTTTCATGTTGAGTTTTTGTGATAAAAAATTTAAAGCCGTTAAATTTTAAATTAATATAATTTAAATAACATATAATACAAAAAAGTACTCCTATTTTTTTTCAACTGTAAAAACTTTAAAATCAACTTTTTTATATCCAAACCAGGGTTCACTTAATTCATATGCAAAATAATTTTCCAATTCAGTTTATATTTTGAATTACAAAAAATAATTGGGTGGGTTAGTTATAACGACAATCGTGTCTTTTCAAAACTGAACTAACACTTCTTTTACCAAATAAACTTATGTGTATTTTTTAAACTAAATGTCATTTAAACAAACTATTGGATATATAAGATGAATTTACCTTTTTCAACGTTGTAGTGTTTACTCATATTGTCCTTTTAAATCCAAATTTAAGATATTATAAACTTTTACACGTTTTTTCTATTAACTTATCAGGAGGCTTAAATTATATAGGCTCTGATAAATCTCTTTTCTTTCTAGTCCACTCAGTGGAGTGCGGACACACCTGGACAGATTGCATGTGACGGTTAAAAAATGGCAGATCTTAGTCTGTATGCAATCCTAATTTAGAACATGTTGAGGTAATTAAATTACAATAGAAAATGAGAACAATCTTAATTTACAATACAATAGGAATTCTCATGGCGAACGAAATTCCTTTGTGTAATCTGCGATAATATATATACATTATGATTGTGAGAATAATATAACATGATTTGAAATTATATAATAAATTTTATTAATCTGGTAAAAAATTATTAATTTAATTAAATAGTTAAAATTAATGTAGAAATTCACAGTAAAATGTTTTTTATAATATAACTGAAAGGAAAATTAAGTAAATTAGTATTATTCACATAAATTTACAATAAAATTTAATCTATATATAATAGATTATCATATATCTTACTCTATAATAAAAGAGAGGGTTTAGATAGGTGTGTGATTTTTTTGGACAAATTTACCCTTGCTACTCTTTAGTTTCTTCTTTTTGCATTAGGGGCGTAAGAGTCATTTTCTTAGTTAAAACTATTGACCGAATTTCAACCGTAGGATTGTTTTGATCTTGGCTGTTTATTTAATTACGAAGATAGATTTGAACCGTTTAAGTGTTTTAATCTGAGTTGTTCATTCACTCATGTATATACTTATTTTTCTTTAGTTTTAGGGTTGTTTAATTTCCTCTTCTTCTACTTTCTTCGTCGCTGCTGCCATAGCCTAGGTTTTTCTACGTCCACCTGTACCTCACTCATTTTTTGTATCAAAGGCTTCACTCTGCTTCATCGAACATGTTAGATGTCTTTACATTTTTTTTCATCTCTTTTCAACCTAAGAATCGACACGAACTGAGTCAAAAATTGTTGATCCCGTAACCTTTGAGATCTGTCTTCCCACGTGATTTGCTTGAGTTTGTTAGGTAGATTTTCTTTCCATAGGTTCTTTTGATTTTCTTTGTTCCACTTTTGTTCAAGATCGATTTTGGACAAAATTGGGATAAAAACAATAGATTTAGAACTTTATGTATTGTGTAATTATAGTTATGCCACCACTTAATTTGGGTTTTTTTTCATTTTCTTGATTGAATGACAAATGTTGTTTTATTGTCGTATTAGGCAGTGAGGTAAGATTGATGTTTTTTTGTTGTTTTTTGGGTTTTGTATTATGTTGTAGTAGTGGTTTCTTGGGTATATCTTCAACAAATTGTTATTTTTTTCATTTGTTTGGCTGTTTGTGGCTGTCTTTTATTATCTTCGGTAATAGAGGTCAGTTTAGTTGAATTTGTGTTTTCTGAGTCAGAATAAACGGTTGCATATTTGATTAGATGGTGGTTCATGTGCCTTCACGCTTTCTGAATCTGTTGTGGAAGTGCATGCACAGAGGATTGAGTTATTGAGTTTTTGAGGGAATGGGCAGTCACGTGTATCCATATGTTCAGTTTTGTGTCTTCACGTTGGCTGTTAGATTTGGTTGTTAGAGGTGATAATGATTATCTTATCTGATATTATCAATTCTTCTATATATATATATGTGTGTGTGTGTGTGTCTATTAATGATGTTTATTATGTTGATTTTAATAGATAATGGCCTAAATTCTGTCTCTTTTTCTCTCTATTTTACTTTGTATTTTACTTCTGTACTTTTAATCTCCTGTTTCAGGCAGTAAAATAGCTGAAGAGGATGGTCGATTAATGATTGTTGCTGCTGGAGACAAGGTAAACTTGTAGTATCTAGAATTTTTGCTTGTTGGCTGTTAGATTCAGTTGTTAGAGGTAAAGATGATTAACTTTAGTTCTGAATTGAATGTGAGTGATTTAGTTAGTTCTTAGTTTGATATGGATTTTTTTTATCTATTATAGCTTTGAATTGATTGTAGTACATGGATTATTTGATTTTTTCTGGTATTTATGTTTTGTAAATGTTTTTGTGTCACATGAGGTATTGTGCGTAATAATTTTATTGATGCTTAAGTTGGGATTGAATGAATAATGTATTTGTCTATTTAATTTATGATCATGTTGTTATGAAACTCATAAAGCCTCACTATTAGCAAAAACTATCAAATAAAGTACTACTATGCAATCTGAGAATTGGAGACAACTTAATGGTCATAATCCAAGTGGATTTAATTAGCATAGTAAGATCTTTTGTATAAACATAACTGGGTTTTCATCAATCACCGTAGTCTCGAAGCAAACTGTGGAGGGTAACTTTTATCTTTAGGTCATTACGTACAGCAAGCCTCTACCTGTTATGTTTTCATTTACAGTCTATAATATTTCTCTGTACTGTTTTATTATCGAGACTGTAATTTCTGGTTTTACAATACAATTACTTAATTATGAGTTGTTCTATCTACTACCGTTCAACATCTTCATAAAAAAAATTCCAGTTTGTTGCTCCAATTGTACGTTTAAGTACACCTGGACACAAGACACGTGCGAATTAAATCTTTTATTCATTCTTTCTTTGTCAAGCTTTAACTATTTATTCAATAATTGGCAATTGTTTGTGTTTTTCCCTTTGTTACTTCACGATTATATTACTGAAAATATTGTAATACTTGGTCGTGATGTTGGTAGAATGGTGGGTAACTTAGGTTTTAACTGATGTTTGGTTGCTGTACAATCATTCTCTTGATTTACTGTAATGCTTGGTGACTGATTCATGCAGAATTTTATTTAATTCCAACCATTATGGTGCAGAAGTAGAAGTTTAAAAATTGTATCTGAATATTATACTGTTTGAAGTTTATGATGGTGAGTTATAGCTCTTTTCGACCTCGACCTTTAGCTTTTAATACATTTTTGCACAATTTTATGTTGATCCAGCATAAGATCTTCTTTAATGCAAAAGATGATGAATCCAGATCACATTCATCATATCTGAGATATGATACTTGATGTTTCTCTAATATGCTTTGTTGGTTGAGTTGCGTTTGATTGGCTGTTTGGATGCTGTAATTATTGATGACTGATCTTAATTCTATACTCCTACGCACCTGGTATGGGGTAGAAAATGTATTTGATTTTGCTAGCGCAACAGAGTTGAGATAAAGTTTGCTACTTACTCGTGTAATTGTGGTGTATGTTTATTTCAATACTTATAGTAATTTTCCTACTGACAAGATCCTAAGTCAATAGGTTTTAACGTGTAAAGGTTCGTAATATCTCCTTTTCAAGTTGTCATATTGTTGTTATTGTCTTCTCTATCATTGATCTTGCCGATTGAAAAACCTTTGAAGGTCTCTCTTATTATTTATTAGTTAGTATTATGCTATTGACTTTTATCCTTGCACACATGTCTTAGATTTAATGCTTTCATTTTACAAAGTTAAACTTCATAATTAATTGTAAAAGTTTCTAAGTTGGGTCATATATGTGATTTTATTATGACGAATTCTCAGCTTTAATATGTTTGACCTTCAATTTCTTTTCTTACAGATTTGTCGAAGGTTGGACCAGTCAATGGAGAAGACACCGAGGTGATTTTAAAGAATAAAAGATCATCTGCTTATCTTCACACTTATCGTTACGAGAAAGTAAACGCTGAATACGGTAGTACTTTACTTATATAAATACACGTCTTAGTTATTTTTGGACAGTGTTTTTATGGTTGTTTCCAGTTTGGAACATTTGAATTTATTATTCCAATTACAAGAACAATTGGACAATGTTAATCTTCTTCAGGTTCAATAAGTTAAAGTCTTTTTTAGGTCTTTCATTGTTATGATATTGGATGTAACATAGGTTGTAAAAAAAATTCTTCCATTTGGTCAGATGATACATGGCCAAATGCTTGGATGATGTAGGATATGAAGACTTACCATTTATTTATGCTTGAGTTGGAATGAGGCTCAGAAGAACTTCCTTGCATTTCAGAAATCTCTTTGTGGTACTAGATTTTCCAAGAAGTAGCTCTTCTCTTTGCTTGTATTTAGAAGTTGTCTTATTTTCCTTGTATTTTCTTAATATATTTTTTGTTATGATCATATTGTCATGATTATGATGAAATTTCGAGGTTCCTATAGATCATTATATGGGATTATATGTTGAGATCATCTGAATTGTAGTTGATATAGTGATAAATAGCGTTGGTTATTTATTTATTTTTAACTTAATACATACTACTTAATATGAAATTCATGGATGTATTGTTTTAAATTGACGATTATCCTCATGTAATGATTCGTCATTTCCTCTGTAATTTCTGTCGCAAATTGAGTGCATCTTTTGACATTTCCCTATTTATTAGTAAAATACTTTTTCAATTTTACTATTCAACCAGTAATGTCTCTTGCACATGTATTAGAGAGTACATATGATGTTTATCCATCAACAGCCTTTTGCAAATCCGATAGTGAATGTGAAGATGTCGGGTTTGTAAATTGTAACATCTTCAAGTAAAATTAGATCAAAGTGGGCCCGATTGATAGGATCCACTTATGATGATAAATTTAGGATCAATTGTTAATTCTTCTACTAAACGTTGATTTATCTTTTGATTTTTTATATCTCGAAACAATCAGAAGATTATTGAGAGTTTAAAAGCATAAAGTTGGAATTTACAACACATGACTATCTCATATGCTTTATAAAGCTTGTGTTGGTCTTAGATTGTCATCTTTAAAGCATTAACAGAAATTTAAAGCATTATATTGATTAATTATTTTAAAAAAATTCAATACTCTTCTCTTTAATTAAATCTTAAATTCATAATCTCAATAACATTATAAAGTTTACTCTATTAAAGAAGTTAGTAATAAAAAAATAAAGGAAGCGCATTTAAATCTCAATGACATTATAAAGTCCACTGTGTTAAAGAAGTTAGCAACCAAGAAAATAAAGGAAGTCATTTTAAATAAATATATCTAAGAAACAAATAATAATTTAATTTTAATTATCATCATAAAATAAATATGTGAGTATGTGAGAATAATGATCTATTTTCGATCTTTTCTTCTAGTAATAAAGAGAAAAGGAAGTGATATTTAGAATAAGAATATTTAAAAAAATATCCAAATATAGGAAAGAAACAAACAACCAACACTGGAAATAATGAAAGATTTGTGAGATTGAGAGACATTGAGATTTACTTTTAGAATTGATCGTTCGGTAGATTTTCATGTTTTTATTAATTCCAATTAACATAATGTTTTACAAATATATATAAGTGGATTAAACATGTCGGCAAAAAAAAGTGAGACACTGTATTTTTTCCACTGTACATGTACATATGATAATGTAATTATTTACTTCTAATTAATAAGAGATATATTTCTTCCTTGGCAGTTAAACATAAGCACTTTCTTCTCTTTACATTTCCTTAGCGCATCAACTCTGTTTAAGAGCTACTGATACGGTAAGATTATATTTTTCAAGTAGGAAACTTCATTATAAATTATTTACTCTTACATTTTCATTAATAATCTCAATTTTATCATTGCGGTTTTATAAATATGAATTTGTTTTGTCGTAACTTTCTTAATGTGACTGTTAGACATGAATCTTGGTCATGGATGTGATTGATTACAAAATATTAGCGCTAATGGAACTCTAATATTTACGAATTCTGTGAACATATTGAAATACAATATGTAATGACTAATGAAAATGTTTGATAGAGATTTTCATATTGAAAATGTTTTCATACAACGAGTTGGTCATTTGATAGAGATTTTCATCTTCTTTAGCTTTGCTTAAGATTCATCAAAGTGTGATATCTAACGTTTAGAGGCATGATCAGTTTACATGTACAAACCTTTATATGTCTATATAAATATCTTTTCTTTCAACAAAGCATTATTCTAAAAGTTAGAAAGCTTCTGTTCGATAAGATCAATCCAATGATTTAATCCACCTATTGTATATTCATATATTCGATCAAAAATATAAACTAGACAAGAAAAATAAAACAGAAAAACTTTCAAAAATTTAATTGAAATATTTAATATTTGTTAGTTTTTTAGTGATTAGTACTATGTAAGTGATGTAATAGATATATTTATTTAAAAAATTATGTATTGACGAGAAAATATTATAGTTATTTTGATGCTATTAATTTATTTATGTATTTTGTGGATTTTTCAATGACAAATGCTATTAACATAGTTATATAAAAACTATTTATGATTCTTTTATTTATAGTAAAAAAATAAATCCTTGAAAATATAATTAGGCAATTTTTTCAACAAATTTTGAAAAAAATAAGATATATCTTCTTTATATTATTTATAGTTATATTTTTATTGTGGCTTTGAATCTAATTAAATCATATTTTGTTTTAAGCTTAAATGTCTTCGCAACAAAACTCCAATCATCTTCAAACTAGATATTCACAATTATCCGAGGAACAGAAGAAAAATAGTCGCAAGCGATGTAGAGAATATTACGCTAGAAAGAAGGTATTATCATGTATAGATGATGTTCATGATAATGGAAAAAGAACTTCAACCAAAGAGTGGCCAATGAATGAACAGATTCCTTCTAAGTTTTCATTACTCTCCGCACAGTTATCTGAAGAAAAGAAAGGGAGTAATCGTAAGCGAAAGAGAGAGTATTACACTAGAAAGAAGACATTATCATCTATGAGTGGTGTAGATGATAATGGAATATAAAAAATAGGCGAAGATTGTTTGATGGCTGAACATATTCCTTCTAAGCCGTTATTACTCTCCTCCGTTCCTGTTTGTGAATTCTGTTACGCTATAAAATTTCCTCATGAGTCAAAAAGTTTTTGTTGCTTTAATGGTGAAATGATTCTAGCTTCTAAGTTGATGCTTAAAGAATTGCAGAGTTTATTTTATTCAACAGATGATGAAGCTGTTGAGTTTCGAAAGTATATACGTACATATAACAATACAATGACCTTTACATATTTTGGAGTTAAATACGATAAGGACTTATCAAGGAGGAACATGGGAATATATACATTTCGCTTTCAAGGACAAGTTTATTACTATATAAAATGATATTATGCCTCTTGATGACCATGCTTCTTACCAACAACTTTATTTCTATGATACGGATCATGAAATAGAGAATCATTTGTACAATTCAAGAAAATTAACTCACATTGTTCTAGATAAACTCCTACGTATCTTACGTGTTAATCGTTACATTCAATTTTTCCGCTCATTAAAAGATGTCCCTGATTTAGCATCACATGATATTTGTATTCATAGTGATGTTGATTTGGATAAACGTGTATATAATGCTCCTTCTAGTTCTAAAGTTGTTGCTATTTGGGTTGGAGATTCTACAACCTATAATCATTCAACTCATGATATTATTATTCAAGGTAAATATGGAAAAAAACACAGGATACAATATTACTTTGGATGTTACGACCCCATGTAGTATCCATTATTGTTTCCTTTTGGAGAAAATGGATGGCATCAAGGTATTAAAAGGATTGATAGGAGACATGGAGAATTTTTATGTACGGAGAATTTGATGCTCTTGCAAAAAAGTATATCAGAAGAACAACTAATGCGATATGAGGTTCAATTAAAGAGGAAGAAGAGAAATATGGTTTCTTGTCGTGAGTATTATTGCTAGAAACTTCAAATACACTCAGGTGATACATCTATGCTATTACGTTCCGGTAGACTTTTTCAACAGTATATAGTAGACATGTACGTAAAGCTTAAAAGTTCAAGGCTTTATTATCTTAGAAATCAACAAAATGAGATAAGAGTTGATTTGTATCAAGGAATACTTGATAGCGTTCATGCCAGTGAACGAGATGATAATAAAATTGGACGAAGAATCATTCTTCCTGCATCTTTTATTGGCGGTCCTCGTGATATGAAAAAAAATATATGGACGCTATGGCTTTAGTTCAACGTTTTGATAAGCCTGATATATTTTTCACCATGACTTGCAATCCAAATTGGTCTGAAATAAAAAGAAAAAATGACTTCAAACTGAGGAGACTCAAAATAGACATGATTAATTGAGCCGCATATTTCATGCAAAGGTGGAGGAACTGAAAATTGATTTGTTTAAGAAACAAATCTTTGGTCCTGTGGTTACATATGTGTATGTTGTGGAATTTCAAAAAAGTGGTCTTCCGTATGCTCATTTTCTCATTATCCTCTCTCAAACTTCTAAAATCATTGCACCAGAATCTTTCAATAATTTTGTTTCCGCTGAAATTCCAAGTTCCCGTAAAACTCCTCATTTATCAAGAATGGTAATCAAACATATGATACATGGACCATGCAATTTATTAAATCCTCAAAATGCTTATATGCGAAGAGACGGAACATGTAAGAATAATTATCCTAAGGTATTTTGCAAAGAGACTACACAGAGAAAAGATGGATATCCGAGCTATAGACGACGTGATGATGGTACGACGATCATTGTTAGAGGTGCGAAGTTAGACAACCGGTGGGTTGTGCCACATATTCCTTATTTATTAGCTAAGTATGACTGTCATATAAATGTAAAAATTTGTTCAACCATCAAAGCAGTTAAATATTTGCATAAATATATATACAAGGGGCATGATCAAATTGATTTTCACAACTCGACTGCAGATGAATCTTCTTATATTGATGAAATTAATTAATTTTAAAATGCAAGATGGGTCTCAACCGATAATTCTTGGAAGACATCTGAGAGCATCATCATTTCACAGTATTTGTGTATATTTTTTTGTCGCTTAAAAATAAAATGATGAAACGTAAAATTTTTAATACAATATTTTTATTTGCAAATATTTTGTTATCAACAAGACCAACTTCCTCTCTGATGATAAATCCCACAGTAGGACAAGCAGTTGAACTTTACAGATGGTATGGTTAATTTACTAAACTTGAGTTTAGTGAAATTTTGATATTCTAACTTTCATATTTTTTGTAATATTAAAGGAGCATTAGTCGTAAAAGAGAACTTCGGGAAATAACTCGTGATCAATGTATAATCCAGAGCAACCGACACAAAATCAGATAATTAAGATCCAATAAGTCCCGAACATGCTCAATATGGTATTATTTTTAATATTTTTTATTATATGTGTGTTTTGATCAACAAAAAAATTTATATTAATATTTATTTACAGCATACAAGCATCTGGACAGAGGCAACAATAACAATTTCTAATAAAAATTAACAATGTTGCGATATGTCATGTGATAATTGTAATCATGCCACTGAGGCTATGTATCAATAAAGTTTTCACTGTAATTACTGCCAGAAGGACGATGCTATAGCAACACCCAAGTGAGATATTAAATTATAAATTATTTTCTATAGTATTATTCATCTTACTACTAATATATTACAAATCTTTATAATAGATGTCGCGTGGAAGTGACATTGTCAGATGATACCGGTACACTCATAGCCATTTTATTTATAAATTTTGCTAAAAGTTTTTTAGGTTGCACTGCAAAACAACTAATGGATTTTGATACTGAGGTATATGAATTTTCTATTGTAATTAACTTTATTTATATTTTACATATTTTTACATGTTTGATAATAATTTTTGAAATATTTATCAGGACACACCTGTTCGACTAAGCATAGTTGCCCGGACAATGAGTAATGGGCCAAAACTCGTATTAATAAAATTTCAAAGATATGAACAAGGAAATATTAGATATAATATCATCAGAGTATCTGAAAATTTGGGTAGTTCGTCACATGCCGAGTCATCCGCTTCAACAGGTCCAAAAGATACTATTACTGTTAATGTAGAGAAAGAACATTCGTCATCCTCTGCATGAGTAGAATCACTATGTTTAAAATTTGTTATAAATAGATATATGTAAATATTGTTTATTGTAGGATTAAATTTGTTTATATGCATGTTTTTGTAGTTTATATATATAAATGATGTAGAGAGTGAACACTTGTCATCATCTATATAAGTAGAATAACTATGTTTAAGATTTGTTATAATAAATCTCTGTAAAGATTTGATATTGTAGGATTATGTCTATTGTATGTATGTTTATATTATTTGTGGCACATGCTTAAACTAAGTGTTTTATAGGATTAAACTTCAGTGAAAGCTAGCAGAGATCTTAAATGGAGAGTATATATATTATATAAATAAAATAATAGCACGTTTATGTTATTTATGTATTTCTCATGATATGTATGTAAATAATGTTTAAATATATATTAACTAATTTATTATAATAATTATTATTATTTATCTCACTTCCGTTCTATAAACGTATACTATAAATTAAATTCAAACATATTATTATAACCGTTCACGTGCGAAACATGTGCCGGTTACCTAGTATAATAAAACATGAAAATCATACCATCAATTCAATTATCAGAAATTAGATATTTGCAAACCGACCGGCCATTACATGGTAAGAACCCAAGAACGTAAACCTCATTAGTGTTCGAATTCCCTCCGTCAACGATTAAACTCTGCTTCTTATACTCCAAAGTAGTACTACAAATTGCAAAAGCAGGGAGAGAATGAGAGAAGCAGAGGAAGAGAAAGAGCTTGTAACTCCCGGGGAAGTGCTTGGAAAAGCTTCTGATTTGATAGCAGGGAGAGGCGCTTATGTTGCTCCTCATAACAACACCGTTTACGCTTCACTCACTGGTTTCCGCAGCATCGTATCCCCTTCCCCAGACTCACCTGACCAAGTAATTTGGTTTCGTTTTTCTGTTTATCGAGCTCCTTTTTCTACTACATTTCATTTTTCAGTCTCGGGGTTTTAGGGTTTTGTGGGAAGACTGTTGATAAACTCTAGATAAAACCTACAAGTTCATTTATGCTTATTTACTTATTATGAGTTTTAGTTTTGATAATATTTGGGATGGACTCTTTATGTTTATATTATATGAAGCCTAACAGTTTTGGAATATTTATTGCTGAACTGACACTTTTGGAATTAGAGCAAGCATGAAATATAAGTTCGAGTTTTTGAGCTAAATGGAACTACTAGCCCCGCGCCCCCCATCTGTGATGCATTTTAAATGCAAATTATTCTCTACTTAATACTAGCCAAGATAGTGAACGACAAAGGCTAACTTCCTTTATAATTGTTTTTCTTTTAATAACGTATCTTCAATTTTTAGGGCTATGTTGATGTTGTTGCTGCTCTTCTAATGATGTTATTGCTTATTATTCTCTGTAGAGACCAACTGTTGAAGTGACCGGTCACAAAGCCCATGGTGCTGTTCCAGTTTCTGGATCTATTGTCATAGCACGAGTAAGTCTTAGACTCTCAGTTACCTATGTTGATCGATTAGTGTGTAGATTTTGCAGCCTTCATCCTAAGACACGGAACATATGCTACAATACCAAATATTAAATTTTGTCTGTTTGCGGGCAATTATTATGAGCGAAGTACAAGTTCTTAGGCAGTAATTTTGCCAAAGAGAATCTAATTTGAACATGAAAGAACTTGATGATAAGAAGTTTATATGTCTTCAGATGTAGAAACTGGCAGAATGATTCATTTTATTGAAGAGGCTTGTAGCGGTAGCTTGATTATTTTATTATATTTTCTTGCAGTTACTCATTGTGTGAAACGTGTATTCTGATCGTCTAGGACATTGCAATCAGTCTGGCCCTAAAATATGTTAAATAGTGGGCATGATTGATAATCTGGGTTGAAGCTATCTGAAAATTTTTATGCTAACCTCTTTTTTATGTTTGTGCTTTATTGTTCTTAGTTACTTAATGGCTATATGGTAAACTCATTGTTTATTTCTTGGTTTCTCAATGTAGGTCACAAAAGTAATGGCCAGAATGGCATCAGCTGATATTATGTGTGTTGGTTCCAAGTCTGTCAAGGAAAAGTTTACCGGCACAATAAGGTATATAGGAGTCTTGCTGATTTAATGTGTCAGTTCTCTTATAAACATCAACGAATGTGCAGTCTATATTCCAAAACATAAAAAGAGCATGTAGTTTGTTCAGCTCTCATTTACTTATTCTTATGTTTTGAGTAAAATTCTGTAAATCTCAGTGACTACTTAGTGCATATGACACGTTGGATGCCACAGAACAAGGTCTAATATTTTCGTGTCTGATCTTAAATTTATGATTGATCAACTCTAGTTTTGAGTCTTACGTAGGAATTTATTGGAGCTAGTTGTAGGCATGAATCTATCCGCCTTTCTAGTTTTTCTCTGTTTCTTAATTGGTTTCTGCAGTATCACTTCCTACTTGTTCAGGTTGCCGTGTGATTTTTAAAACCTAGACCTCCAAAACTTCAGTACTGCCCACGATCATCTTAATAGAAGAACCCCCCCAGAAACCAGATATCCATAGACGCACAGGATCAATAGGCTTACCAAACTTCATATTCTATTTTTTCATCTTGAACCTGTTTGCTAGATAAATCCTTTTCCTCTGTGATGGGCAATGGAAGATTCTGTTAGAAAAGCGAAGCAAAGAGGCTATAAATTGGAATGCCAAATGCTAGGTTACTCAATCCTTTCAACAAGACTCAGTAATATTCTTGCCGTTTTTAATGAAAATTCAGAAATTGCAATTCGGAGGATTTTTAGACATCAAAGTTGGAGATTCAGAAGGAGCAAAGCAAGGTTGCCTTTGGACTGGCAAAGTATAGGAGCATAAACACATCTGCTCACTGGAACATGTTCTGCTCAAGTCCCAAATCTTAGCCTTACGTCCAATATAAAATTTGCTTTAGCTTGGAGACAAAATTATGGCATATGCTTCAAAATCTTGGATCTTAGTTAAGCCATACATTGCTCATGGCCCGGTGTCCACGAAACTTGCTCAATACATGATCTGTGAAAATCTTTATTAAGCGTTTGCATGGTAATTCAATTTTGTTCCCATGGATTATGGACGGAGTGCATCTTTTGTGTTTTCCTTTGGTGTTGTGAACTCTGAATCTCGGTGATTTTTGCACATCTTCACCACTGTTTTCTTCTTAACAATTGTATGTAACTTATAATGCATTTTACTTGAACAGGCAACAAGATGTTAGAGCAACTGAGATAGATAAAGTGGATATGCACTTGTCTTTTCGACCTGGTGATATTGTCAGAGCTCTTGTCGTATCCTTTATGTTCTAAGTTCTCTGTTTCTGATCTGTGAGGGATGTTAAGTCATTCTATTTGCTAAAGTATAGATCTGTGTGCTGGAAAATTACCAAGAAAGTAACGGGTTTGACTTAAGAAAGTTTGAATCATAAACCTAGGTGCATCCCCCACCACGCCCAGATCGATTACAGAAAACATCTACATCTCTCTGCAGAAAACAATTTTTTACTTGATCACTGATGTTATATCCTTGTTTTTTCTATCTTTTCAGTAATTAGATTTACTGTACTGGCAAAAGAATTAGTACCTCAAAGTAATTGATGATCAAAGAGGTTTAAAACAGTGTCCATAATTTTTCCCTCGTTCTTAGTGGCCCATAATAGGAAAATGCTGTTTAACATAACGGACAACTTGACCGAGCTGTGAACCAATCACATGGTGTTGCCAGCTTCCAATTAACTGAGATTTGCATGTACATGCATGTAATAAATTGTCCGTGAATTTGTTTTTCTAATTCTCTTTAATAGTTTGCGCCTTTTTCACATGGTGTTGCCAGCTTCCAATTAACTGAGATTTGCATGTACATGCATGTAATAAATTGTCCATGAATTTGTTTTTCTAATTCTCTTTAATAGTTTGCACCTTTTTAAGATTCACATCCTTGTCTTTTGTTCATCATTTTATCTTAATCTTATGCATCGGTATCTTCAATACCATATGTATCTGGTACTTTTAGTAGTGGCTGTTGAGTTAGTATGTTGCAACTGTTTGCCTTAACCAGATCCTAGCTGTCCCTTGGAGATGCAAGGGCTTATTATCTGTCAACTGCAAAGAATGAATTGGGTGTTGTATCTGCTGTCAGTACAGCTGGTAATGATATTCTCTAAACCCATATCTGTGCAAATCCCACTATCCATATCAAGAGACTATGGAATTGACTGGCATCAATTAACTTATGAGTATTTGTATTGGGGTTTAGGCTTGGTGTTCTTGTCTTCATGTCTAGTTCTGATAAGTTGAAGCATGTATATTATACTCGTAGGATGAAAGTGAATAAGTCAGGACCGTTTATTTGACAAACTATGGTTAATAGTCCGTTTACCCATTTAGAGTTGAGATGGTATTGTTGCTTTCCGAAGACATTTATGTTTGCTGATAAACTGTTACTTCTTGTATATATGCAAAGTATTTAATTGAATTGATTGTATCCTCTTCACAGTCTCCTTAGCTCTTCTTTCACACATATTTATAATAATCATTGTTTTTTACAATACTTGTGTAAGTAAACTTATAGATATAGCAAGGTTCATTGGTGAACGTCAATACGCCTGGTGAGGAGTTTCTGGTTAAAGAATTGCTAATTTTGTTCATCTCTATCGATCTAACTTATTCAAGAAGTTTCAATTTGTATCATTGGTTGTGATTCTAGGTGCAAAAATGATTCCAACAAGTTGGACAGAAATGCAGTGCCCACTAACAGGCCAAATTGAGCAAAGGAAGGTTGCCAAAGTTTGAGGATGACAGGCTATAAAGGCTTCTTAGAAACAAAGATTGCCATTTCAATCAATTCCTTTTTTCTCTTTCTTGCATATCCTTGAAAATCTCACAGAGGATGTATACGAGATTTGTAGTAAGGGTAAATGACGTTAATGCCCCTTGATCTTTTAAGTGTAGTTGTACTTTAGTCCTTCACATTTGTTTTGTACAAATGCATTCTCAATAGTCCAGTTTTTAACATATTGGAAGCATAGTCCACATAAGTCCGGTTTTTTATATGTATAGTTGCTCTATTGGAAGAGTTTTTGGGCTCATTTAGTCCTAAAATGAATCCTAATGACACCCTCTTGATGAATCTTATATTCTCTCTTTCTCATCGTTTGAACGAATTTTACGTGAATTTTGTATACATCGAGTCCTTGAGGAACCAATAAGGCAGACACGTGATCCAGGTCCGTTTAAAATTGCTCTACTAGTCATGCGTTTGTAAAAATGATGGATTAAAATATCACTTTCTGAACATCTCTCTTTTAAACTTCACCGACGACTCAACCTCACATCCTCCGCAAGCCCTCGCTAGGGCTCCTCACCGGAAACAACAAATGAGTTCTTTCTCGTCTAATATTCCTATTATTCCTCATAAAAATGGTGCTTTAATTCCTCTTAGCTCCGGAACATCTCACAAATCCTTCATTTTATGTTTGACATTGCTAGAAGCTTAACTTAGTTTTCATGCAATCATAAATTTACTCAAGACCCGGTGGTTTGATGACCGAAAACTTCATTATCAATGCGAAAAGTGTAAAGCACATAACCTTGGAAAATTATTCAAAACCTCTATTACCATCTTATATATGTCATAGGGGCTACATTCGGAATCTTACTACAAGAGTCTTCATATATTTCTAGACACACCGTTGAAGATTTCGTCGTGGATTGCTCGAACACAAACTTTGAACATTACGAAAACAATGGAATGATCAGGTCTGGTCGTAATGCTAAATCACTTCCTTCTAAACTAGGAATCAAGGAGACTCTCTTACTGCTTTCCAAGTCGTCACTTTATTGAAACAAGTTACCTTTTCTCTAAATGATGGCTCACATTCTGAGAACATTAGCTACATATTAATTGGGGAAAGGTCGTTTGCATGGTGACATGATCAGACTTATAAGGTTCTGTTTTGATTTATCTGCGAAGGAGGTTAGTTAGGACATTGCCAAACTTGACATTTCAATTCAAAGATGGTGCGATGATGACACTACCTTGGCAAAATTATCTCTTTGAAAAAGATGATGGCCTCAATTGTTTGTCGATGTTGATGAGAGATTCTATGTCGAGTTTGATCTAGAACGATAAAGATTAGGATTTCTGTCAAAAAAGTGCACCTAAAAAAGGTCAAATTTCCTAGGGTTTATCATTCCTTTAAGTAATCATCATATAATGAGATGTTATCATTTGATTTACTACGTACTCTTTTCCTTTAAACTTCGTAAGGTCTAGAATAAATAATTTAATATGTTTCTTTTATAAGTCACATAATACTACTTATATTAATAGAAAATCGTAGTGGAATTCATTTCATTGCAACATGAATGATAAGAATATTCCGGTTTAGTGTTAGACTGGAACAATGCACATGTCACAAAAGTTTCGCCTAAAATTCTAGTAAAAAGTCAGCTGGAACGGAATATTCTGGATAAAATATGTATATTTCGCCCTATCTTAATCCTCTTTTAGGATGAAGATACAATTCTTGTATTGAAACTCTAGACATAATTTCCTAAATATCATGTTAAATTGTGACTAGTTCTAGAAGATTAAGTTGTCAGAACTATTGTTGATTTTATATAGATACAAAGCTAATAACTTATTTTTATACTCTTGTCTATACTATTCCAATTTGAACTCGAAAGTTATGTTTAGCCCATCCGAGTAGGTAAATAAAAAGGTAATTTCTCAGATTTATTATTGAACTCGAAAGTCAAAAAAATAAAAATGTTTGTTTTAAAAAAAAAATATCGTTGGTTGATTTGGGCCATCGTTTTTGTATTCAGCGACCTAGATCAAATAAAACGTCCTCCTTCTCTAGAATAGAAGGGGATCTGGATCCATTCTGTTAATACCATTAACCAAAAATATACTCCACATGGTTCTTTTTTACATGCAGAGTTGTTCGATTGGAAGAATTTTAGGGCTGATCAAGTTCTAAAATGAATTCTAATGACATACTCTTGATGAATTCTCTTAACATTCTCTCTTTCTCTTCGATTGAATTCTACTCTATGTCCCTGAGGAACCAATGTCAGACACGTGCTACTCTCATAAATTATTTTAAATCTCTGTTAAAAATTGAACGACTAGTACACATAAAAAATGAAATGAGGGTCTAAAGTATGGCTTTTTAAATATGAGGGATTTAAAAAGTGCTATTGGGTTGGCCTTTCACCTTGGTAGTAATTAGTAGAAAAGTACATAAGTTTTAAATCTAAAATAACAAAAATAAAAATGATAATTTTCTCATATTTATAGTTAAACTTACATATTAAAAGAAATTTAAATATGTCATGCATCATCTGGGGATGAAATATTTACAATATAATTATTACAAATAGAAAAAAATTTGAATAAGGCGTGTATGATCTCAAGATGATAAATTATGATTTACAAAAAATTTTAGATTAAAGAACGCACAATCCTAATAAATTTAATATCGTAAGATGAGATAAAAAAATTTAGATGGTAACATTATTGACAAAACAATGTTCATGATATAATGATCTCTACAAACTATACATGATCCATCACATTTCTAATGACATAATGATATAAAATACATAATTTTATAAAGTATTAATAAAAGAATAATTAGTTAATAGAGTTTGACTTAAATAACCAAAAAAATTTAATCTGTACTATATTTAAATGAGTTTAAAGTGTATACGGAGAAAACAAAAGTTTTTCCCTGTTAAATCATTTTTAATATAGTAGAGATTAATTCAAAGTTGAAGTCATCAAATCCCTTCAAGTAATTAATCCAAAGTTAGAATCATTAAATTCGAATTCGCTAATGGCCTTTGAAGAAATTGTAATAACACCTAGTGAACAATATAAAAGTTGCCATAGGGCTAATGTATTAAAAAAATATGAACATCTTCTTAATATAACCTAATGCAACAAATGAAAATAATACCTTTATTTTACGTGCTCTAACAGTTAATTGCAATATAGACACGTTTTTGTACTAATTTATTGGCTAACTGTCTTTGTAAAGCCAGTCATGAATCATGATGATCTTGAATGATGTTGGTTTTTAATAATTGAAAAATTATTAATTTGGTCATCGTGATTTATATCATTTTACAATTTGAGTATTGGAGTTTAAAAAGTCTCACCTTGACCATCCTAACAAATTATATTTTTAATGAATGATTGTGAACTTATGGGTCCAACGTATGTCACATCGTTACTTAACATGTCACGTCATCACTTAACGCTCCGCATCAGCATGTCCGTTAAACTTAGTTAATGGAGAGTGATAGAATGATTATATTGAGACGTTAAGTAAACTAAGATGTTCAAATTGAGACTTTTCAAACTACGATGACCTAATTGAAAAATGATGCAAATTATGATGATTAAATTGATAATTTTCCCTATTTTTTGTATTGAAGAATGACCTAACAGAAAAAAAAAGACCCAAGAAAATATTGTAGATTTTAGTGAGTGTATCAAATTAAAGCAAACATATACATTACAAACTTAGATATGCTGTAGGGGTTGCATCAGGAATCTTACTACGAGAGTCTCTATATATTCATGGACATACCGTTAAAGATTTCGTTGTTGGTTGCTCAAACACTAGCTATGAACAATATGAACACAACGAATTTATCGCGTTTGGTCGTAATGTTAAATCATTTCCTTCTCAACTAGGCATCAAGAGATTCTCTTACTACTTACCAAGTAGTCACCTTATTGGAAAGTCACAAACAAGATACTACCTTGCAATCTTGAAGGGATCATAATAGGCAATAAAAGAGTTACAGTCCCACGAAGGTTTTTGGTGCCAAAAACTAATGGCGAAGGGGGGAACTATAGTGGACTCAGCATCAACTTTTACAATTCTACACATTTCTATCTTTAAGTGGCAAACGAATTTTGCAAACAATTGGGGAAAGGTCAAATAATACTACTCAGAACATAGTAGTGAAATTCGTTTTGTTCAGGCAGAAATATTTCAGTTTTAGCCTTGGGCCGGAACGATATACACACATCACAAAAGTTAAGCCTGAAATTCCGGTCAATACCGGCTGGAATAGGTGTGTTTCTCCCGTCTTAGTCCCTTCTTTTAGAACTAAGATATAAACACTTGTAGGGAGACTCTAGTCATAATTAATTTTCTAAATATTATGTTAAATTGTCATTAATCTCAGAAGATTAGGTTTTTAGGATTATTGCCAACTTTATATAGATGCAGAGCTCATAGATTATTTTTATATTCTTGTATATATTCTATTCCAATTAAACCAACTTCCTGTCTATATATCGACCCATCTATTCAACTGAACAGGAAAAAACCGGTCCAGATGAACCAAACTTTAAAATAAGAACGTTAAAAAAGTGAACCAAAAACAGGAAGGATCTGGGCATACCATGAACCAAAAACATACTCCATGCGTGATTCTATTTGGTATCACAGGGTTGCTCGATTGGAAGATTTTAGGGGTGATCAAGTTCTAAAATGGATTCTAATGACACTCTCTTGATGAGTTACATTTTCTCTTGCTCTTCCTTTGAATTTTATGTAAATTTTGACTACGTGGTAACGTCTGTTTAAAATTGTTTACCATTATTCTGTGTATATAAAGTGATCAACTAAAGCAACAGTTTCCAAATATGAAGGACTGAAGCGCAATCGGACTGAAAATTGAGGCATTTCTTCCTTGTACTAATCTCTACTATATTAAAAATGGTTCAAAGAGGAAAAACTTTTTATTCTCATTTTTACCCAATAAATCTCAGTAAAATATATTATTGATTGAATCTTTTTATTTAATTCATTTATACTTTTATTCACTAATAATTAGTTTATTAGTAACTATAAATTAATATTTTATAATATTATATTATTCTTATGAATATGAAGTCCATGTAAAATTTAGAGATATTTTGTACAATAAAATACTGTCTATCTAAACATTTGATCTTTGGGATGATACGTAAGAAACTCACTTTAGTATTCGTTACGGTTTTCGTTAGTAGTTTATAATAAGTATAATAATGTCCAATGTCCATGATCTATATTAAAATAATTTGTAAGAGTCTAGTTTCCATTCTCAAATTGTTTGTTTATTTTCATCTCATCTTATATTATACATTTGTTCTCATTGTGCATTCTTTAAATAAAAAAAATCTTAGTAGATAATTCAAATATATCCTTTTATCTATATGATATATCATTTTGGCTATACTTTTATTTTAGGTTTACAATCAGTTTTAAAGTTAATGTTTTTATTTCAACATATATTAATATCAAATTCAAATCATATTGTATATTTTAATATTGTTATAACACGTGAGAAGTACGTGCTTTTTTACTAGTCAATCCAAGTTAAAGTCATTAATTCTCCTTTGTAGTTATGAATCCGAACAGTCGTCACTAAATTCCAATTCAGTAATGGCTTTTGAAGAATTTGTAAATAACACCTAGAGAACAATAAAGAAATTGCCGTAGGGCCAATATATTAAATAAGAACATTTTCTCAATGTAACCTAATGTAAGAGATGAAAATAGTAGCTTTTCTTATTATAGAGACACGTTTTTGTACTAATTTATTGGCTAATTATAAAGCCAGTCATGAATCATGATCTTGAACAATGTATTTTTTATTGAAAAATGACGTCACAAAAAAACACCCAACAAAACATTGTAGATTTTAGTGAGTGCATCAATCTAGAGATGTGTTGCTTAAATAAACAATGCTTCACTTCATATACTTTCTTCGAATTAAAGCAAACTCAGAGGCTTTCCTTCTCTCACTTTGACAATGAAAAAATCCATGGCTGCATCGTTGCAGCTTGTGTATATTTTGTTCTTGCTTGTCTTAGCTTCTTCATCCATAGGAACTAAGTCAGACTCTGGAAATAATGCATCTCTTTTAAACTTGACCAAAAACTCAACCTCACGTCCATTGCAAACTCTTGTTAGGGCTCGTCACCTCAAACAACGAATGAGCTCTTTGTTGTCTAATATCCCTATTATACCTCATCAAAGTGGTGCTTTTATTCCTCTTAGCTTTGGAACCCCTCGTCAAATCTTTATTATGTTTGTCGACACTGCTAGTAGCTTAACTTGGATACCATGCAATCATACATCCACTAAAGACGTCAAAACGAAACGAATCTTCTATCCCAGTTTATCATCTTCTTCAAAATTTCTAGTATGTAATCACCCTAGGTCCCGATGGTTTGATGACAAAAAACCTGATTATCAATGCAAAAATAGTAAAGCACATGGCTTTGGAAATTGTTCAAGACTCTTACATTATCATCTTAGATATGCCAAAGGGTCTACATCTGGAACCCTACTACTAGAGTCTCTACATATTCCTAAACATACCGTTGAAGATTTCGTTGTTGGTTGCTCAAACCCTAGCTCTGAACATTATGGCATTGTCGGGTTTGGTCGTAATGCTGAATCATTTCCTTCTCAACTAGGCATCAAGAGATTCTCTTACTGCTTACCAAATAGACATTTTAATGGAAAGAGTACACAAACAAGTTTCCTAGTTCTAAATGATCATGGTTCACATGCTGGGGACATTAGCTACACGCCATTTCACAAAAACCCATCAAAGTATGAAGTTGATGCATATTATTATGTAATTCTAGAAGGGATCATTATAGGCAATAAAAGAGTTAAAATCCCACGAGAGTTTTTGGTGCCAAAAACTGATGGCAATGGGGGGGCTATAGTGGACTCAGGATCAACTTCTACATATCTACACATATCAATCTTTAATAAAGTGGCACGGGAATTTCACAAACAATTGGGAAAAGGTAGTTTGTATCGTGACACAACATGGATAAGGTTCTGCTTTTACTTCTCATTGAAGGAGGTTAAGACTTTGCCAAAATTGACATTGCAATTCAAAGATGGTGCAATGATGATAATACCATGGCAAAATTATCTCACTAGAAAAGAGGATGGCTTCAATTGCTTGTCCATCGTCACACCAAATTTTCCACTAATGCAATCGATTATTTTGGGTAATACTCTCATGCGGGATTTTTATGTCGAGTTTGATCTAAAACAAGAAAGATTAGGATTTCTACCAAAGAAGTGCACCTAGGAAACTTCAAATTTCCTAAGGTTTGTATATCTCTTATGTTTTATTATGGTTTTAAGGAGGCATCATATAAGAAGTTGTTATCACAATTTACTTTTACATGTACTCATTGTAGAATGTCAAGAGGGAGAAGAGATCATCTAAGTGGACTTCCTCAGTTACTCTAAGAAAGCTTTAGATCACTAATAAATACAATCAGAGTCTAACTAACTCAATAAGTAGAACTGTTGAACTAACTAAATATTGACGTGCACAATAGCAAGTGTAGTTGTAGATACCGTATTTTGTCTGATATAATACTTTAAAAATATAAATTTTATTTTTGGCCTATATACTAGTACAAAACTATATGTATGATTTGAAATATAGCCCAAGGCCTAAAATAAGAAGAACTGTCCAATGACTAAAAATAAAAAAAGTACAAAAATGACTAAAAATAAAAAGTGAAGCCCTAAATTTGCTTATAAATAGAGGGGAGATATTCACTTGAAATGAGGATTGGAGAGTGAGAAATAGAGGGGATTTAAGAGAGAGAAGTAGAGATCTTGAGAAAATAAGAGAGACTTTTTTAAAGGAGAGAGAAAGAGAGTCTTCATTTCTATTAGTCTTTCATCTTCTCATATTCTTTTTCTTAAGGTAGTTTAAATTTCTTGCATTGTAACTTACAATATATCATGTTCATTACTATTCATCTCTCTTCTTCATACTCATGTAGTTGATATTTTTGTTTTCTTTTCCATACATAAGTTATTTGTCATTCTTTATCATTTCTCATACTCTTAATCTTAAATTTTATTTTCATGCATTGTTGGTTTCTCTCTATAAGTTTGACAATGAAATGTTTTTATCATCAACTCAATCAATAAGGATGATGGTAAAACTTTTAAGGGGTACAAAAATTAACTCAATGTGAATCAAACATTTAATGGGTTGAAAGTATACATTGTAAACTAAAAATCCCTTATGATAATTTTTCTTATATAAAAAATGCATAAAACACCATGTAAAAAGTTAAACATCTATATGGATAAAGATTGTGCAAATATTTAAGTTTTGAGATTTTTCAAATGTTCTCACAAGTCTTTTCATTTTTTTAATATCTTGTTGTTATTTTAATGACATTTATTTAAACTAGTTATCGCCCATGATCATTCATTTGTTATTTGATTATTAATAAATGAGTAAAAGAAATAATGATAATTAATGAATTAAGTGGTTCAGACCTTTCAACCAATCGATACGACATCGGAGAGCGGCTTTTGCTAAAACTCGAGCTGTTTCTTGAAAACTCGCTTCCGATATGAAACTTTGAGTATTTAGAGATGCTTTCGTTATTCCCAATAATATGGCTCGGTAACAGATCGCTTCTTCCAAAGCACGCCCTGTTCGTTCCGCTCACAACAATCCAATTAGTTCTCTAGGTAAAAAAACATTAGACATTCCATCTTCTGAAACCAACACTTTTGATGTTATTTGACGTACAATAACGATTACCCCGCACACTGGATCGTAGGCAGCAGTAGCCGACCAGTAGGTCTTTTGGGCATTCAGATTCGGAAGTTATAGACTCAAAAGGTTGTTTGTCTGTGACTGGCTTATTGCTCTTATGGTGGGGCAGTAGCAAGAAGCCCCCATAGGAGCTTTAATGCGACTCCTATGATATAATTTGTTAGGATGGTCAAGGTGAGCTTTCAGCTATTAGTATAACTTTGTTTACATCTTTATTTTTGTAACACTCTTATATTATCATATTTAAAATATGACTCATATTTTTTTCCCTTATAATTATAACAATATGTATATGCATGGTTTACAATAATAGCATGTTTTAAATCATCTTATCTTTGTCAATTTAGTTTTACACTAAAAATTCGATGACGGACTTTGAAATTTTTAGGATACCGAACTTCTCAAACTAATAAGGTGAGGAGGTATTTTTGGGATACTGAGAATAACTCCAATAATATTTTGATTTTCAAAAACTTAAAAAAAACTAAAAAAACATATTTTTCGATGGACTTTGTACCACCCATTAAATGTCATTTATTTTTTTCAAAAATGAATTTCTTCAACCTTGTTTTATAAAACATAATTTGGATAGCATTTGATTAAATGTGGTAACCTCTGTTACTCCATTTGGAGAGCATTTTAAGAGTCTTAGACCCTAACTACACATATCTAAACAACCTTAAAACCTTCGATAACGAGCAATCAAAACCAAATCCTACGGTCTCCCAATTGTGTTAGGTAGGTCATGTTGAACATTTATGTGGTGACTCTAAAATGATTGGTGGCGACTCTAAATTTGTTTTTCCAAAAGATGATATTTCAATCGCTGCTTCGCGTCACAGACACGTTGTGACAATAACACCTAGTAACTATTGTTATTATCTATTACACACCCTCAAACATGGTTGGAGGAACAGCCAGAAGTTTGTCTGGAAGTTGAAGCATAACATGGAGTTGACCTTAATGAAGACATCAGTGAATTCATCAATGGTAGAAACATAGTGAAGAGAGAGATCTTTCTAGTAACTTTCTCGAGCTCTAATGAAATGTTAGTAAAAAAAATGAAACACGGGGTTTCTAGTAAGAGTTATTGCTGAGACATTATCACGCCATAACCTTGGAGCAGAGGATAAAAAGATAAATCACATAGCAGCTGTTGTATCCAAGCTAACTTAGAAAAAATGTTTGCCAAGGAAGGGTACTCTGCCTGATCAGTTGAAGATCTGATAATTGTACGTTGCTTTTTAGCACTCTCAAAGATGAGGTTTGAACCCATAAAAACAACATATCCGGAGATAGAGTGTGTCAAGAGTGTCACCTATCCAATTCGAGTCACAGTTCAAAGTTAAAGAACTAAACCTGAATTGAAGACCAAGTGAAACTATGCCCTGCCGATATTTGAGAATACGCTTGACAACATGAAACAATCACTAGTAGGAGCATACATAAATTGTCATGCATTATTTACATCATAGAAGATATCAGGACGTGAAAAAGTAATATACTGAAGTCCTTCAACAATTTTTCACTAAGTAAAAACATCAGTAAGTGGGCTCCGTCAGTATGGCTATGCTAAGTATCTTTGGGATTGAGAGAGCAAGGACACTTGTAAGGTTTAGCATTTACGCATGCTTGATTTGATTAGCAAGTTCAAAAATACTTCTGTAGGCTCACAAAAATAATAGAGATGATTGAATAATACACACTTGCCGAGAGTGCAGACATATCATTCTGAAAGTGCATCCAAATAAATGATAAGGATCTAGGTGGGTCGTCAGCTCGAACTAAGTGAAACGGGCCTCAAATTAAATTGGGCCTAGCTCATTAGGCCGCCCAACCCTTTTTCTTTTGAGAGACAACAAGGTTTGGTACATCGAAGTAGTTAAATGATCCTCTTATAATTTTTTTAGCGAAAATGGTCACATAAATGGTGGGGAACACCAGTCATTCACAATTGTGTCCACATTATTACACGTAATAACATCTAGACTATTTCGTGCAATAGAAGGACATAAACAAACTTTTTAAGAAAAAAGTTAATAGAGTTTACCGCTAAGGATGTGCTTAATCGATTCGATGTTATTTTTATTATTAAAATTAGATCGAACTAAAATTTACGATCTAACTATAATGAGGTCTGTATAGATCAGTAACTGCATAAATTGAACTGACCGGACCACAAAATAATTGGTCAGTTCGTTTGGATTTTACAGTCCACTGATATTTTTTCAAAGCTTTATCAATGATTTTAATCATACATGTTTGAAAACATTCTAAGTTTCCAAGCATTATAATTGAAACTCAGCAATTTAAACCATAACATCTAAACTAACATTAAAGGGGATGAGAGAAATGCAAAAAGATAGAAATGTGTGACATAGGGAAGGAGAGAAATGCGAGAAAATAAATTTAATAATGAAAGGTATAAATGTTCGTCCCAGTCGATTCGATCCAAAATGTATTTTGATATACATATGGGAAGTATAAATGTTCGGCATGGTCGATTCGATCCAAAATGTAGAAAACCTTTGCACTGGACTGAAAATTCAATTTTTTTTAATTCAAGACTGAATCGACCATATTAGCTAAAAAATAACTAAACCGATCATTTTAGTGAGGTCCAATTCAGTTTGGTCAGTTTCACACACCCCTACAACCAATCATGATTGCATAAGATTATTTTTTAAAAAAAAATAATTGCACCAAATAGTCAAGTTTAGAAACTTGAGTTAAGTAATAGACCGATTTTTTTCTTAGATAAATAGCAGATTTCTTGTCGCCACATAAGTGATTTTCGGCTCCCTATTTACAGTGGACAAATTTACCCTTTATAGATGATTTTTTGTTATTGATTTTGTGGTTTTAATATTAATTTTATTTTTTAATTCAAAATTGTATAATTGTCATTGGCTTACCATTTATACGCTACATATAAGGATTTACGATTATACAAAATCTTATTTCCATAACCGATTGATAATCATTATATTTTTTATTTTTAGATTTTAAACTATTTTCTGTTTAGAGTTTCTTTGATTGTTATTTTTCAGTATCATTGAATCACATTATTTACAAGCAACCTAATTATTCATCATCCATCCTTATTTTGAACCTAATTCACTCATCAACTTTCAAAGTACTGTGAAGAAAAAACAGAAGTATTTCGACAATTGAATGCTATTGTTGGAATATTGTTAAGAAAATTTGAAGGTTTTCAAAGATGTGAAGAGATTTTTTGCGATTTATCAATTGTTGAAAAGGTTTTTGTGTTTTCTTTCAGAGTAATGGAAGGTTAGGGTTTTTGTATTTTTTGTCATTCTAGTGTTATTTAGAATATTATTTATGGTGATATTTTTTTCATTAATCATAGTTTTGTTTTACTCGAATAGTTCAATATTTATTTTATTGCTAAAAAGGAGTGATGTTAATTTTATTATCAATTATATGTTTAGATGTGTTTATTACTTAACATGTATTTGGTGAATCTCTGAGTTTTCGAGTTTATGAATGTTCTAAGTTTTGATAATATATGATTTGAATCACATTATATTGTTATAGAGTAAATCAGTACATACATTAATGTCAATAGTTTATTTTTGTATTAAAATCTGATATTTTTAGACGACGTATGCATGCTCTTGATTTACTGTAAATAGTTATACACATTAACGTTAACAGCATGTGTAATGATCTACATCATTTTTTTATATATTACTTAGTAATTGTCAATATTTTATTTACAATAAGATGTAAAGTAACATGTCATATATTGAATTTTCAGTTTTCATGGACATTTTTTTCACAAAAAAATTTTCAGAAATTTTAAAGATCTCTATTATTGTAATGTACGATGGAAGATAGCATGAGTCAAAATCATACTTTGAGTTTCGTTCCAAACTTTTTTTTGGTTGATATCAATATGAATTTCATTGAGTTGGTTGAAGGAATTTAGTATGATTTTAGATTCTCTTATATGGAGAAATAAGTTTGAAATTATTGTCAAATTGTAATTAAAAAATGATCAGGACGTTGGAAGGTAGTTTCGTTAATATGGAATGAAAATGATGTTAACTTTCCACTAATTATTGACAGTAGTAGGTTCTGGGATCGGTAGATTTTAAAATTAATTAAAAATAAGTTTGAACCACAAACGGTTCGTGGGCGTAATATAAAAAAAATTCAATTAACTTATTTAATAGAATTAAACAATTTAAAATCAAACAACGTGTGATTATGCATATATGATACTAAACGAGAAGATAATGTTAAAAATAATTTTTCAACTATACTTTGTAACAGAGAATTTCTGAACTGGCGGAATTCTTTCGAGCGTTCTTCGTGTTCTTCAAGCTTCGGGATCCGAATCACGCACTTGAAATCGAAGAATGATTTATGAATTTCATCCACCAATAATCACCCATTAATTTTAGAAATATATCTCATGAGAATTTTGTGTAGAAATTTGAGTGTGGGTGCTCAAAATAATTGAAGGAAAAAATCAAATATTTTTCCTTCAATGCTCTCTCAATCGGCGACAATCACTAGGGAGAGGAGAAAACTATTTCTCTCTGTATCTAATATAAGATCTATATTTATATCTCTCTTTGCTGCTATTAGATATTCATAAAATCTAATTTTTTATATTTATAAATATATCCATATATTTTAAATTTTCAAAAATTCACCTATATATATTCAGATTGCTGAAAATCAGTATATCTCTACAGTGTTAGAGTTGTATCGAAATTTATCAATCCAATTGATAGATTTAATTTATCATTATCAATTAAAACTTTCATTTACTAATTATATAATAATTAAAAAATATTAAACTAATTAATTTCAATACAAATAACCACACTTAACTAATTAAGTGATATCACCCTCACATATAGGTGTAGGAAATATGCATTGGCACCAAAATATATTTTGATCTAATTTAATTCGTTTCTCTATTCATGTTCTCATGAGCTATTTCTGAGACCGGATGGACCCACATGAATAATGCTAAGGATTCAAATACCGGCAAATTTATCTCAATAAATTTCTGACCTATTTAATCATGACATTGTATGACTCCACTGTAGATTCGATGCCGAATCAACTCTCGATTCATACGCGCTACTTTTCTATCGGTGTAAATAAGCCCATTTTATTCCCACGGTCCAGAAAATATTTTAACATAATATCCATCGTGAATATCAGTAACAAGAACGGAATATAAAATTACCTTTTTACCCATCTTGTTATTACTTCCTTAACTCATTTATTGATTATGAATAAGAAATAGATAATAGTGAATTGTCTCGTACAATTCATAAGTCTTAATCAATGACTCAATTCATTAAATACATGGCCAAGTTAATTTATTCACACACCCATCAATAAAACATAAGGTGATATTGTTGCTTTTGCAATCCAACCACGAATTTTCATATATGTGAATCGCGTAACTCCAATTTAATTAAATTATAATCCCAACAGCCGAGGTATTGCCAATCAATTCGAATGCACTCATTTGACATATCAAAGATTGCAACTAATTAATTCAAGCTACGTATTCACCTCATAATTAAAGTAATTATGAAAATACTTTTAAGTTGTAACAATTAGATTTAGAGCTAGGTAAATTGTTTTGGACTCTAAACTAATTTATTAGTGGTCTATTCAACATATTCATAACATGTCAAGTTAACCGTTTGAGTCTCCATTCCCATGCCCCATGACTAGCATCCATTGGTTCAACCTAACAGTCATAATCGGATTCGATTGCCAAGTCGATCCTAAGACTACGAATATCGTTTTGAGTTTTCTCAGAAGATTTCGTCTGGAGACGCCTCTGTCTTCACTCTTCGTTCATTGATGAAAGTTCCAGGACTTGAGTAATTTACAAACACACTTTAATTTAAAATAAAACTTTCAATTTATTCATAAAAATTCAATAATATTAATGTCTGAGAAATAACTAAATATAAATAAATAGTTATTACACGTTACTTTATGGACATATTCCAACAATCTCTCACTTGGACTAAAGTAGGCGAGTACAATCTCTTATCCCCACGCCCTTTAGATGACAGTAAAAAACTTTACTCTTAAAGTCTTAGTGAATGGATCTGTCAGGTTGTTGATCGTCAAAATATACATAACCACAACGTCTCCATGCTGAATAATTTCTCTAATCATGTCATATTTATGTTCTACGTGCTTGGATCCGCGATTTGATCCTATGATCCAATCCGTAAGGCTCCTCCACCAATCCGAGTCAAAAATACAATCCTGACAACCTTGTTTAAGATAGTGCCAATTATATGTTCTTCCTATCTCGAAGGATCTGAATATTTAAGACAAATGCAGCTTCTCCAAGATCCTTCATACAGAATTGCTTTGCAAGCCAAATCTTGAAATCAGATAATTTTCCTACATCATTCCCAATTAGTAGAATATCATCTATGTACAAGACTAGAAAAATCACATTCCCTTCGTGTATCAACTTATACACACAAGGCTCGTCCACTAACTGTTCAAAACTATAATTCTTAATAGTTTTATCGAATCTAATATTCAACAACCGTGATACTTGCTTAAGTTTATAAATGGGCTTATGCCGTTCGTAAACTTTTCCCTATTGGCTTTTCTCCATGAACCCGTCTAGTTGAGCAATATAAATACGCTCATCAAGATTGTCATTCAGAAAATCAGTCTTAACGTCCATTTGCCAGATTTCATAATCAAGGACAACAGTAATGGACAAAAGAATTTAGATGGATTTAAGCATGGCTACCAGCGAGAATGTATCTTTATAGTATATTCCTTCCTTTTGGGTGTAGCCCTTGGGTACTAGCCTAGCTTTGAATGTTTTTACATTTCCATCCAGACCTTTTTCTTCTTATAGATCCATTTGCATCCTACGGGTCCTTCGAGAGGATCTACAAGCTTCCAGACTCCATTCGACTACATCGAATGTATCTCAACTCTCATGACTTCTTGCCATAAGTTTGTTTCAGGACCAGCCATGGCCTCTGCGTAGGAAACAGGTTCATCAAGATCCTTATATGAGATAGTTGTCAAAGCTTCTCCATAGTACATATACCTCTCAGGTTGTCTCAAAACCCTTCGACTACGTTGAGGTTCCATAGGCTCTGGCTCATGTCATGGTTCTTCCATTATTGAATCAGAAATAATTTCTGATTAGGTAGTCGGTGTCCTCCTACTCAATAATTCTTCTAGCAAAATTGTGCTTATCGACTATACACTTTTAATGGAGTCTTCTTCAAGAAAATGGGAATTTGTGCTAATGAATGGTTTATGGTCAGTCGTATGGTAAAAGATGTACCCATTTGTTCCTTTAGGATATCCTATGAAACATGCATAATTCTTAATGAACGGCCAACTTGCCTGTCTTCGGTTTTAGAACATGTGTTGGGAACCCCAATATTTTGAAATGGTTAATAGACGACTTTTATCCATACCATCTTTCATATGGTGTACCAGGCACCGTCTTCGACGAACTTGGTTTAGAATATATCTCGTTGTTTCCAAGGCATATCCCCATAAGGAATTTGTGAGGGATGATTAATTTATCATGAATCTAACCATATCTCAATGCTCATGACTTCTTGCTATAAGTTTGTTTCAGGACCAGCCATGGCCTCTGCATAGGAGACAGGTTCATCAAGATCATTATATGAGATAGTTGTCAAAGCTTCTCCTTATGACATATACCTCTCAGGTTGTCTCAAAACCCTCCCACTACGTTGAGGTTCCATAGGCTCTGGCTCTTGTCATGGTTCTTCCATTATTGAATCAAAAATAATTTCTGATTAGGTAGTCGGTGTCCTTCTACTCAATAATTCCTCTAGCAAAATTGTGCTTATCGAGTGTACACTTTTAATGTAGTCTTCTTCAAGAAAATGAGAATTTATGCTAACGAATGGTTTTTGGTCAGTTGTACGGTAGAAGACGTACCCCTTTGCTCCTTTAGGATATCCTACGAACATGCATAATTTTGAATGACTGGCCAACTTAGCTGTCTTTGGTCTTAGAACATGTGCTGGGCACCCCCATTTTTAAAATGGTTAATAGACGACTTTTGTCCATACCATCTTTCATATGGTGTACTAGGCACCGTCTTTAACGGAACTTGGTTCAGAATATATGCTGTTATTTCCAAGGCATATCCCTATAAGGAATCTGTGAGGGATTGGTAACTCATCATGGATCTAACCATATCCATCATAGTTCTATTTTTTCTCTCTGACACACCATTATGATGTGGCGTACCAGGTACTGTAAGCTGAAAAAGAATACATTCTTCCTTAAGAAAGTCTTCAAACTCTCCTAACAAGTATTCTCCACCACGATCGGATCGTAGTGTTTTGATTTATTTTTCTAATTGCTTTTTAACCAAGGCCTTATACTCTTTGAGCTTTTCAAAAGTTTCAGACTTTTGACGTATTAGATAAACATGACCAAAACGTGAATAGTCATCAGTGAATGTTACGAAGTATTCATAACCACATCTTGCTTGGATATTCAATGGCTCATACACATCACTATGTATGAGTTCAAGGCATTGAGTGGCCCTTTCACCTTTCACTCAAAAAGTCTATTGGTCATTTTACCTTCAATACATGATTCGTATATGGGTAGTGACCCCACACTTAAAGTTAGGAAATGATCATCTTTCACAAGTCTTTTAATCTTGTCCAGGCAAATAGGATAGAACGGTTGAGTCATACTTTAACCTTTTACCATCCCTTTTGTGAATCATTATTCACTTCAGTGTCACATATCATTAAAATGATTGATTTTACATGAAACACGTTATAAAATATGCGTGCAACAGAAATTAGGCATTCATTTCTAAAATACCAATATATTTATCGATGAATTTAAGATCAAATCCTTGCTCAATTAAAACACCAATAGAAAATAAGATTCTTCCTAAAAATTGGGATATAATAAACATCACGTAAAATAATAAAATGTTTCTCAAAACATAATTTAATAGTTCTTACAGATACGAATGATACTAGTGCTCTATTATCCAAGCGGAAGCTGTACTCACCTTCGTCAAGCCTTCTGACTTCCCTGAACCCCTGCAAGGAGCAACATATATGGTTAGTAGCTGCAGAGTCTATAATCCAAGATAAAGCAGAGTCAGCTACATAACAGGCCTCAGTAACCATTGTTATACCTTTAGATCTCAACCCTTTGAGATACTCTGGGAAGTTATGTTTCCAATGACCAGCAGCTCCACAGTGATGACATTTGTCTTTCGACTTGTCTACTTTTGCGGTGCTCTTACCTTTGGCAGCTCTCGGCTTCTACTTCTTCGCTTTCCTTAGACCTACTCTCTGTCTCTTCTTAGAGACAGAGGTGGAAGGCTTTCTTTTAGTAATTTTAGTCTCTCTAGACTTCCTCTTGCCCTTCAGAAACAGAGTCTCGGCAGCTTGCAACTTTTTCATGGGCTCAGAAAGTGAGTACTTCAGCTTATTCATCGAATAATTAAGCTTGAAATTCTCAAAGATACTAGGCAAAGTCTCTAGGATCATATCTACCTGAGTCTCACTATCAACCTTAGCACCCATGATCTCCATCTCATTTAGATAACTTACGATCAGCATCATATGTTCTCTGACCGGGGTTCTAGGTTCCATCCTCTAGTTCATGAAGTTACGTACAGTTGTCTGTCTGACTTAACAACCTTGATCTCCGAACATTTCGTTGATGTTCAACATCATATCAGCGGCGGTCTAAAAGTTATGATATTGTTGTTGCAACACATTGCTCATAGATGTCAAAATGTAACATCTGGTTATCTCATCAGAATGCAGCCAAGAAGCATAAGCATCATTCTGTTCTTAAGTCGTTTCAGCAAAAGGCTCAAGAGATAAAGGGTAGTGATCACGAACTTGTACTTTTCTACCCTCAGCATGATATCAAGATTTCATTTTCAATCCACATAATTTTCACCAGTAAATTTTTTTCATTAAGAATGATTACTGAAAAGAATAAATAAAACGGTGTAAATAAGTGTTAAATCATTAAGGAAAGTATGATGCATGATGCAACTACTTAAACATTTAGAAATCCATTAAAAAATATTTATTCCATGATGTTATGATAAAAAATGATAGTTTATCTCATCGAGGGATGAAGTCAAAACTATCTCTTATCGCATCGAGACTCTTCTCGTTTGGTTAACGCTCAAATGTCTCCACATCTAGCTTAACCAATCACCAATGGCTTTGGTCACCTTGGCCCCATTGACTAGCCACTAACTGGAGATTCCAATGTGCTCAGTCTAAGTGTTCAACCAACGAATCGGCTCTTAAAGGTTGCTATGAATTAACAGTCCGCCTATGGGACGACTCTGCCCCACCACTTCCTTTAGAAGTCTTAGCTTCTCAAACAACTCGATGATTCAAAGTGACACGACTCCAAAGTTTCTCCCATTGAAAAGAGGACCGCTATGGACGGTTCTAAACCATTCCTTGTGGCGCGATCAAGTTCGCGTTGAAGACCTTGGGAACGTTTCAAAGTAAACGACCATCCCACTTAGTTTTTGAAAACAAATTGGATTTTTTGTTGTTTTCCAAGACATAACTTTTATTAATTTGAAAAATGTGATGAAATTTATAAATCCTTAATTTAATTTTAAATCTCAATTTAAAATCATAACCATTATATAAACTTCACATTATAATTAAAATATAATCATTATAAATTAATCTACAATGATGCATGTACATGCTACATGGCAATTTGATATTAGAATATCTCTAATTCTATATGCATGTTATATGATTATACGTGATTAAAATTAAATCATTAATTTAAAATTAACCTCCTTATTGGCTCATTTCTAATTACAATCTAAAAAGAATAATAAATAAATTATAAATTAATTTATAAACTAATTTTCATGTTATCCCACCACTTTGTAACTCTTTACAAAAGTCCATACCTATTTTAAAATTCAAATGTAAAATTTAAATTTCAAATTCAAATTTCAAATTTCAAATTTCAAATTTCAAATTTCAAAATTTAAATTCGAAATTTCAAAATTCAAATTAAAACTCTTTAATTAAGAAAAACTATTTTTCTACTTAAATAATCTCATTAAAAAAAAGATAAAATGGATAACATTGATAATTATCTTTTAAATTCAAAATTCAAAAGATAAAAAAATAAAATAGTAATTATCTTTGAATTCAAAATTCAAAAGATATTAAGATAAAATAGATAATTATCTTTGAATTCAAAATTATCTTTTATTCGTTTAAAATTTAAAATTCAAAACTTAAAAGATTAAAAAATAGGAAAAGGATTATTGTGAAATATCACAGGGTTTCCTAAACCCTAATTGTTATCGCCTAGAGTTTCACAACCCCTAGTCACCATGCAGGGCGCGCGGCAGCGAGCATCGGCTGTGACGGCGCCGGAACAGTATCGCCGGTTACCAGAACAGTAACTCTGACGTGAATGGTGATTCTAACGTGAACGGTACTCCAACGTGAACGGTACTTTGGTGATGGTTTTGACACGACGACGATCTTACATCAAATTTATAAAAATACAACTATTACAACGAAATAAATTACATAAAATCATATGCCTCAAATTTGGCGTACATCAATTCTAAAGAAATAAAAAAGCTTAGAACCAATAGTTAGGGATCCAATCACATAACACATTCAAAACAATTTTGAATCTACCATACAAAATCATATGCCAATATCTACCAAATTCATGATACGTTCGTTTCAAATATTTATATACATAATCAAGAACCTATGGCTCTGATATCAATTGCTAGGATCGATAGGTTTTAAAATTAACTAAAAAATAAGTTTGAACCACGAACGGTTCATGGACAGAACATTAAACAAATTTGATAAACTTATTTAATCGGATTAAATAATTTAAAACAAAACATCGTGCGATTGTGCATATACGATATTAAATGAGAATGTAAGATTAGAAACAATTTTTCACCTATATTTTATATCGGAGAATTTATGAACTGGAAAAATTCATTCGAGCGTTCTTCGTGCTCTTCAAGTTTCGGGATCCGAAGCATGCACTTGAACTCCAAGAACGATTTATGAATTTCGTTCTCCAACAACCACCCGTTAATTTCAGAAATATATCTCACGAGAATTTTCTGTAGGAATTTGAGTGTGGGCTCTCAAAATGATTGAAGAAAAAAATTGAATATTTTTCCTTCAATGCTCTCTCAATCGGCAGCAATCACTAGAGAAGGGATAAAACTATTTTTCTCTGTATCTGATATGAGATCTATATATCTATATCAAATTGTTATTAGATATTTATAAACTCTAATTTTTTATATTTATAAATATACCCATATATTTTAAATTTCTAAAAATTAACCCCCATTTATTCAAATTGCTGAAAATTAGTATATTTCCACAGTGTTAGAGTTGTATCAAAATTTATCAATCCAATTGATAGATTTAATTGATCAATATCAATTAATTAATTAATTAATTTTTATTTACTAATTATCTAATAATTAAAAAATAATAAAATAATTAATTTTAATACAAATAACCGCACGTGAGTAATTAAGTGATATCACACATCACATATAGGTATAGAAAATATGCCTTGACACCAAAGTACATTTTGATCTAATTTACTTTGTTTCTCTATTCATGTACTCATGAGCTATTTCTGAGACCGGATGGACCATATGAACAAAATTAAGGATTTAAATACCCGATGAATTGTCTCCATAAATTCTCGACCTATTTAATCCTGACATCGTAGGACTCCTCTATAGGTTCGATGCTGAATCAACTCTCGATTCATGCCCGCTACTTTTCAGTTGGTGTAAATAAACCCTTTTTATTTTCACGGTCCGCAGAATATTTTAACATAATACCCATTGTAAATATCAGTAACAAGAGTAGCATGTAAAATTGCCATTTTAGCCCTCTTATTATTATTTTCTTAACTCATTTATTGATTGTGAATAAGAAAGACATAATAGTTAATTATCTCATATAATTTACAAGTCTTATTCAATGACTCAATTCATTGAATACCTGACCAGATTAATTTATTCACACACTCATCAATAAAATATAAGATGATATTGTTGCTTTTACAATCCAACCAAGAATTTCCATATGTGTGAATCACGTAACTCCGACTTAATTGAATTACAATCTCAATAGCCGAGGTATTGCCCGCCAATTCGAACTCACTCATTTGACATATCAAATATTACAACTAACTAAGTCAAGTTACGTATTCACCTCAGAATTAAAATAATTACAAAAGTACCTTTAAGATGTAACAATTAGATTTTGAGCTAGGTAAATGATTTTGGGTTCTAAACTAATTTGTTACCAGTCTATTCAACATGTTCATAACATGTCAAGATTAAGTGTTTGAGTCTCCACTCCTACGCCCCATGACTGGTATCCATTGATTCAACCTAACAGTCATAATCAAATTCGATTGCCCACTCGGTCCTAAGACTGCGAATATGGTTCTGAATTTTCTTAGAAGAGTTCGTCTGGAGACGCTTGTGTCTTCAGTCTTCATTCGTTGATGAAATTTCTAGGACTTGAATAATTTACAAACACACTTAACTTAAATAAAACTTTCAATTTATTCATAGAAATTCAATAATGTTAATGTCTGAGAAATAACTAAATACAAATAAATAGTTATTATACACTACTTTATTGACATATTCTAACAGTATTTGACTTCAAAGTCTTCATCTATACATGACGGAATCATTGTTCACATCGGAGTTACTGTTCTAGCAGCCGACAATACTGTTCTGGCATTGTCACTACCATGCCCTACATGGTGACTAGGGTTTGTGAAACCCTAGGCGATAACAATTAGGGTTTAGGAAACCCTGTGATGTTTCGAGAAAACCCTTATCCTATTTTTTATCTAAAAAAATTTTAAAATTTAAATTTTAAACTAATAAAAGATAATTAAAATTCAAAAGATAATTATCTATTTTATCTTTATATATTTTGAATTTTGAATTCAAAGATAATTATATCTTTTATCTTTTTATCTTTTAAGTTTTGAATTCAAAAGATAATTATCAATGTTATCTTTTTACTTTATTAAAAACTGGGATAATTAATGAGATTATTTAATTAAGAAAATAATTTTCCTTAATTAAAGGATTTTGATCAAAATTTAAATTTTTAATTTGATTTTATAATGGGAATGAACTTTTATAAAGAGTTATAAAGTGGTGGGATAACCTGAAGGACAAATAGACAATTGCAGATACCATGAAGATTATTTCATAAATTAATTTGTAATTTATTTATTATTCTTTTTGGGTTGTAATTATAAATGAGCTAATGGGGAGGTTAATTTTGAATGAATGATTTAACTTTAATCACGCATCATCATATAACATGCCATATAGAACTAGGGATATGCCAATATCAAATTGTCATGTAGCATGTTTTTCATATTAATAAAAGTTATGTTTTGAAAAACAATAAAAAATTCAAAGTTTTTCAAAAACTAAGTGGGAGGGTCGTTTACGTTGAAACGTTCTCAAGGTCTCCAATGCGAACTTGATTGTGCCACGAGGAATGGTGTAGAACCGGCCATAGGGGTCCTCTCTTCAGTGGAGAAACTTTGGAGTCGTGTCACTTTGAGTCATCGAGTTGCTTGAAAAGCTAAGACTTTTAAAGGAAGTGGTAGGTAAGGTTGTCCCATAGACGGACTGTTAGCCCATAACAACTTTTAAGAGTCGATGCATTGGTTAAACACTTAGACTGAAGCAAATTGAAATCCCCACTTAGGGGCTAGTCAAAGAGGTCAAGGTGACCAAAATCATTGGTGATTGGTTAAGCTAGATATGGAGACATTTGAGCATTAACCAAACGAGAAGAGTCTCAATGCGATAAAAGATTGTTTGGACTTCATCCCCCCATGGGACAAACTATCATTTTTTATCGTAACACCATGGAGGAAATATTTTTTAATGGATTTTTAAATATTTAAGTAGTTGCATCATGCATCATACTTTCCTAAACGATTGAACATTTATTTACACCACTTTATTTATTCTTTTCGATAATCATGTCAATATCATCATTCTCAACTATCTTAAACGCAAACAATATTAACTGGTGATAATTACGATGATTGGAAATAGAATATTGATATCATACTGACGATTGAAAAGCATAAGTTCATGCTCACCAACCCTTATTCCTTTGAGCCTTTTAGTTAAGGGTGTGCAGAATTTTTACAAACCGACCGAACCGAATCGGTTCGATCAGTTCTTTTCTATGGTAATTGTAATCGATTTGGTTAATTTAAGTAATCAAACTTTCGGTTCCATTATATTTTACAATAAACATGTAATCGGCTCAAATCGATTACAACCATTTTTTAATATTCATATATAAATTAGACATAAATTATNATATATATATATATATATTAATTGTGTTGAGTGTTGATATTTTCAATTGAATGATTTTTGCTATTTTTTCTAAAATTTTTACAATTATAGTCGAACCGGTTATAAGTAATCGAACCGAACCGATTACTTCAGTTTCATTTGGTTTGGTTCTTTTTGTTACACCGGTTCAGTTCGATTCGGTATTTTAGGTAACCGGTGAATTTGATTTGATTACAAAAATGCTTTACTAACCGACCGAATCGAACCATGCACATCCCTACTTTTAGTGAATCGACTCTAGAGGAAAAATGATGCTTATGCTTCTTGGCTACATTCTGATGAGATAGCCAGATATGTATTAGCAATGTGTTGCAACAACAACATCATAGTTTGGAAACCACCAGTTATATGATGTTGAACATCACCAAAATGTTCGGAGATCAGGATCGTTAAGCTAAACATATAGTTGTGCAAAACCTTATGAACTGCAGGATAAAACTTGAAACTCCTGTTAGAGAATATATTATGATGATCATTAGTTATCTAAATGAGATGAAGATTATGGGTGCTGAGGTTGATGGCGAGACTCAGGTGGATATGATCCTAGAGACTCTGTCTGATAGCTTTGAAAACTTCAAACTTAATTATTTGATGAATAAGTTGAGGTACTCGCTTCCTGAGATTATGAATGAGTTACAAGCCGCTGAGACTTTGTTTTTAAAGGGCAAGAGGAAGATAGAGACAAAATTTACTGAAAGTAATCCTTCCACCTCTAGCGCCAAAAGAAAACACGAGAGGAGTTTTGCATAAGGATAAGAAGCAAAACTCAAAAGTTGCAAATGGTAAGGGCATTACAAGGTGGACATATTGCGAAACAAGTGTCATCACTGTGGAGTCGATAACTATTGGATACGTAATTACCTGATTTATCTCTAGTAGATATCTTGGTCGACTTCATCGTCCGTACGGGGAATGCAACACTAGTATTGGCGGTATCAGTTTGAACTTGATAACGGTTATCCGTTTTTACGTGATGTTTAGTATACCTCATTTTTTGGGAAAACCTTGTTTCAGTAGCTAGTTTAATTGAGCAAAGATTCCATTTGAATTTCATTAATAAAGATATTGGTATTTTTAGAAATGACTGCTTAATTACTACTACATGTTTGATAAATAAATTATTTTACGTAAACCAATAGTTCCAATGATATGTGACACTGAAGTGAACGTTGATTCACAAAAGGATAGTAAAATGTTGAAATCTGACTCAACCGATCTAACATATTGTAGCACTTACGCTTTGGACATATTAGCCTGAACATGATTAAAAAAACTTATGAAAGATAGTCCTTTGCAAACTTTAAGTGTGAGATCACTACCCACATATGAATCATGTATAGAAGGTAAAATGACCGAGAGACATTTTCACCAAAAGGTGAAAGAGTCATCCAATGCCTTGAACTCATACATAGTGATGTATGTGGGCCATTGAATATCCAAGCAATAGGGGGTTATGAATACTTCGTAACCTTCACTGATGACTACTCACGTTTTGGTCATGTTTATCTAATGCGTCAAAAGTTTGAAATTTTTGAAAAGTTCAAAGATTATAAGGCCTTGGTTGAAAAGAAATTAGAAAAACAAATCAAAACACTACGATCCGATTGTGGTGGAGAATACTTGCTAGGAGAGTTCGAACACTTTCTTAAGAAAAAATGTATTATTTCTCAGCTTATAGAACCTGGTACGTCACAACAGAATGGTCTGTCAGAGAGAAGGAATCGAACTTTGATGGATATGGTTAGATTTATGATGAGTTAATCATCTCTCACAAATTCCTTATGGGGATATGCCTTGGAAACAACGGGATATATTCTAAACCAAGTTCGTCGAAGACGGTGCCTGGTAGACCATATGAAAGATGGTATGGACAAAAGTCATCTATTAACCATTTCACAATATGGGGGTGCCCAACACATGTTCTAAAACTGAAGATAGGCAAGTTGGCCATTCATTCAGAATTATGCATGTTCGTAGGATATCCTAAAGGAACAAAGGGGTACATCTCTACCGTACGACTGACCAAAAACTATTCGTTAGCACAAATTCTCATTTTCTTGAAGAATACTGCATTAAAAGTGTACAGTCGATAAGCGCAATTTTGCTAGAGGAATTATTGAGTAGGAGGACACCGACTACCCAATCAAAAATTGTTTTAGATTCAATAATTGAAGAACCACGATAGGAACCAGAGCCTATGGAGCCTTGACGTAGTGGGAGGGTTGTGATACATTCGATGGAGAAGCTTTGATAGGGTTGTGATACAGGAACCAGACAACCTGAGAGGTATATGTCCTATGGAGAATCTTTGACAGGTATCTCAGATAAGGACTTTAATGAACCTGTCTCCTACTTAGAGGCCATGGCTGGTCTTGAAGTAAACTTATAGCATAAAGCCATGAATGTTGAGATACATTCGATATACTCGAACATAGTCTGGAAGCTTATAGATCCTCCTGAAAGGATAAAACTCATATGATGTAAATGGATCTATAAGAAGAAAAGAGGTTCGTATGGGAATGTAGAGACATTCAAAGATAGGCTAGTAGCCAAGGTTTAGATTCATGATGAGTTAATCATCCTTCCCAAAATCCTTCTAGAGATATGTCTTAGAAACTGCGACATATATTCTAAACTAAGTTTCATAAAAAATGGTGCCCGATACACCATATGAAAGATGGTATGGATGAAAGTCATATATTAATCATTCTAAAACTGAGGACAAGCAAGTTGGCCAGTTGTTCATAATTATGCATGTTCGTAGGATATCCTAAAAGAACGAAGGGGTACATCTTATACAGTACGACTGACCAGAAAATATTCGTTAGCACGAATGCTCATTTTCTTGAAGAATATTACATTAATAGTGTACAGCCAAGAAGCACAGTTGTGCTAGAGGAATTATTGAGTGGGAGGACACCAACTCCCCAATCAGAAATTATTTCTGATTCAATAATAGAAAAACCATGACAAGAGCCAGAGCCTATGGAGCCTCGACGTAGTGGGACAGTTGTGAGACAACCTGAGAGATATATGTCCTATGGAGAAGCTTTGACATCTATCTCAGATAAGGACCTTAATGAACTTATCTTCTACTCAAAGGCCATGGTTAGTCCTGAATCAAACTTATGGCAAAAAGCCATGAACGTTAAGATACATTCAATGTACTCGAACGGAGTCTGGAAGCTTGTAGATCCTCCTGAAACGGTAAAACCCGTAGGATGCAAATAGATCTATAAGAATAAAAGAGGTCTATATGGAAATGTAGAGCCAATGGCTACACCCAAGAGGAATGTATAGACTACGAGGATACCTTCTCGCCAGTGGCCATGCTTAAATCCATATGAATCCTTTTATCCATTGCTACTACCCTTAATTATGAAATCTGGCAAATGGACATCAAGACTGTATTTCTGAATGTCAATCTTGATGAGCACATTTATATGGCTCAACTGGATGGGTTCATGGAGGAAGGCCAAGAAGGTAAAGTTTGTGAACTGCAGAAGTCCATTTGTGGACTTAAGCAAGCGCCACGATCGTGGAATATTAGATTCGACGAAACTGTAAAGAATTATGATTTTGAACGGTTAGTGGACGAGCCATGTGTGTATAAACTGATACATGAAGGGAATGTGACTTTTCTAGTCTTGTACGTAAGTGATATTCTACTCATTGGGATGATGTAGGAAAATTATCTGTTGTTAAGATTTAGCTTGCAAAGTAATTTGATATGAAGGATCTTGAAAAAGCTGCATTTGTTTTAGGTATTCATATCTTTTGAGATAGGAAGAATAGACAATTGACATTGTCTCAAGCACTTATATTGATAAGGTGTTAGATCATTTCAGTATGTAAAACTCCAAGAAAGAATTTGTTCTTTTTAGACATGATGTCAGCCTCTTCAAGGAGCAGTCTCCTAAGACTTCTCAAGAAGAGGAAAACATGAGAAAGATTCACTATGCTTCAGGCGTAGGAAATCTCATGTATGCGATGCTTTGTACTAGGCCAAACATTTGCTATGTCATGGGCTGGGTGAGTCATTTCCAATCTAATCCTGGAATTGAGCTTTGGAATTTCGTCAAACATATCATTTAGTATCTTAGGAGAACAATGAATTACATGCTTGTGTATTCAAGTAGTGACTTGAATATGACAGGGTATACTAATTCCAATTTCCAAGATGATAAAGATTCTAGGAGGTCCACTTCAGTATCAGTGTTCATCTTGAATGGTGGAGCAGTTGTGTGGAGAAGTATCAAGTAAATCTTGCATTGCTGATTCTACCATGGAAGCTGAATATGTGGCAGCTTGTGAAGCTGCAAAGCAGGTTGTATGTCTTAGGAAGTTCCTGAAGACTCTGGAAGTTGTTCCAGATGCTAACAAGCCCATGACACTTTATTATGATAATAGTGGGACTGTAGCGAATTCTAAGGAACCTAGAAGCCAAAAGAGATCTAAACAGATAAAATGTAAATATCATCTGATTAGAGGAATTGTTCAGCATGGAGACGTTGTGGTTATGCATATTTTTGACGGTCAACAAGGTGGCAGATCCATTCACAAAGACTTTAAGCAGTAAAAATTTTTATGGTCATCTAAAGGGCTTAGGGGTAAGAGATTGTACACGCCTACTTTAGTTCAAGTGAGAGATTGTTGGAATATTTTCATAAAGTAGTGTATAATAACTATTTAGTTATATTTAGTTATTTCTCAGACATTAGTATTATTGAATCTTTATAAATAAATTGAAAGCTTCATTTTAAATTAAAGTGTGTTTGTAAATTACTCAAGTCATGAAACTTTCATCAATGAACGAAGAGTGAAGACAGAGATGTCTCCAGATGAACTCTTCTGAGCAAATTTAGAATGATATTCACAGTCTTAAGATCGACTGGACAATCAAATCCGATTACGATTGTTAGGTTAAACCAATAGATGACAGTCAAGGGGCATGAGAGTGGAGACTTAAACGGTTAACCTAGACATGTTATGAACATGTTGAATAGATTAGTAACAAATTAGTTTAGAGCCTGAAATCGTTTACCTATCCCTAAAAGGTATTTTCATAATTACCTTAATCCTAAGGTGAATCTGTAGCTTAACTTAGTTAGTTGCAATCTTTGATATGTCAAATGAGTGAGTTCGAATTGGTGGGCAATACCTCGGCTGTTGGGACTGTAATTCAATTAAGTTGGAGTTACGTGATTCACAGATATGAAAATTCGTGGTTGGATTGTGAAAGCAACAATATCACCTTACACTTTATTGATGAGTGTGTGAATAAATTAACTTGATCAGGTATTCAATGAATTGAGTAATTGATTAAGACTTTTGAATTATACGAGATAATTTACTATTATGTCTTTCTTATTCATAGTCAATAAATGAGTTAATGAAATAATAACAAGAAGGGTAAAATGATAATTTTATATTCTGCTCTTGTTACTGATATTCAGGATGGGTATTATGTTAAAATATTCTGTGGACCGTGAAAATGGAGAGGGTTTATTTACACCAACAGAAAAGTAGCGGGCATGAATCGAGAGTTGATTCAACATTGAACCTATAGTGGAGTCGTACGATGTCAGAATTAAATAAGTCAGAATTTATGGAGATAAAATCACTGGGTATTTGAATCCTTAGCCTTGTTCATGTGGGTCCATCCGGTCTTAGAAATAGCTCATGTGAACAAGAATGGAGAAACGAAGTAAATTGGATCAAAATGTGTTTTGGTGCCAAGACATATTTCATACATCTATATGTGATGAGTGATATCACTTAATTAGTTAAAAATGATTATTTGTATTGAAATTAATTAATTTATTATTTTTTAATTATTAGATAATTAGTAAGTACAAATAAACTAATGAATTAATTGATAACGATCAATTAAATCTATCAATTTGATTGATAAATTTTGATGCAACTCTAAAACTGTGGAGATATACTGATTTTCGGCAATTTGAATATATGGAGGTGAATTTTCAAAAATTTAAAAATATAGGTATATATGTAAATATCAAAAATTAGATTATATAAATATATAATAGCAATTTGATTGTAGACAAGAGATAGAGAGTTTTCTCTCCTCCCTAGTGATTGTCGCCGAAATAGAGCATTGAAGAGAAAATATTCAATTTTTTCCTTCAATCGTTTTAAGAGCCCACACTCAAATTCCTACACAAAATTCTCATGAGATATGTTTATGAAATTAATGGGTGGTTGTTGGTGGATGAAATTTGTAAATCGTTTTTGGAGTTCAAGTGCGTGAAGAATACGAAGAACGCTCAAAGGAATTCCGCCAGTTCTGAAATTCTCTGATACAAAGTATAGGTGAAAAATTATTTCTAACCTTATCTTCTCGTCTAATATCATATATGCATAATTACACGTTATTTGATTTTAAATGATTTAATTTGATTAAACAAGTTAATTAATAAAATTATATTCCACCAACGAACCATTCGTGGTTCAAACTTATTTTTTAGTTAATTTTAAACGCTACCGATCCCAGCATATGCGTGCTTTGGAATTTATCTATCTTTATATTCGTTCATATCTTAATGGTGTTAGGTATGAGAAATGGACTCAATCTCATTTTATTAGTCATCGATAATGTCATGACAACAAATATATCATAAAGCCTCAATAATGTATCGCCATTGACATGCATTAATTTCATTTGATTGACGGTGATTTAATATATATTGTACAGATACTTAACAAGACATGTACATGACATGTCGAAGATGAGATATATATGCAATACCTTGTGCACATGCACTAGTTGTAATGGCTAATAGGCACTTGAATTCGTACTTGTATATTTCGTCGTATTATTTCAAGAGCGACTTAGATGCAACATATTTGGTTCATCCTCTCAGAAATAACAATCAATGGAATGTTCCTGAAAACATTCAAATTCATCATATACTACCTCTTAAAAATACACGTTCGGCCGGTAGACCTAAGAAGCAAAATGATATTATCAATAGGTAAATTTAACAAAGTGAAATGTGGGAGGTGTCATATGATCGGACACAATTAAAAGAGATGCAAGAACTCGGTGGCTTCGACAAGCAGTCATTCGAAGAAAAAAAAAGTGAAGATTAGATTTTTGAGTTCTATATTTTTCATGCTGGACCTTTTTTATTATTGATCATTTTTTATGTTTCCATTTTCTGATAGGTGATGTTTTAGCATATCAATGTTTCGGGTACTTTTGTTAAGTCTTATTGACCTTGATTTTTAATATCAATCAAGTTTTTCGAGCTATTGACGAAGTTATGGTCTAATAATATAATATAATATGAACACTCAACTCAAAATATTAGATTACTTAAATTATTTTATGATTATAATATACATAATGATGAAGTTGTTTTCAAACAATAAATTATCCTTTATTTTATCAAGAAAAACACCAAAAGAAAATAAATTTCAATCATCTCAATATTCAAGAGGTCTATTTAGATAAAGATCTTTTTTATACTGAATATGATAATCACATAATGCACAATGTGTATATATCGTGGTTCATAATTAAACATCATTCATTGTATATATAGACCATATATCAAGTAAGAAAATAATTTGAGAATATCCGTTATGAAACATTCATAAATCATAGTCAACTATATTTTTATAAAGACATTGTCATCTGTCTATTGATCATAATACATTGTCACCAAAATCCATACATTATACTGAAAGAAGCCAATTCAAAAAAAATCCACATCATTGTTCAAGAACTACCAACTACCAGATATAGAAATCCATCACCAAAAAAGTCCATCTTGTATTTGAAATGCTCAAAATAGTAAACTAAGTTCTTCCATCAACCACAGTCAATATCCATTAGACCAAGAGATTATTCATCCCCTTCTTACATCTGAGTGATTATATGAAAATCTAGAGGTGTGAAAACGCCAGGATGCAGGATGATTTTCATACTTGTTTCTGTTTTCTTCTTCTTTTATCGCTTACCATATAGTTTTGTTATGTCAGACCATTCCCCCTTGCATTGCCTGGTCAATGGCACCCTCTTGGCTGGTGACTTATTTGTGGTTGATGGATCAGTAGGTGGCACATGTGGTGGAAGAGTCGGTTTAATAGAGATGAAATAGTCGACAGAACGGGTGGTGGAATAATTGCTGGAATAATGGGCTAAACAACAGTTTCAACCTGCAATTAATTATGCCAATAATTTAGTCAATAGAACTATACACAATCTTAAGTCAATGTATTAATAAGTATATCATTAATTTACCTTCAAATCATCCAAGTTGAAGGTCGATAGGAATTTGAATAAATCAAAATTATTTTTTTGTGTTCAGTTCAGTATCAGTTTGACTCTCGGTTACATATTTAATTCCCTTGTCAGAAGTTGTTCCATGTTGTAGATGGTTTTGTTGCTCTTCCACATGTTTAACACCACCCTGAAATGGAAGTTATATATCATCAATAAAAGGAATTAATGATATACCTAAGAAATAAAATAAATGTACAGATTCAAATAACTAAATAAAATGGCAATCAGTCAATAAATACTTCATACATCAGCCTTTGACATACTTAACAACTCATCCAGCTTTAAGTTGATCTTTCCAATTTCCATAAAAAAACGTCTCCTCTAGATGTTTTACTCTAGACCCAATAGATAAAGACGATGATGTTTTTTGTTTCTTTCGATCCAAAATTTCCACCATCTCCTCGTCCTTGGGTTGAGCTTCTCCTATATCGGGTTGTGTATCAACAACTTCCTTACCCTTTGATTGATCAGATTTGTCCTCATAATCAATAGCTTTCAACTCATCAATAGTAGCTTGAAATTTCTTAATCACAAGCTTCAATAATTAAATGTAAATAATCAAGTTAATAACAAATATAGAATTAAATATGTTATATCAATAATAATTTGTTCTTACATTCTTATTCCCAAAAATCATCTCTCAAATCTCACTTGTCAGGTTGACCAAAAAATGTCCAATTGTTAATTCTTGGGGTAAAATCTCCCACTTTCTTTGCAAAGACCATCAGTGGCATTGTCAATAATGATATTGTCTCAAGTGCACAGACGATGATTGCATGCGGGAAACCGTAAAATGCATGAGCCTTATTTTTAGGAAAATGACTTATTTTAAGGAAAATGACTTATTTTCCTCATACTTGCTATTGTTACATCGAAATATAGTTTTCTCTAAGGATATGAATCAAACAATTCATCATTGTCAACTAACAGTAAGTGGAAATGATCAACCAAAATGTGATCGTGTTTTAGGATTAACGATTTCTCCAAACAATACAATTTAGCGAGCTTGACAATTTCTTCATCCTCATCATTTTTTACAATGGTCCAAGTATCAAAACAAAATTCAGCATCTTCCTTGAAATAGTTTTATTATTTTTAAAATACTTATCCTTCAATTTCCCATCACCTAAATTAGACCTATCAACATGCATTGACGTAGTGCATCTTAAACCAGTGATTATTGTAAAATCTCTCAAAGTAAATCGTGCAACCCTCCCATTGAAATTGAAATACCTAGCATATGCCCTATCATGATGACATTGTTTCCTAGCTATGTGCAATAACAACTGTGCGGGAAACTTGTTAATTTGCATTTCTAGAAAGTGACCAAAACAACATTTTCTAAAGCACTCTCTGTGTTTTTCTATCAAACATAACTTGATACATTCCATGATGGTGGGATTAGAAAACAAGTTGAGCTTCTGGTTTTTGTTCCAATTTTCATCATAAACAATCAATTGTAGACCCTAAAACAATATAATATTGCTTAGCTATGTATAATAACAAGTAAATTATTATTAAAGCATTATTGACTATTATTTACCTCAGATTGTTCTCCGGTGAAACACAACTTACGTTTACCGGATGATTGGTTTTTGTTGCTCTTTCTTGTTGACTTTGATGTATCACCCTCTTTCGATGCACTTTTCTCTACCATTGTTAATGTTGTCATAAACAAATAAACTAATTAGTATCAATAAATTATAGATATAGACTATCTAGATCTCTCTATATACATCATAGCCAATCAATATAATATTAACATTCGGATATATCAGTAAGCAGCCAAACAACATATTGAACGATGATACTAAACATACAAACTTGTTATTCCCCACATTACAGTCTAAACATACAAACTTGTTATTCACCACATTACAGTCTAGACATACAAACTTGTTATTCACCACATTACAGTCATTCACTATAAAACTATCAAATTATTGAAACTAAATCGTTACATAAATATATGCAGAAATTCTTGTAGTTCGAGTCATTCTAACATACTGATATACTAATATTCGAGTCATACTTCAATATATCAATATTTTATATATTCAATTTTTATCAAAAAATTGTTTAAAGTAATCTTTTATGCAGTGCATGTTTGAATAGAGTCTTAGTATGAATAGTGAACAAAGAAATCTTAGTTGTTTTACTATAGTTAAACATTATTGTCGGGTTGATCTCATATACATCAAAAGATTATAGAAGGACATGGATGAAACCCTTTCTTGGTTGACAGTGAAAAATCGATTAAAAAATAGTCAATAGATAGGAAAATATGAGTTACATTTTCCTTCAATGAAGTGTTTTCTTCAGCAAATGAGTCACATTTTTGTCGACGACAAAGGAGTCATTGGTGTTTCGACGGCGTCAATGGTGTTTCAACGGGGTCAATGGCGATTTCTGGAGGGAGGGTTTCAGGATTGTTTCGAAATCAATAAGTGTTTCTTGATTTTGTTTTGATCCTTTAGTTTTTTATTTTTTGGTTGATTGATAGGTTTTTACCATAGTTAGTGGTAGTTTCTTAGGGTTTTACCGTAGTTAGTGAACCGTGTTTTAATTTTTTACATTTTTATTTGTTTTCTTTGAATTATCATTGGTGGAATTCAATAACTGAATTAGTTACATTTAATAGGAGGTTGGTTGAGAATTATTTACCCATTGGTTGAGTAAAGGATAGGTTTTCTAATTTCAAAAATTAATTTTTTTCTCGAAGTTTGATTTATGTTTAGTTTCTTTTGATTGTTAATTTTTTTCTAATTATATAATAATCTCATTAATAAGGTGGTTGAGCCGCAGATTAGGTGGATGCTGATTTTAGGAGATTTTCAAAATTTAAATTTTTATGGTATTATTAGATTGACTTTGTAATTATTCAAACAAAAAAAGTTTCTTTAATCATAGACTTTCTAATTAGTATATCATTAATAATCAATTGATTTACCCAAATTAATAGTTCAATTTTTTACATTTTTCTTTTTTATTTAAATATTATTAGTTTATTTCAAATTTTGAATTAGTTTTACTTAATAGGAGGGATGCTGAAGTTGATTTATACCTAATGGTTGATGGATGGGCGGATGTTCTAATTTTCAAAAACTTATTTTTTTTGGAAAGTTTGATTCTATTTTAGTTTTAATTGATTGTAGAATACATTTTCCAAGTAGATCGTTATTTCATTTAATACGGGGAGGCGCTTTTGTGGAATTTTTAAAATTAAACTACTATAATATTTGTAGGTTGAACGTAATAATCTAAATACATAATATTTTCTTAATTATAGGGTATATCGAATTAATACATCAATAAATTTCATTTAATTTACCCGAATTAATAGGTTTGTTACTTTATACAGATGAAGCGTATTTTGATCTAAAATCATTGATTGTTTTGGAAACCTACTATTTACTCATAGCTCTAGAAAACTTGCTATTGCTTAAAACACCCCTCCTAAACTTGTCTATAGTGCAAAATTTCTCTTTTTATTTAAGGGAAATTTTACAGGATACACAAGTTTTGGAGGGCCATTTTAAGAAATATTAGTTTTTCAATAGTTTTAGGTAAATAACATGTTTTCTAATTTGTCAATAATTTTTTATTAAAATGACCCTAATTATATATTGTGTGTTTGAATATTTTTTAGTATATCAAAAGTATATAGATGATATACCGATTTGAAATATGTTAGAATTAAGGATGTAATTAATTATCAAAATTTGAAATTTGAAATACATCATCTATATATGGTGTGTTTGATGATTTTTAGGTATATTAGAGGTATATAGATGATATATCGATTTAAAATTTGATTTATCATAACCGTTCAACAAGAAACATATTGATTTATCAAAATCGTTCAAAATTTAAAATTTAATACACTGATAGTTTTTCGGGTATATCACAGATATTGATAATGTCATTAATTTAAAATAAGATTTGTTTAACAAACTTTAACTGATATTAAGAAAAATATAATCAATTATTAAAAATAAAAATCGATGACATAACATTTGAAATCATTAATTATCATATTTTTAATTAATTAAAATGACTCATAAAATCAGATTACAAAATTTATATATTAAAAGTTAAAATCATCAAATTATAATTTCGTTAATAGATGATGGTTGATGACGCGTCAAGAAAAATTGTCTATTTATCTAAAAAAAAATTGTTATTTATTAAATTGATTTTCATTTTTCAAAACTTGTCTAGTCTGGGTTAGTTTTTGATTTAATGAATTATGTAATTTTCTTTTCTTTTCCATTTAATTTTGCGGGAAAAAGGAAGAAATTTGAAAGTCAGTAACGAAATTCAGTGGCTGGCAGTGGCACTGAACGATGGCTTCCCTTCTACAACCTATCGTCAATCTCTCTTCCTATTCCACCCCTATCTTTCGTCCATTTTCTTATTCTATCCCTCCCTTTACCTCTCTCAAACGCTCCGGTACCAAGAAGTTTCTGCGGTACAAGTCCCTCACAGTTTCATTTGCTCTTGCAGAATCGGACTCCCCAAAATCCTTAGAGCCCAATCCTCAAGCCCTCCTCCAAGAATTAGCAGTAAGTACTGTCTTCCAGTTTTCTTCATATAGTCAAATTCAACATCAATGTTAACTTTTTCAATCTCAATTTCAATTACATGCCTGTTCGTAATTATGGTATGCAGGATTGTTTTGATCTTCCCCAAGATTACTTCGCAAAACTTCCACGTGATCTTCGTCTAGATGTAAGAAGATTTTGTAATTCCCACATCCCGTGTCGTTTATTATCAGTTTTTCGTGTACTTATGTTTAGAGCTATTGGAATTTTGTATTGAGAATGGTGTTTGGGTGTATGTTAATTTGGTGTAATGAAGCTGAATGATGCGGCTTTTGATCTTGCGAAAGGACCCGTCATCGATGAGGTTTGCGTTTGTTACACATACTGTTTGCAGTCATTTAGTTGTAAATCAACTTATTGTTTTGCCATAACTTCTATTGTAGCTATCTTAATGTGACTTTCATGGTCACGCATTCAGTCTGTTATTTTATGGTGTATGTTGGTTTCGTCATTTCTTTATTGTAGCTAATTTGAAAACCAAGATCCACCAAATATGTACTACCAATGAAGAAAACTACACTCTGTAAGTCACTCACTCAAAAACCAAGATCCAATTTTATCCAATCATACTTTTCTGTCATCCCGATTCTAGCAGTCATCCTAATACTCCTCATCATCTTATCCTAAAAATATATTTAGTATATTCCTAACTGTAATATAATATTTATCAAAACTTGAGTTTTTAATTTCTAGTCGAACATAGCGGTAGATTAACTTTTCAAAACCAATCAACCACTAACTCCATAACTCATAAGATAGTCTCACATCAAGTTCAGACCTAGTTGTACTATTTTCAAAAGCTAGCAAACAATAGTCTTTGTGAACAGCAAAGAAGACTTATAATTGATGCTGGAAATTTTCCGATTTCTGATGTATGGTTATCAACTGAACGTTGTCAAAAACATGCATGTGCTTTGGGGAAGCATATAGTGTAGGATTTGATGCAGTTTCATGGTAAACTCCTTTCCTGGTTCAAATCTAATTACTTTTTCATCACTGAATATAGTGGAAAGATTTTTTTAGAACGAAATTCATTCTTCCTCATGTTTTATTCACTAGACATTCTTCCTTACATGTGTCTATCTATATCATATTTCATATTAGTCATTCAACTTAGTAACAGTGAATTTTCTATAATTAACATAATTTTGTCTTTTTCATGGTTCAGTGTGGTAAAGAGATGGGAGAAATATTGTTAAATCTCTCACGAGCATGGGAAGTAGCTGACACGTCCACTTCCTATTCCTTAGTGAGCAAATTCCCATTGTTGGTGATGTCCTTGACCAATAGCTCAAAATCAGGCAAGAACTGAAGCGTAGGAAATTCATGCTTACTACATTGCTTAGAAACGTTTCCAATCTTTGTTCCATGTATGTGCTGGTTTAGATTTTGGCAAGCGACTAGTATCTGCTGGAAGAAGGTTCCAGTCCATGGGACAGTATGGTCAAGGTGAACTTCAAAAGGTACCTCAAAATTTGCAAAGGTGTTCGTACATAACCATTTATTTCATGAAATGTAAAATAACTATATGATTTCAAGATTCAGAAATGAATGTGAACAAATGAACACTATGGATAAATTTGCTAGGACTAACTACCCTGTTTTAGTATCTTTAGTTACATGGAATTATCACTCGTAGGGTGAATCAATCTAGTTAATAGGGTTTTAGAACTCGAGTTTGGTGGATGCCCGGGTTCTCACGTGTTGCTTTCTCTAGCCTGCTGCTGTTATTGAAACAAAATCTCATGTTCAAGAGCTTATTGTTTCACTCCTATAAATATCTATTATCTATTTTTTGTCTTTTTTCCTTGTGGCTTTTGTATTAAAGAATTATTATTTAATCTTCGTAGTTTTATCTTTGATTTTGCTGAATTCTCTTTGAGAAAATTATTCAAAGTGTCTGGAAAATGTCATATCTTGCATGCTATGTCTTAAAGCGTTGTCTCTTTATTTTTAGAATTTATCCCTTAAATATCTTGAAATGGTATCACTTGTATAATGTGTTTTATAAGAATTAGTAATATGGCACTGCTTAACTGTTGTAGATTGCAAAAGCAATGATTACAACTGGAAATCTTCTATCTGCTAGTTCAATTCCTATAGTGACTGGCGAAGAGCCAAAGAATGAAACTAGGATGCTGAAGGTAGACGGGAATTCTGCATTAGTTGGAAGGTTCATCTTGCAGATAGAACCGACATGATAAATTAAATAAATAACATCATTGCCTGCTGCAGTTTGGAGAGCTTCAGGTTGAAATAACGGCAGATAAAGCCAACATTGGAGCTGCGATTGCTTTTGTTTTCGGGTAATCACCAAAGTGAGTTGAATTACTTTTTTTTATATTACATTGAAAATATAATAGTTTCAATTATTTGCAAAATTAAATTGCAGAGTACTTTCATGGGAACTGGGTCAGGGAGTCCTAAGTATTCCAGAGAGCTCTTTGCAGTATGCAAATGACAATGCTTTGCTGCTCGCCAAGGTACTTGAAAGCATTGCTTATGAGCTAAGCTGAAAATAACCATTTTTATTCTATAGCTCATTGGATTGTGACAGTATGAGATTCTTATAATTGCAGTCTTTAAGGGGTGCTCTGCTTGCGGTCTGCTACTCGTCTGCGGTCCTGTCCGCTTTCACTACTGTGGGACTTATCTTACTTGGAAGACAACTCAAGTCAAAATAAAATTACGCCTCTTGGTGTCATCTATCTGAACCAATAACAGAAGCATTGGGGATCTTAATATATGGTTTCTCAGGGATAAGCTTAGGTGAGATGGTTCAAGTGATTGATTGTATTTACTTAATTCTGCTTACGCATATTAGTTTTCACTAAAGTGGTGAAGGCACTCATAGACATTCTTATTTGTAATTTGAGTGTCAAGCTTGTATCAATAGAACCATGGCTTTGTAGAAGAAGTAAATAAAGGGTTAAGATGTCAAAAAAATGTATGAAAGCAAATGATGGGTTATAGATTGAATCCTTGTCTTTTGATAGTTTTACCACCCGAAGAAAGCCCACACTTTTTTTTATCTCTTCTGATTTGAAGAGTTTAAAATATATAAGTTTTATGGCAGGATCAAAATGAAAGAGTATTGAAACTTCAAACCTTAGATTCAAGTCATAATATTATTCTATAATGAACAAGTAATTGATTAAATTTTAAATAATTTAATGATATAGTAATTATTTATAGGTTAGTGATTGATGATTCATTAAGATGATTTGACAAAATAATCTATACACGAATTATCATATTATTTGATCACTTAAAATTTATTCAATTATTTAATCGGTTGAGCATTATTATATTTTATGTAAGACATTTTACAACTTCAATTATAAAAAATAATAATAAAACTTTTAGAGTCCAATTTTAGAGTTGGATTCTCTCCAATCCATCAGAACAAGATATTCATGTTGAATGAATCTTACCAGTAGCTTTTATAAAAAGATATACAAGATCTAACTTTAAAAAAAATTAAAATGAAAATAAAAATATCACATCAATTTTTTTAATCTTTTATTTAAACCTAATGTCAAACGTTAAATAATAATTCAACGGTCTAGATCGAGTAAACCGCACCTCCCGTTTGGTAGGTGATTCAAACCCATCATTTTTGCAATACCGTCCCTAAATAAGAGGAACAATTGAGATCTTAACTAGCCCACCAAATTAACGGCTAAGATCTTTTACCCAAACGAGGACTAGAACCACGGCAACTATAAAACTCGCGCTAGGGTTTGGAGCTTCATATATTCCAAACCAGAATTTAGCCTTTGCTATGGTTATCTTCTTCCTCGACCCAATTCAATCTTTGCCATTGAGTTTCATGTTTGATTTCTGTTTGATATTCATCTCTGTTCTAACGCTGCATGTACCAAGATAAGGGTTCGAAAACATATCCTTCAATCTTGACCTGCCAAAGAGGCTGCAGCTAAATCAATCCACTCTGAGAAGTTTACTGGCCGGTTGTTGTTTAGATCTTCTCCGATCTATTCCCCGTCGACACATCTGCTTACCGAGCTTCTCACATTTAAATTCATTTTTATGTTAGATCTTCTGATTTATTGAGAAGGGAGAGAAGAATGAAATGGCATAGAATTAGCCATTTTGAGAGACCCTTCTCTTACATAAACTCTTTTCATGTTTATTTTGTGAATCTGAGAAAGGGTTACCTTCCAAGCAATCTGCTTTGATTTTCCAGCAGTTTGCGTCTATTGGTGCCTACATACTCGCCGTCATTCTTTACGATTTTTAAGAGTTGGCCAAGTAAAACCTCTTTCTTAAATTACGTTTTTTAATCAACTTTCCGCGATTTCAGTTTCTTAGACTTCTTTGCATGTTTTTTTCTTGTAAATGGTCTTTATTATTATAAGTTTGTATATTGTCCTACTTTCAATTCCCAGACAGTTTAACTGTCAGCTCATACTGAACAACAATACGCTACCGAATGGATGAAAGGAAAAAAGAATGAGTCAAGTTTAACGTAATCTGCAGAAGGAAGAAGAGAATGCCCCAATAAATTAATGAAGATCTGAGGACAGTTTATTAATGGATATAGTTCACTCGTTCATCATGATCAACTGTATTTTTTATTCTTGTAGGATTCAAATTTGGATCTGTAAAGAAACGAGAGAGGTTTCTACTTCCTTAGAAAGAACAGAAAAAAATTAGATGCTTAGTTTTTAATGAAATGTTGCCTCTTGCTGCTGGACAGATAATCATCAAATGCAAATGGGATGAGAAAAAAAATCATCAACAATCTAACTTGCATATAAAAATTATCTATGCTGGAGAATATTTTATGATTTTAACACACAATTGAACAACTTATATTTTTAACAAATTTTATCACTTTATATTTTATATTGTTATACAAAAATTCAGATACGAAAAGTATAAAGCAATCACGTTCTACATAGTGGGCGTCTTCTCATTCTTCTTGGACGTCTTTCATATGTTTATAATTGAGTTACTTATGATGATGGACATTCTTTCATAATAGCTGTTACATTTTCTTCCTCTATAATAAACGGCAGGTCTTCCTCCACAATATGTGGTCTTCATCTATAGTAGGAGCATCTTCCACAGTAAGCGAGTTTTAGGCATGTCTTCTACCTCCTCCTCCAGGAGCACCAACTCGTCCTCCTCTACATCGTTGAAGTTGATGAAATGGTTCAGAAGTGGAACCAAGTTGAGTCACTGACTCACCTCCAAACGTATAAAAGATCGGTGGCGTGTATGGCTCTTGCTAAGACATAAATGGTTCATCTTGAGGCATGTGTGATTCTTGTTGACTTCTTTGAGATGAGGTGTGCACTCCATGCCTTCGGGACAAATGAGCTTGATAGACCGCATTCGATTGTCTTATTGCTTGTGCGGTTGTCTCACACACATTAAGGATTCGAGGCATTATCCAAGACGGCTCAGTATCATCTAGTGTCAAATTGTTAATATTGTCCAGACTCTCCGTCTGCATAGATAAAAAGAATATTATATAAGTTACTTATTAAATGATCATATAAGCCTATTAATTACATAAATTAATAAAAAAAAGTATCATTAAATCATATTACGCTCAATGTTGAGTTACGTATCGTCGTGTAATTCTCTGATATCATAACATGTATGAGCTGTCATATCCATGTTCATCTGCGTGCCCCTCGACAATGTGTGTCCTATGCTCATCTCATCTCTCAATGTATGTCTGATGTTGGATACCCAAATTTAGTTCATTTATCCCCCTTAAGTCGATGTCATGCAACCGTCTTTTGGCATCACATGGCTCGGGCACACGTTGAATCATACCAAATTATCTTAGAACACGATCTGGTTGATGTCATGCCACTATACGAAAGCAAATGAGGGAAGAGACAAACTGCCATATATCTTCGTGCATGATGCAGTATTCAGGAAGTGTATGAATAATATCATTATAAGATTTTCATATAACCTATAAAAATCATATTATAAATAATATGACAAAACCCGAGTATTACCTATGTTATAAATAAAAAATATAGTATTACCTGATCTTGAGTTTGTCTGTCTAATGAAAATCGGTATACTTCAAAAACATGTGTGGAGCTCTCTGTGAGACTAAAAACATCTCTCTATATATGAGATAAATTGACAGTTAAATGCATGTAAATGATAACATACATATATAATAATCAAATAAGTTGACTTACCGTATACCCAAAAGAGGAGATGGCATTGAAAGTCCATATTCCCTGACATTATCATGTCTCGCCTGTTGCAACCTTACTGGTGTCAAATGTGAAAATCGGTCACATGCTCATAATTGCAGTAATACTAGTGGGCCAACAATATCAGAAGCATTTTTATAGTTGGCTTTGCACATCTCCCTATACAACCATGCAAGGCATGCACTACCCTAACTATACTAACCAGCATCAGTCTAGTAAAGGCAAGAACATCAAATGAACCTTAATGTTTGACTTATCACAAAAAAGGGTACCTCTGATAAGTTGTAGAATATATGCACGTGCATAACGTTGCACATAAAGCTCGTCGTCATCATCAGATAATAGAGGAAAATGTGCAGTCAAACACGTCATAAGTAAACGTGATCCTTCCAAATCACGTGGGCCTTGGCTAATCTCAATGTGCACTATTTGTTACCGTCATCTCATAAACTGAAAGTCCTAACTGTCTTTGCACATCCTGTAGAGTAATAGTACACTCACTATGTGCCATATGAAATATGTGTGTTTCAGGACGTCATCTCTCCACAAAATATGTGATCAAGTGCCAGTCGAGGGCGATAAACCCAACCCTCGCAACTCCATAAAATCCAGCACGTATCAAATATGAAATAATACGTCTATGGAGTGGCATGTTCCGATGAACAATTGCAGTATGTCGACGACAATGTAAAACATAAGAATCCTCCTGGTCACAAACATGTTGGGATCTATGTTGATCCTGTAAATACGACACCGAGCTATCTTATGGTCCAGGCTCCATGATATCCTGAAAATGAGTATCATTCGAACTACAATGATTATATTGAATTACATAAAAATGTACTAAGTCAAATATTACATTGAATTACATAAAAATGTACTAAGTCAAATATTATGAGTCATTCAAAGATTGTTCTCCATTACGAGAAGCACAATTTCAAAGGTTATGTCCATCTTGTCGATAAAGTCCACATTTACTATAAGTACTTGGCTCTCTCCAATCCATCTCATTTCGTATACGGGTCGACTTGGGTCTACCTTTCTCCCGCGTCCTAGTTGTATCAGGGTGCACTATTGAAAAGTTAGGAACTTCCAATAATGTTCATGTGGAAAAGGGTTGAACTGTGCCTTACAACACTCAGCAAGCCCTGACCAACGGTAATAATGTTTAATGAATTGAGAACTATCAATACGAGCATGTGTGCACACTATTAACAAATGGGAACATGGAAGGCCAAATGATTGCAACTTGTTGCAAGTACATGTTCGTTCCTTTAAATTCACATACTGTATGTTTCGTCCTTTGCACATGTGATTCTGATGTTGACCAATGAAAACCTCGAACCTTTCATTAGCACAATCAAATTGTATGATCTCATGTGGATTAGCCCTGGCTTCCCAAGTTTTCATCTACCCAACAGCATAAGCAGTAAACACTTCACCTCGTAGTAAGGCATCTCTAGCTTCACTTCTCGCTTTTCAAACCAATTCACACTGCGATAAAACGTAAGCTCAACCAAAGCCGTAACTGATAACATGCGAGCTCCCTTTAGTACAGCGTTAAAGGATTCTGCAACGTTTGTTGTCATCCACCATCGAATGCTAGAGTCCATTTTTCCTTTTCAATATTATCAAAGAAGTGCACACACCGACTGTTTATTTTCTTCATTTCATCCATGTAGAGTTCAAACTTTCTTTGTTGATGTTGCATTCCCGCTCTAAATACTAAATTTTTTAAAGCTTTGTTCTTGTATTTGTCATTAAAGTTACTCGCAACATGACTCAAACAATATCGATGATGGCCTAATGGTTCTGACCACCCAAGTTGCTGATTATGTGTTGCGGCTTTTATACCAGCATGTTGGTCAGATATTAACACAAGTCTCTCTCTCTGCGTAACGTAATGCCTCAAGCAATACAAAAACCATGACCAACTATCTATGGTTTCCTCATCAACTATAGCATAAGCAATTTGAAAAATACATCCGTTTGAATCAACCGACGTGGTAATCAACAACTTATGCTTATACTTGTCATATAAAAATGTGTCATCAATTTGAATGACTGGTCTACAAGATTTGAATCCTTCTATAGCAACAGCAAAAGACCAGAACACATATTCAAATATCATATTACCTGGTTCACTGATGTTATGTGTTTTCCATTGAACTACAGTCTCAGGATTCGACTTCACAAGCATATTCAACCATATTGGTGGTTGCTGGTAAGATTGATCCCAATCACCAAACACTTGCACAATTGCTTTTCGTTTAGCTTCACATACCTTTCTATAATGCACATCGTATCCAAATTTATTTTTCACCATCTGATGATGTGCTGCAACAGATGTAGTTAGATCCTGTTTCACGACACCCTGAAACTCCCGTGCAATCAATGTTGAGTCTAACTATAAATGGTCTTATGATAATCTTGGATAAACACATGTGTGAGGTCCGGTGTATTGAGTTATTTCAAACATATTATGTGATTTTCGACGACACGCACGAACTTTCCATTGACAACCTTCATTAAACTTCTTGCATTTTATAACCCAAAGATTTGCCAATGACTCTACCACACTAAAATGTTGATCTCTGAATATCGAGTATCTTTTTAAAGCATACTTAAGGTCTGCCTTACTTTGAAAAAGTAAACCTTCGTATAATTCATTTGTTTCATTCCATATCCCAGTACGTTGGATGGGTATCTGATCTAGCTTTGCATTTACGGCATCTCAATCCAACTGAGCAAAGAATGGTGAAGAGGGTTCATGGTGGAGTATTTCAGCTGAGGGGTTCACAACATCATCCTCTTCGACTTGTCATCATCTTCAACAATAACATTACAAGGATTTATCTCCTCAAACTTTGCTAAGAAGAAACTACGTGGAGGGCTAGATGGATTCACATGAACGTCATGAGCATCTGCATCTTCATGTGGCAAATAACTACTACTAGGTATATTTTCTTGCATTGTAGGATACATGTCATTGTCCTGGAATGGAGAAGAAATGGTTGCACTATCGTGTACCTCAACTCCACACATATTGTCATTATACAAGTTTATGCTAGGACATCCTACATCTCTAGCATTTTTTATTAAATATAACTCACTTGTATTTGACGGAGGAATTTGAAGCACAATAGTAAACATCACAATCGTTATCATTCTGTATCAGAAATTCTACATAGTCGAATGACCCAGCGTCAAGAGTAAGTGGATAATGATAAACTATGTTCAAGTTTCAATGTAGACGGTCAATTGACAAGGCTTCACATAAAGTATTATATAGTTCGTTAAAAGTAATCTTCTTATGAATTACAATTCTCCTTATTGAAAGTTGATCATAAAAAACTCCATTTGCACCGATTACGACATTACCATTCATGTAACATAAAACTACCATAGGCATTTCCCACATTTGTCAACCTACTAAGCAATACACAACAATTTCATTACTAGATCTAGAAATTCTACAAATTAATCTACAAATTCAAAGTTAATAACTACAATTTTATAATATATCAACCTATTCATAAATAAAATTTTACAAATTAAGAGTTTAAACATCACATATTTGAGAAAATGCATCTAAAATTTGAGAACACAAAACACATGAAAATCTAGGGTTTGAGAGAGATTAAAGAGAGATATTACAAAATTGATGACATATATCCATACAACATTCATAAAAAATGAATAATATCAAGATTTGAAGAACAAATTTAAGAGATCAAAGGAGTTAAAAATATACCTAGGGTTTGAGGAGTTCTTGCTAGTGATTTGAAAGATTGAGAATTTTTTTTGTGAATGAGAGTGAGATAAGAGTGAGAGGGTGTAATGCCGGTGAAACAGCAGTAAACTCTGGCCACAATCGACGGCGAACGGCAGCGGGGAAGGGTGTTCACGGGCTGAGGGGCTGTTTTGTTCGCGGGCTGAGGCTGAGGAAGAACTACTTCTGCTTTTTGTACCGTAATTTTTAAAGGTAGCGTTGAATGTGTCTTTTATAAAGACTTCTTCTACTATTAATGAAGGCGTCGTTTATAAAGACGTCATCTACTTTGATGAAGATGTTTTTACAAAAGACGCTTTCTACGTGACCTCATATTTGTGGCCACGCCACCATGAAGGTGTCTTTTACAAAAACGTCTTCATTTTAAGCATATCATTCCATCGTACTTTTAGAATTAATTTCAAAAAAATACTATATTTTAATTATTTTTTCTAAAAGTATCATAGAATACTCAAAAATCCCAGTCATATCTGTAATTAGTTCCGTAGTGGCAAATTTATCTTTTCTATTGCTTCACTCAAGCGTTCCTGATGCATTATTTCCATCGAGAAACCAACTCGACGGCGATGGCTGCGAAAAAATAGCAGAGATCTAATTGTGCCAACTTCAACGTTTATTTACTCGTATTAATGAGCGACGTTGAACTGAGACAAGAACTGGCATTCAAGAACAACCTGTAAATTGGTACTTTCTTTCCCTTTTGGTTATTTTGTATGGAGCATGGAAATATTAGTTAATTGTAAATCGAACATTTCCTTCCCTCAATGAAAGAGAGCAGAAAAAATAGCATAGAAAAATGAAGTTGGTGCCCTAGCTTTTCGTTTTTGAACATCCATTGTCCTATTAGAAAAGAATGCACTATATTTGCCATAAAAACAATTAAGTGTCATTATTTATTATAATTAATGTCCTTATTTATAAGAAAAACTATTCATATATTCATTTTTTTGTCAACTAATAATAACAATAATGCTCTTTTCATTTCTCACAATTTTATATAAATCCTTCTTACATCAAAATCTTTGTGCGCACACCATCATCAGACTTTGTTGTTTTATTTCTCTAAAGTTCTTTGCACTTTAAAGCATTTTTCAAAGGTAATACAAACAATGGTCATATATCTTTAGTTTACCGATAGACGATTGTCAATAAAAATAGATTTTATTCTTAATATTATTTTATTAGATCTTCATCACTGAGGTGATAACTCTCATTCATTAAGGTAATCCCTCTTGCTCGTTTGTTAAACCATCCGTGGTGTTGTGTTGTATCTCACTAACAACTCTCCTCTCAGGGTTTTTTCGATTCTATAATATTTTGATTGATGAAAAATTAAAATCTCGATTATGTATAGTGGGAATTATAGCTTATACTATTATATGTAAAGGCACTTTATCCATCAAAATTCTTATATTAAAGTCTGCTCCTTATCAATACAATGAGTATTATGCTTGCTCTAAATTTATGAAGTATTCCATATTTTTAGCATTTTATAATTAAATATAAAGATTATTTAATTGTACAAACCCGTGCATTGCACGGTATCTCACTGGTGTTATATTAATACTGGAATGAGAGAACAAATGAGAAAAGTCTTTCTTCTCTCAATTCTCTCTCCTTCCAGTATATGTTATTGTAATATTTTTCCATAAAGAATATAATTTAGATCTTCAGAATCTCAGTCACATTAAGTATCTAAATAAAGGCCTCAAGTGAAAAGAAGAATCAAAACAAAACAAGATAGATAATACATTCATCTTGTAGCTCCCACAACTAAATGATTACTAGAATGACTACTGGAGTGATGTTCATGGTTTGGTTTGATCGATTTTTTAAGAAAAAATCAAACCGAGTTAAAAAAAACTTGGTTCACTCATTTGATGAATTGAACCGTGAGTGATCTGAACCTAACTGAAAGTTCAGTTCATTTCGGTATAACGGTTCGGCAAGTTTACAAAAAAATTCCAACATTCCACAGAAATTTAGTATTTAAATCTGTCATTGCAAACAAATCAAAATTAACTAAAAACCCTAATTCAAAACATTAGGCTACAAAATGAGTAAAACTATAATCCTGAAATTGTCTATAACTAAAAAATAGGACTAATGAGTAAAATAAGAATCCTAATAATCTCTAAAACTAAAAAAGTTAGGGCAATAAATTAGTGAAATTAAAACTCTAAAATTCTCCAAAACACAAACCATTACTCTTAGACATGGCGAGCTTTGATCATTGGGAGGAACAAGTACATCAAGCTTTTGAGAAAACTTGAAATGCTCAGATCTGAACGCCACTACAAGTAGAGAGAAGGCGACTGTGAATGAGAGGGAAGACGACTGTGAGCAAGAGCAGATGACCGCGAGAGAGAAGGTGACTGCGAGAGAAGAGAGAGAAGCAGAAGGCAGAGGGGCTGAGAAAAAAAACTTTTAGAGTGAGGGGAGGAAGGAGCAGCAGTCATTGGTTTAAACATATATAGAGAGGGGGTTTATTTAATTTATTTTAAATTTGGTTCGTTCAAAAAATAAATATTTTTGAACCGAGCTGAAACTTTGATTTTTATCTTTTTAATTTACGAACCGATGTCAACTAGATAACTGATCGAACCGGTAATTTTCGATTCGGTTCGGTACATTTTTAACAACCTTAAATACTCTTAGTTCGTTGGACGATCGTAACGAGCAAAAATAGATAAAGAGATTACAAATTACAACTTATAATACACTGTCAAAAATGGAGTACAAGAAGACCTTTCAATACATACAAAAGCAAGTGATTGACAATCGAGGAGGACAATTTGCTCCTCTCAAGCCCAAAAACTACTACGTGAAAACCTAGTCTTATATTGTATCTACTCTCTCCTACGCTCAAACAAGAAAAACAACGTAACATCATATATAAACCAAAGTAAAAGAGCTTTACCTACCAACACTCATCTGTAATTAGTTCCGTAGCCGCACACTTATCTATCTTATGTTGCTTCACTCAATAGAGGTGTTCCTGATGCATTATTTCCATCGAGAAACCAACTCGACAACGATGGCTGCGAAAAATAGCAGAGAGAATATTTTAGCTAATTCTGCAAGTGTGATCAAATCATGAAACAGGACATCTAATTGTGCCAACTTTTAGAGTGGCGTTGAATTGAGACAAGAACACGCATTCATGGATCGACTTGTAAATTGGTACTTTCTTTTCCTTTTGGTTATTTCGTTTGGAGCATGGAAATATGGAAATTATGGAGGAAAGAAACGGGAGGAGAAAGAGAGGAAAATGATATAATAACAATGGATTATCTTAACACTAATTCCCACTTCATATTCGGGTGAAGCAAAATTTCCTACCATCATTTTCCATCTCTCACGGTTTTAAAGATCTAAAAATAGCCCTAGAGTTTTGAGTTTTTCGAAAGTTTCTTTAAGGTGCTGAAATTTTATTTCTAGTACAAGCCAAAGGAAAATCTCAGGTGTCTACAGGCACAGATAAGCTTCACAGTGTTCAATCATTTCCAATAGAAATTAACGTTTTAAAAAAAGCAGGGAATCCTGGTCTATTAGGGTTATGGTAGCTAGAAGGAAAGAAATTGATCAGTTGATTATTTGACTATTTTAAAGGCCTGGAAGTTATGGCATAAGATATCATTATCCACAATCACTGCTTATACCCATGTTCAACCCTTGAACGAACTTGTTGCATCGGAATATTGAACTTACCAATTTTTAACTTGTTTAGATTTATAAGATCACATGGAAGCGGTGCATAATTGTTTCTTGACACGTCCATTAAATCAATACTTTGTAATAGGGAAAAGCTACGAAGAGACTATCGTAATTCCAAACAAGAAGTTTCAGAACAGAATCATTGACAAAGCAAAAACAGAAAATAAATTTCATACCAATATTCTAGACGACCTATACATAACTCTAATGATATATAACATTTCTTGACAAAATAAACACAAAAAATGAACAGATATGATAAGGAGAAAATGGAAGAAAGTTCAAGTATATACCTCTCTGTCGTTTAATATACCAAGAAAAAATGGTTCTTTTTCCCGAATGATACCATTCTTTTCAGCCAATCTCTCCAAATCCTGTGAAAATGAAGGGATAACAAACACCAGAGACAGTATTGAAATCTTATCTGTAATCTAAAGATCAATGATTACAGAATCAAGCTGGAAAAAAATTGAATAATCTGGCAAAAAGAAAAGAATAGACCAAATTCTACCCAACTACATCTAGTTTATTCCAACAACTTCAAACCCAACCTGATAAATTGAATTCTGATTGAGAGATTGATTCAAAATGCGGGATCTACACAATTGACTAGAGAAACAACCCATCTATTTATATACTATAATGGGAAAAAAAATTATTTTCTTTTTTACCCTTCAAACCCCGAGTATAGATTATGATTTTCATATCTATTTTCATTTAGGTCATTCAGTGAAAATTTACTTTTATCCTATAATAATTTGTAACTCAATGTTATAGGTACGTAAAGGTCCCTATAGATTAACTTAGAGAACTTTTACAAAATGAAGATTTGCTTTTTTATTCAATACTAAGTTATTCCTTTGTAATCTGTAAAATTAAATATTATGTTATTGAAACACAGAGATTCATAAAAAATGAATTGAAGAAAGATATTTATATCTTTTTAAATAAGAAGAATTATCTTTTAAAGGCTCAGGGATGTGACAAGTTGAACTCTTAAATCATTTTCTATGCTATATTAAAATGGCAAAGTCTGTGGCACTATCTCACTCATCTAATTTTCAATTCAACGCATCTCACATTTTGTACACTTACGTTCGAATTGAAAATGAGAGTTTGCAAATTCTTTCATAAATTTTCATTATTCATTTTGTATTATACAAGATCTAAAATTTCTCTTCTTAAATTTATGATTTTTCACTACATTTTTAACTTTACATACACTATGCAACACGTGTAGTTGGATCTAATCCTTAAAATGCTTTGACCAAGCATGAAAAAACTAGACTTGGCCAGTTACTTCAAAGCAAGCAAACTAAATCTCTTCATAGATTTCTGATTGAAATCACAGTAAATCAACTGAATGTAAGATAGGTGTTGGAGAAGAATTAAAACATTCAATCAGCCATAAACCTTTGGTTTTCTGAAATACTTAGTAAAGACAATCTAATTGTATAAGCTTATGCGCTCCAATCTTATCATCTAACCTCTACAAAGTCCATCATAAAATGGAATTTAGAAACTATAAGTAGAATATTCAGTTAGACCAAGTACCTTTCCAGTCAAGATCTCAAACTCTAGTAATTCATCGACGATCTTTTCAAGAAGCCGACGATTTCTCTTGAGCATTTCCTTTGCTTTACAATATGCTGAATCATATATCTGAAAAACATGTGTTAACAAGGTTCATGAACCAATCCCTGTAGAGATTTTTTTTCATTTGTTTTGAATTTATCATAAGAGAGTGGAAGGTTAAAAGTAATCACGACTACCCGTAGCTATGTACTTCCACTATGTATACTTGCCTTTTCAACCTTAGCTGCCATTTCATATTCGTGTCTGTCTCCCATGCTTAAAGCCGTAACCTATACCAATTAAAAGTATACCATCTATCACTAAACCACAAAAGCACATTAATCCCTTTTAGAACCATAACATACTAGAATATAAAGCTAAAGCTTTTAAAGAAGAATAGAACCGTTATTAACCACAAATCATTAGCTTCTTAATACAACTAGTCAATACGCGCGCGATGCACATTTAAGTGAATGTATTTTATTTCTAACTATGATTATTACTTATAATCATGTTATTTTTATGTAAATTATCCAATATTATTTGTTTTCAATTTATGTGTGTAAAATCAAGACAATGTTATATAATCATTATTTTTATTTGACGATATATTATTACTCAATCAAGTTGTAGAACATCATGCATATTTCCAGGAAAAAAATTAAGAGTACATAATAGAAATGCTTTAAAAAATTAAAAAGAAAAAGCTACGTCAATAGAGTTAAATTATCATTTCATGTTTTATTTTAAACTTGATCTTTCTTTTTTCATTTGTATTGGACATTTTAATTTTTGTTTGTAAATTTTGTGTAAGTATAGTATGTAATATACATACTAACATATAAAATCTACAATAACTAAATTTTCTAAAAGTGAGTTATAATTCAAAATTATATTATTGAAATTTTATAGTGATAACTCATCTTTTTCTATATTAAAATAAATTAGTAGTTGTAGTTTTCTCTATAACTTCTTAAATAACTTACTACACAATTCATTCAAAATTATCAAATTAAAATTAACTTAAAAATTATTTATTAATTACTTATTTTTTTAAAATTCATTAAACATGTGAATGAATTTAAAAAATTAATGTCTGCTTTGGACAATTTATTACATCTTAAAAATAACTAATTATTAAATTTCACGTGTAAATTAGAATATTTGGTTTACGTATCAATAATAAGTGAACAAAATTGTCCAAAAATGATTCTAAGCACCTCCCACTTTCAAAATATTTGATAGATGAGCTAGTCAAGCAAATGAAATGTATATTTCAGAAAACCCTGCCATCTCAATCATATCACTTATTATCATGTTATAAAATTATTATGGTTAGTAGTAGTAAAAACTATTATGAGAGGGTATGCCCATCCTTGAGTAGCACGTACTCTATGACCAAAGCAATTTTTATTAGAAGCTCTGTTAATACACTCCAACCTTCTAAGAGCAAGTCCACCAGATAAGCTTGTTTGGAAGTACAGAGAGAAGAATACCGCATTGTTATGATAGTAAATAGCAGGACTATCATCAGGACCCCAACCATACTGAATTACCATTCTTGTGGCGATCTGTTGCAAATGCCATTGATTAGGTTATGATGAACGTCAACTAAACAATATAAGCAAGATTCAGAATTGTTGAGGGAAAAAAAGACAAAATTAACCTCCTGCGCCTGTTTTAATTCAGAGGAAGAAAGAAAATTTTCTTCCCCGAAAGGAAGCAGCATTTGTGCAGCAACGTATGAACCGAAACAAAATACAAGTTTCTTTTCGAGGTATGATCTTGATTCCGAATTTCCATTTATAGAACCTTCATTCCTTGGTTTACTGATTTTTGTACACCCGATACCCTGTAAGAATTTTAAGAAGATTATATAAGAGCTCCTCTAAGTGCGATATTGTCGAACAAATTTATGGAATTTGTTCTCAGCGAAGTGATAACTCAGAATTTATTGTAATGTTCTTTAAGAGTGGAAGTTATTTTTTTATTAAGCAAAAAAAAGAGTGGTAGTTATTTTTATGGGTACATGACATCAAGCAATTCAACCTCATAGAGAATCTGATCAATAGTGATATAGCAAATGGAAATGGACATCCTACTCAAATGTTTGAAGAGATACTAGCAGAGTCAAAAGTTAAATTGGAGACCCCACATCTATAAGATGAACCATTGTGCCAATCAAGCAACCCCAATGCATTATCCAACATGGATTATTATTGACTTCTTGTGGGTAAATTTTGACTCGACATACAAATTTAGCTAGTGCAATCCATGGATCTTCGATCAAGGGATCAAAACGGTATAGAATCTGTTGATGTCTGACCTATCTTTTTATTGTCACGTACTGGAAAGCTTTTAGATAGATTATTAGGTCTTGGAGTTCATGGATTTCTAATTCTCCTTTGCTTTTTTTCTCATTCCTTATAATCTTCTCTTTTTATTGATATTTCCTTTTTCATTTCCTATAAAAGGAAATTATTGATTTTTAATGTATTCATTTTAATCAGTTAGTCTGGGAGAAAAGTCGGAAGTTGAGTGACTAGAAGTATAACTTGACAAAAAAACAAGGTAAAAGGTGAATTTTTAAATACTATGTCAAAATAGAGTTTGGAATATATTACATAACTTCTAAATTTTAGAATGCCACACGGGCCTCATCTTCTTCCCTTTTCGAGCACAAGTACAAATTTCAATAAAAGGGTCCCTATAACAGGTTTTCACCCTAAGAGGAACACAAAAACCAGCAATAGAGCTTTTTGCCATATTAACCTTCACGCTGGAAAACAATTCAAACACTTCCAAGATTTTGTAAACATTGAGAATACACTGATTGTCTCCCTAAAAGTATGGGTGTGCAGAATTTTTACGAACCGACTGAACCGAACCGAGCCGAATCGGTTCGGTCGGTTCTTTTCCTATGGTATTGTAATTGGTTCGGTTAATTTAAGTAACCGAACTTTTGGTTCGATCATTTTTTACAATAAACATGTAATCGGTTTGAACCGATTACAACCATTTTTTAATATACATATGTAAATTAGACATAGATTATTAAAAACTTAATAAATTAGACACAAATTAGA